>MCJB01011420.1:94012-126109 GCA_002018475.1 Nicotiana obtusifolia | reverse complement strand
TCCCCCCCCCCCCGCTATCATCATCTCTTAATCGTCATCCTCCACTACCTCTTTGAATTCGAACATAACCCTAATAGCTTTAATAACACTATAAATAGAACATTGAATGTTCTCACCAAACACACCTAACACACTGAAGAATACACTAAAAATACACAGAAGAGTATTAAATTTTAAGAGCTTTCTGCTAAGTATAAGTATCCAAAAGCATTTATCTAATTTTTCTTTTCCTCTTTTCATTCCTGTTCGAGTTCAATCACTGCAAGTTGATTGTTGATCATTGATTCATGAACGGCTCCTAAACGACCCCTACTTACTTTGCTGCTTCGAAGAAGGTCAGTGTACACTGACCCCCCCTCTTCTATTTTTAAGCTAGTTGGGCCACTTTGTGTTTGTTATGTTTTCCTTGTTGATTACCTATTGTATATGATACACATTAGCAATATGTGACTATACCTACTTTGTTCTTCTTTGCATGTCATTCTTGCTTTTGAGTTAGTGATTTCTTGACAGTTATGTTGTCTTTGTATTGTTAGTGAATGTGTGTTGTTATTGATTTCTATAGGAAATGATGCCACGCTAATGATATTCTTATAAGTAATCCTATAGAGCCATCATGTTTAGTTGAAACTAACCTTTATGTGGATAATTATGTGGTCTATCCTGTTAATCGAGTGATCGCCACATGTATACCATCATGTTGACAAAGTTGAGTGAATTAGGCTTTTGAACCTCTCTTGGTGTCTTGTTAATACCTACTGCATTATTCTTTCTTAATCGTTATGTTTGTCACACTATGAAATGATTCTCAACACTCTTCACACTCTCATGTTGATATGTTTAACTTTAACCGACAGCTTGTTTATGATATTGTGATAAAGTGATTCACGTGTGTTTATGATGAACCTTGTTAGTATATTAGCAAGTCTGCTAAAATACCTAGATGCAACTTGTTGGGATTAATCATTTAATTAGTGTCACTATTTCCAATCTCATAACTATCTAAAATAGTAGCTACATGAAACCTATATTATTGTATTGATGGAATGACCCTTATTGACTTCTAAACTTGTGCTTACATCTTTCATGTTGTCTATGTTAGTCAAGTTATGTTTATGAACCTTTACATACCCTTAGCTTGATAAAATCGTATGTTTAAGTCACGGTGTAAACTAGCTAAGACCCTTATGCCTGCACCATTATGTTTATTTCAATCCTGATGATCATGAGTTGTGGTCTAGACTGTTCACTGATTCTCATTGATGTTTCCGCTCATGCTCTCGTGTTAACATGCTTGCCTAAATAACTCTAAAATTGATTATTATACCATGTTATTCTAACAAAATAATTCATGAGTGCCTATCAGGATAACCTGAATATATATATAAAATCATGTGTTAACTTTGTTGGCGTACCTTGTTAGTAAAAAGTTGTCCACATATGCAAAATGACAACATCTTGTGATCTGCTTGCTTTATCCTTCCAATTAACAATGAGTGTCATTACCTGCTATCACATGCCTGTTCAACATCATTGTTATAGAAATACTCTCGCATGAATCTTAGTGTTGTGTGGTTCTGGTAATTTGAAAACTTGATAGACTACATATTGTCACAACTATATACCATGTCCATTAGGTCTAAACAAAGACTAAACTAACTTTTCTATTTATTAAAACCTCTGCTGATCTGGTTGATTGATACATTCTTTGGGAAATCTGAGTGAAGTTTTTAGCCTAAGTGTTCAATGATATAAGGTGCAAACTCACTCACAACTGTTCTAAAGGTTATTGAAGAGCATGTTGAACTCTTCTGATGATCTGAACCTATTTAAAAGATCTTGAAGTGTTGAACCTTTATTAGAATTGATAAACCAGTGAATATGTTCTTCTTAGTCACTTATTGATGCTTTGGATTACATAATAAGGCATCCCTGAACGTATATACTGACTGCATATAATCAGCCTTCTCTATTTTTGACTTCTATTTGAATGTATTCTATTATTATCCTCATAAGTGTTTTTTGCATGGTGGGATACTTAGAATCAACACTAAGGCCCTTTGTTACCATCATAACTTTCATCCATTTGTAGTGACATGTTCTCTTGTGTTGTGTTTTGTCAAGAGTACTTAAAGGCCAACATTGTTTAAGACCTTAGTTGCTTATCGATTGGTATTCTAATGATGGCTGCAGGGCTAAATATGGTTGTTTGATTTTACTGTAGTTCTCTCTGTATGGATGAACCTTCTGTATTTGATCTTCTGTGTTGTATGGAGTTGTTGAGTTAAACTTTATTTGTGACTAAACCTTTGAGGAAGAGTAAGAATTCAATAGTTAGGGGTATTTGGGTGTGAGCCTGATTTTGTGATTGAGGTAATCCTCCTTGGCACTAGCACGGCTCGGGGTCCATGAGACCCTCGTAAACTCTAAAGTGTCAGGGGGGGTCCACTGGGGGACTTCATGAATACAATAGAGTTCACCCTAAGCCTTTGGTCACCAACCTTATCTAATCTTCACAGGGTTAGCGCGAATGAAAACTAAACCTTACTCTACTCTTTAGATTTTTATTTACTTGTTATATTTTTATCTTATTTCATCTTATATTGATATACACTAATTATTTTATTGTTATTTTTGTATGCATTTTCGAATTGGGCCCGCTGAGTTCATTTGGAACTTAGGTCCAAGTTACAAAACATTAATGCTTTCCCAGTTTGCTGAAGTCTGCCGCTGCTTTAGGATCAATCTGATCCTGATTTGCTCTTGCCATCCCAATAAAAGAGTCTAATATCCCTACTTCTATTTAAATATAGATTGTCGCTATTGATTATTTGTGATTGGTTGATTAATTAGGCAGACCTTAGGGCAAACCAAGATATGATAAATAAAGGGTAACTATGATTAGTCACCTCTAAATGACCCTGACGTTCTTTTTAAAATCTGAGTGCTTTCAAAGTTAGTTGTTTGATAACTTGTCTCCCATCTATATTTTAATGAAGTTTACTTTGGTTTTAGGCTATTAATAGGGTCTGGATAAGGATAAAGGAAAATAGAATTCAACACGAGTCAAAAACAAAAATTCCTCTGAAAGGTTTTCGCAAGTACGCCAACTGCTTCAAAGCAAACGAGGAAAGCACATTGTTTTCCAAGACCAGTGAAATTAACGATGTTGTTTAAGAAAACCAAACACATCCTTCGAAATATATGGAGACTTTTGTCCAAAACCACTTTCTAAAATGTATAAGGTATACTTTTTGTCACATAATGCATCTTCTCATTTTGCATAAACGTAAATAGGAAGATTTTAAAGAAACATTACTACTTCAAAAGAACCAATACCATCTTTTTCTCAACAAGCACAAGATGCATTTCAAAAGAAGCGTTAAGCATTTTCCTCATCTTTACAACACCTACTTAAGCAATTTAACCAATAATCAACCAAAATATAGACATTTCTTTCTCTGATCCTAGCCTAAGTTTAAGGAGCTACCTCAGGTAGATTTCAAGAGATGCCTAACACCTTCCCCTTAGAATAACTAGAACCCTTACCCAAATCTCACCTGTTGGCAGACAATTAGGACAATAACTTCAATGACTTATAGGTACCCTAATATACCTTCAATATTATGTGGCGATTATTTTTTATCAACTTTAAAAGAACCATTACTTGTATTTTATTTTGACCTGTGCAAAATAGGTGAATGTCACGATCCCAATTTCCCTATGTAGGATGTCGTGATGGCACCTATTCTCTAAGACTTGGTAAGCTTAACAACCATGCGGAAGTAAATGAAAACAGTAATCTAAAATCCCAAAACTCAACAACATATATATAGAGGGGAAATCTCTAAAACACAAAGTGTATACAATAGCCCAGAGCCCAGCGTAACACAAGTCACAAGCTATATGACAATGTCAAATCATTCCTATACAATTATGTCTAATAAGGAATGAAAATATAAAAGGGATAGAAGGGGACTTTGAAGCCTGCGGACATGGACAGGTGTACCTCGAAGTCTCCAAATGTAAACTCAGCTCACTAGTGCCAGGACTGATAAGGTGTACTTGAATCTGCACAAAAAGATGTGCAGAAGCATAGTATAGTACACCACAACGGCACCCAGTAAGTGCCAAGCCTAACCTTGGTAGTGTAGTGACGAGGTTAGGTCAAGGTCCTACTGAAGATAATAAAGAAACAAGACGAATGATATAATGATATACTGATAATGACAATGGAAATGAAACCATAAAGAATTTACCAAAAATTAACAACACAGAATCAAGGCAGTAATACAACACGGAAGGACACAAGGATTTACATGTTAAGGAAACAAACAACAAAGAAAAATACAACAAATAGAGAAAGATCAGCGAAGGCCACTACCGAGGTACCGCCTCGCAGCCCAAATTCATATAGGTAACTCATAGTCTTTCCTTATATCAGCGCATGAGCCTTCGCATTTAGTTTTGAAAATCATCTTTCCCGAAATGGCATCCCGCGTTTTAGCCCACCTTATCACACTGCATGGCTTCTAGTAGTTCCCCCACTAGCCACGCGTATCAATCCCACCTTTTCTCACGGCATGTGTTTCAACACCCAGACCTTATACCACCTTATGCGTATAAATATCACAACGTGCCACAATTCGCACCTCAAGTGTCCAACATCACAAGTTGCCAGAAAAGCCAATTAATAACAGAATTTCACAATAAAGAGCCCACGGCTCAATCACAATGTACACAAAGTCTCAACAATAACAACTAAAGAGTAACTCAATAAAATGATATTTCACAACTTACACTTTGCCTCAATAGGAACCATGACCTTTGAAACTCAATATAAAATTCAAAAGCAAGATATTCCAAGAATAGCAATTTCAAGTAAAGAATTCAATAGTTAAATAATGAATATGGAATAAAGGAAGCAAGTACTTCAACAAACACATGTAGCACAATTTGCAAATAAGAGATAAGACAAGTAGATATGAGAAATTAGACTAAATATGATGACTATAACATGTTAAAGTAACTAAATTAAATCATGAAAGGAACTACATAGCTAAATACAGGGAATTTCCACATTTAGCCCATGTTCGCACTCGTCACCTTGCGTATACGGCTTTCACATATCACCATTATCACAACAATACAAATCCTAAGGGGAATTTCTCCCCCACAAGGTTAGACAAGTCACGTACCTCAAACCACGCTAAATCAATCAATTAAAAGGCCTTTCCCTTGATTTTTCAATTCCGAATGGCTCGAATGTAGCCAAAACAATTTCATACTATAAATATAACTATAGGAAACTAATTTAAACAATGAAATTATGATTTTTGCAAAGAATTGAAAAATCACCCCAAAAGTCCACCCGAGCCAGCGTCTTGGAACCCAACCAAAATTATAAAATCCAAACACCCATTCGATATCGAGTCCAACCATACAAGAATTATTAAAATCCAACCTCATTTCGCCTTTCAAAACTCAAAAATTTAGCCTAAGGAGTTTCTACAATTTTTCCCAAAATTTTCAACTCCAAAGCACTAATTAAATGAAGAAATTATCAATAGATTCATGTAGACTATTCAAAAGTGAGTTAGAATTCCATACCCCAAAGTTCTCTCTGAAAATCCCTCGAACTTTCACCTAATACTGAGCTCTCTAAGTCCAAAACGAATTATGAATCAAAACCCTCGAATTTCCCTTTTCTGCCTAGTGACATCCGCTTCTACGGCCATTTTGTCACTTCTACGACATCGCACCTGCAGGAAAACCATTGCAGGTGCGGATTCCACTTAAGCTCAGAAGTCTTGCACCTACGGACCCCATATCGCTTCTGCGCAAGTGCTTCTCAACATATTGTCCGCTTCTGCGATCCCACGCCTCCCTGGCCTTCTCCTCTTCTGCGATGCCTTCCTCGCATCTCTGAGTCCGCCTCTACAGAACATGCACTGCACATGCGGTCCCAGCTGCCCGTGAAAAAATACGCTTTTGCGGCTCGAGGGCTGCTGCTACGCCGCTGCACCTGCAACTCAAAATGCGCAGTTGCAATTGCACAAGAAGCAGTAGTACTTCAAAAATCTCACAAGTCCAATTTTGTTCTAGATTTGATCCGAATCACACCCGGGGCTTCCAGGAACCCGTCTGAATATACCAACTAGTTCCAAACTACATAACAAATCTACTCGAGGCCAAAAGTCACATCAAACAACATAAATTCTACGAATCGCAACAAAAATATAAGCCTAAGCAATTATGAACTTCCGAATTCCGAAACCAACCCCGATTCATACCGCAATAACTCGGATTGACCTTAATTTTTGCACAAAAGCCATAAATGACATTACAGACTTATTCTAAATCTAGAATTGGGATCCGACCCCGATATCCATAAAAGTCCAACCCAATCAAACTTTCCAAAATCTTCCAACATTCCAACTTTTGCCAATTCACGCCGAAATGACCTACAGACCTCCAATTCAACATCTGGACACGCTCCTAAGTACAAAATCACCATACGGATATATTGAAACTGTCAAAACTCCATTCTCTGTCAACTTTGCACAAGTCAAACTATGGTCGACTCCTTCGACTTAACCTTCCTTCTTAGGGACTATGTGTCCCATTTCCCTCCAAAAATCAACAAAAACCAACCACCCCTACAAGTCACATAACTACAATGTAACACAAAGGAGGCAATAAATAGGGGATCAAGGCTAATACGCTCAAAACGACCAGCTAGTTACATCCTCCCCCTCTTAAAATAAACGTTCGTCCTCGAACGAGTACAGAGACATACCTAAAGTGGTGAAAAGATGAGGATAACGGCTACGTATATCATGCTCGGTCTCCCAAGTCGCCTCCTCGACTGGCTGACCCCTCCACTGAACCTTCACTGAAGTTATGTTCTTCGACCTCAACTTTCGAACTTGCTTGTCCAAAATGGCCATCGACTCCTCAACATAAGGTAGATCCTTGTCCAACTGGACTGAGTTAAAATCCAACACATGAGACGGATCACCTTGATACTTTCGGAGCAAAGAAACATGGAATACTGGATGAACTGCAGCTAGACTGAGCGGTAGTGCAAGCCTGTAAGCCACCTCTCCAATCCTCTCAAGAATCTCAAAGGGTCCGATATACGTAGGGCTCAACGTTCCCTTCTTCCCGAACCTCATAACATCCTTCACGGTCGAAACCCATAGCAAGACCTGCTCCTCAACCATGAATGCAACGTCGTGAACCTTCCGATCCGCATAACTCTTCTGTCTAGATTGGGCTGTGCGAAGTTGATCTGCGATCAATTTAACATTTTCCAAAGAATCCTGAACCAAGTATGTACCCAATAGCCTAGCCTCACCCGGCTCGAACCAACCCACCGGAGACGACACCGTCTACCATACAAAGCCTCATACGGGGCCATCTGAATGCTCGATTGGTAACTGTTGTTGTTGGAAAACTCTGCAAGCGGCAAGAACTAATCCCAAGAAACCCCAAACTCCATCACACACGCACAAAGCATATCCTCCAATATCAGAATAATGTGCTCCGACTGTCCGTCCATTTAAGGGTGAAATGTTGCACTCAACTCCACCTGTGTGCCCAACTAATGTTGTACGGGCCTCCAAGACCGCAATGTGGACTGCGTAGCACGGTCAGAGATGATAGATACTAGCACGCCATGAAGCCTGACAATCTCGCGAATATATATCCGAGCCAATTGCTCTGAAGAATAAGTAGTTACTATTGGAATAAAGTGAGCTGACTTGGTCAATATATCCACAATCACCCATACTGCATCAAACTTCCTTTGAGTTTCTGGGAGCCCAACAATAAAATCCATAGTGATCCGCTCCCATTTCCACTATAGAAAACCTAGCATCTGAAGAAATCCACTTGGCCGCTTATGCGTATACTTCACCTGCTTATAGTTTAGGCACCAAGCTACATATTCCACTATGTCCTTCTTCATCTGCCGCCACCAATACTGCTGCCTCAAGTCCCGATACATCTTTGCGGCACCCGAGAAACCACACAAGCCAAAACTCTGCTAGGCTCCGAAACAACCAATCTAACAAACTGGTTGGCCAAAGCCTTAACATCCAAGGCTAATGGCCTCTCTGCTACCAGCAGATATGTTAAATTGCCCAAGCTCTTCGCCTTGCGACTCAAGGCATCGGCCACCACATTGGCCTTCCCGGAATGAAATAGAGTGGCGATATCATAGTCCATAAGAAACTCTAACCACCTCCGCTGCCGCAAGATAAAATCCTTCCGTTTGGTATGAACAATAGCCAGTGTTCGCATTCGTCACCTTATGTACACGGCTTTCACGTATCACCATTATCACAACTATACCAAATCCTAAGGGGAATCCCCCCCCCCCTCCAACAACAAGGTTAGACAAGTCATGTATCTCAAACCACGCTAAATCAATCAACTAGAAGGCCTTTCCTTCGATTTTCCAACTTCGAACGACTCGAATCTAGGCAAAACAACTTCATACTAAAAATATAACCATAGGAAACTAATTTAAACAATGAAATTACGATCTTTTCAAGGAATTGGAAAATTGTCCCAAAAAGTCACCCCGATTCATACCAAAACATCTCTGATTATCCTCAAATTTTGCACACATGTCATAAATGACATTATAGACCTATTCCAACTTCCGATATCGGGATCCTACCCCGATATCAATAAGGTCCACTGGCGGTCAAACTTTTCAACTTTCGCCAACTCACGCCAAAACAACCAACAGACCTCCAATTCAACGTCCGAACACGCTCCCAAGATCAAAATCACCATACGGAGCTGTTAGAACCATCAAAACTCCATTACGGAGTTATCTTCATACAAGTCAAACTAAGGTCAACTCCTACGACTTAACCTTCCCTCTTAGGGACTATGTGCCTCTTTTCAATCCAAAACTCACCCGAAACCAAAACCAACCACCCCCGGCAAGTCATGTAACTGCAATATAACACAGAGGAGACAATAAATAGGAGATTGGGGCTAATACGCTTAAAACGACCGCCCGGGTCTTTACAATGCATAGGTATTAAATATTATTAGTGTACAGAAATCACAAGTCAGATGGTATGATCATGTAAAGGCACTCACAAATTCTAATGAAATTTATTTTTTTGGTAAGCAAATAAATTTTGTTTACAAAGAACGTATGGTATATCTAGAGACCGTCTCAAACTAAGAATTTGGACATCATACACCAAGTTTTTGTCCAGCTACTCACCATCTCCTTTACTAGATAAAACACATATATTGAAAGAAACATAGGCCTCAACTACTAGGATAGTGCTCAAATTTCTTCAATTTTCAGCCAGTTTCAAGGGGCAGCTCGATAAAGTGGGGAGCCTAAAGCCAAATCTTTATGAGAGGGCTTAATTTGTTTCATAGAGAAAAAATACATGCATATGTATGTGTGTGTGTGTGTGTGTGTGTATTTTTTTTTCTAGATTTTATTGATGCAAAATTATATATGATTTTTATAATTAATTTCTCCTAATAATTATTTTTCAATTTTTAATGTGGCACTCTGTCGAGATGTTGTTAATAGTAGATAAGATTTATTTATTTTAGTTTTTGAAAAATCCTTTATCTGAATGTAACTATTCCAAAAAATATTAACATTATTCTATAATAAATATAGGCATTTTAAAGAATCAAGTATTTATGTTGACACACTCAAATTCTAATAAATATAAAAACCAATAGATACCTATAAAGAATTTTGGAGTTATTAGTAACAAATCAAAATACTTTTTTTTTATTAAAAAAGTATAATGGGTTACTTTAAAATACTCAATTTTAACATAAATTTGCTTCTTTAAAAAGTGGGCCTAAACCATTTTCTTTATCAGCCTTACCGTTAAGCCCGCAATGCCAGTTTTCCTTGCAGGTACCCTCTATAATACCTCTTGTACAATCAGTTTGATCAGATGTGAGCATCATCTCTTACCTTCTATTGACACAACCTCACATTTCTCCATTCACATGAAATAGACACTAGCTCCAAGACATATTCTACAGATGTGAGCATCATTGCCAATGAAAAAAAATTCCGATATCATAGAGGATATTTTGCATTGAAACAAGTGGTCAAGTGTTTCAAGAGCAGGTAAACCCAAAGAAAAAGATATATCCTTCAACTATACCCTGCTAAGCTACTTTATCCTTGGTTCGCGACCTTTCTTTAGAGCTAGATACAGTATGAACATCCATTTAGGTGCTCTATTTTGTTATTGGTCAATCTTCTCCAGTCGCAATTAGAAAAGTCACATCTAATCCTTAAATACATCATCTGAGTAGGGAATCCTTGCATTTGTGTAATATATTTTCATGAATTCCCACTATCTCTATGTACTTAGCAGCTCCCAAAATCTTTTGCACTATATAAGTGGCTTATGTAGGTTGGTGTATGGGGTTGAACTCAGACCGCTTGCATATGGACAAATTCTAGTTTATACGGCTGGTATCGATCGTAATTATTGTTCGGTAAATCGAGGTCAAGATATCAAAGATCGAAGAGCGAGATCGAATAGCATCGAAGCAGGAATATCGAGGTATCAAAGATTGAAGATCGTGACCGCACAACATCAAATCAGAACACGAAGTCGTGATGCCCGAGATGAGTTTGTCGAGCTCGATTATGAGAAATGTCCTAGGGTAAGTTATTAGATCCGCGTAACGAAAGGACCGAAAATCCCGTGATATGTAAATATCTCGGCGGGAATCACGACATCAATCAAGAAGACCGTTGAAATGAGTAAATCAAGGGATATTTTACCTTGTAAACAGATTCTTTCCTTGTATAAGATATTATCCCCTCTCTATATAAAGGGGCAATGTAATTGTTAAAGGCATCTCACGAAACAATTATCAAAATATAGAAAAGAAGTCTGCTTTTATTATCTCTTTATTCGTTTGGTTCATATTTGTTCATCTTGGAGAAATCAATCAAGGCCAAGACTATTCAAAGCTTGTGGTTTGTATTTTTTCTCAATTTATTTACTGAATTTAATCTCTATTATATTATTCATTATTTGTATCAAACCAAATCATGTGACCTTAAAACCATATACAAATTTAATTGTTATCCGAAGCCAAGGGTAAACAGTTTGGCGCCCACCGTGGGGCTAAGGATAATAGTGAGCGTTTGATATATTTTTTTTTCACACAAATTGTTTTACAGTTGCTCTGTGAAGTATCTCTGATTTCAGGTTACAGTACAGCTATGTCGCATTCACAATCTGTGCCTTTGTATGTTGATAATGAATTTGATCATCAAGGTGAAAACAACAACATAGCACTCGGTGATGAAGTTGCGATCGACGCTAATTCACAAGTGGTGGTCGATGTAGATCGAAATACTGGTCCGTCAAACAGTGTTCGTAGAGAACACCGATCAACAACACAGGGTCCCCAAAATGACGAAGGGGACGGGATCAGCCTCAGAATGATCTTTGACATGTTGCAAGCCCAGCAGGCAGCCATTGCTCAATTACAAAATCGAAGCCAAATATCGAAAAAGTTAAGCTCGGCCCTTCTCGGGGAACCATTTCTGAGAATGAACCAGTCGCAGAGGAGCCGAATGAGGGCAAATCGAGGGCAAACTCCAAGATCATGAGAATGCTCGAGGAATTAACCAGACGAGCCGAGTCTGGAGAGAAGAAAATCGAGGCTAACGACAAAAAGGTGGAAACATAAGATTCCAGGGTGGATCAAATCCCAGGAGCACCCCCGATATTAAAAGGCTTGGATTCCAAAAAATTTATACAGAAACCTTTCCCATCGAGTGCCGCTCCAAAACCAATACCCAAGAAATTTCGCATACCCAAAATTCCCAAGTACAATGAGACAACCGATCCAAACGAGCATGTGACCGCATACACATGCACTATAAAAGGGAACGACTTAGAAGAGATCGAGTCTGTTCTTTTAAAAAGTTCAGGGAAACCTTGTCAAAAGGGACCATGACATGGTATCATAACTTACCCCCTAATTCCATTGACTCTTTCGCTATGCTTGCAGATTCCTTTGTAAAAGCACATGCAAGCGCTATCAAAGTGGAAGCGTGAAAGTCGGACCTGTTCAAAGTCAGATAAAAAGATAATGAGATGCTCAGAGAATTTGCATCTCGTTTTCAGATGGAGTGGATGGACCTACCACCGGTTACTGACGATTGGGCTGTTTAGGCATTCACCCAAGGGCTCAATGCTCGAAGTTCGACGCCTTCACAGCAACTCAAACAAAACTTGATAGAGTATCCAGCCATCACATGGGCGGATGTACATAATCAATACCAATCGAAGATCAAAGTCGAAGATGATCAACTTGGAGCCCCTTCGGGGTCTATTTATCCCGTTAGAACTCATGATACGGTTCGAAGGGAGATATATCGTGAACCGAGACTGAATAGAGATCGGCATCGACCATATCATGCGGATAGAAAAATCACTACAGTAAGGCAAAACTCCCCGAGACGCGAAAGGAGAAACGATCAAGGTCGGAATAACCGAGGGCCCATAACGAAAGGAAATTTCGCGAGAACCACCGGTCACCAAGAAGCACCATGGTTATCAGAATACAATTTCAATGTTGATACGGTTACTCTCGTATCAGCTATCGGTCGCATCAAGGACATTAAGTGGCCTCGACCGTTATAATCGGATCCGGCCCAAAGGGATCCTAATCTGATATGCAAATATCACGGTACACACGGGCACAGGACAGAAGATTGCTGACAATTGAGAGAGGAGGTGGCAAGGTTGCTCGAAAACGGACATCTTCGAGAATTTTTGAGCGACCGAGCAAAGAATCATTACGGAAACAGAAATAAACAAGCAAACCAAGAAGAGCCACAACACACGATTAATATGATTATTGGCGGAATAGATACCCCTCAGGGTCCGATGCTGAAGCGCACTAAGATATCCATCACCAGGGAAAAACGCACTCGAGATTACGCAATGGAGGGAATCTTACATTTTAGCGGGGAAGATGCGGAAGGGAATATGAAACCTCACAATGATACGCTAGTAATATCTGTGCTTATACACAGTATTAAAGTAAAGCGCGTATTGGTCGACCCAGGCTGTTCGGCCAATATAATCTGATCATGGGTTATAGAACAACTCGGTCTTACGGATCGAATTGTCCCTACAGTCCGAGTACTCAATGGGTTCAACATGGTGTGTGAAACAACCAAGGGCGAGATAACGTTGCCGATAAACACTGCCGAAACCATTCGAGAAACGAAGTTCTACGAAATCGGTGGAGACATGAGGTACAACGCTCTATTCGGGAGACCATGGATCCACGACATGAGAGTCGTACCTTCGACACTGCACCAAGTACTGAAATTCCCATCACCCGATGGAAATATAACGGTTTACGGGGAGCAACCGGCTATGAAAGAAATGTTTGCAGTGGAAGAAATAACACCAGTACCAGCAGTTCCTTCACAAAAGGTCGAGAACAAGATGAAATAGCAATCATAGACATCATCCTCGACAAACGTAGATGAACAAGTATATCTCGAGGATAACAACTACGGAATCCCCAGATCCTTCATCAGTCCCGATGAATCCTATGTAACCAAATCGACAATTGAGGAACTAGAGCAAGTTTCACTCCGAGAAGACTTTCCAGATCGAAAGGTATACCTGAGCTCGGGCCTAAGCTCCGAGCTCAGGATAAAACTTATCCAATTTCTTATAACTAATGAAGATTGCTTCGCTTGGTTCCATCTTGATATAACAGGTATAACACCGGAGATAAAAACTCCCAAGATAAGCCTAGATCAGAAGTTCCGACTGGTCAAGCAAAAAAGGAGGCCTCAATCCGAGAACAAACACGCATTCATCAAGGATGAGGTAACTAAGCTACTAAAGATAGGGTCCATTCGGGAGGTTAAATACCCGGAATGGTTAGCAAACGTAGTAGTAGTCCCTAAAAAGGGAATAAACTAAGAATGTGTGTAGATTATAAGGATTTGAATAAGGCATCCCCAAAAGATTTTTTCCCTTCATCCAACATCGATTGCATGATCGATGCTACCGCTGACCATGAGACCCTTATCTTTCTCGATGCTTACTCTGGCTATAACCAAATACGAATGGACCCGGCTGACCAAGAAAAAACATCCTTCATCACTAAGTATGGCACATACAGCTACAACGTGATGCCATTCGAGTTAAATAATGCAGGAGCCACTTACCAACGCCTAGTAAACCGAATGTTTGAAAAATAACTAGGAAAAACGATGGAAGTTTATATTGATGATATGTTAGTTATGTCCTTGCAAGTAGAGGACCATTTGAACCATTTGTAGGAAATATTCGACGTGCTGAAGCAATACAACATGAAGCTAAACCCGGAAAAATGCACGTTCGGTGTGGGCTCAGGCAAGTTCCTCGGTTTCATGGTCTCGAATCGAGCAATAGAAATCAACCCCGAAAAGATCAAGGCTATCGATGACATCACAGTTGTAGATAATGTGAAGGCTGTACAAAAGCTGACAGGCCGTATAGCCGCTTTGGGACAATTTATTTCAAGATCATCCAATAAAAGCCATCGATTTTTCAATATATTGAAAAAGAAGAACAACTTCTCATGGACACCGGAATGCTAGCACGCTTTAGAAGAGCTTAAAAGGTATATGTCTAGCCCGCCCTTGCTGTATACATCGAAGACAGGTGAACGACTGTACCTTTACCTTGCGGTCTCGGAAGTAGCGGTAAGTGGAGCACTAGTTCAAGAAGAACAAGATATGCAATTTCTAATTTATTACGTTAGCAGAACCTTACGCGAGGCTAAAACTAGGTACCCTCATTTGGAAAAATTGGCACTCGCTTTGTTGAGTGCCTCAAGGAAATTGAAGCCTTATTTCCAATGTCATCCCAAATGCGTCGTAATGACTTACCCATTAAGAAGCATAATGCATAAGCCTGAGCTCTCCGGCCGATTGGCCAAATGGGCTATCGAAGTGAGTGGGTATGATATCGAATATCGACCCTGAACCTCCATTAAATCTCAGGTGTTGGCAGATTTTGTCACCGATTTTACACCATCTCTAATACCCGAGGTCGAAAGAGAGCTACTGGTTGGTTCGGGGACTCCTTCGGGAGTGTGGACCCTGTTCACAGATGGTGCCTCGAACGCGAAGGGATCGGGGCTTGGTATCGTGCTAAAGCCCCGAACCGGTAACACAATTCGACAGTCTATCAAGACTGTGAAATTAACTAACAATGAAGAAAAATATGAGGCCATGATTGCAGGTTTAGAACTAGCCAAAAGCCAGGGAGCGCAAAATAATCGAAGCTAAGTGCGACTCCCTTCTTGTGGTGAATCATGTCAAAAGAACTTTCGAGGTCAGAGAAGGACGAATGTAAAGATATTTAGACAAACTACAAGTTACACTGCAGAGGTTCAAAGAATGGACCTTACAACACATACCTCGAGAGCAAAACAGCGAAGCCGATGCCCTCGCCAGTTTAGGATCATCGGTCGAAGATGATGAGATCGAATCCGAAAAGGTCGTACAGCTCATGAGGTCGGTAGCGGAAGAAGGCCACGTGGAAATCAATACGACGATTCTAACCTAGGATTGAGGAACCAATACATAGAATACCTCAGCTCCAAAAAACTCCCCTCAGATCTAAATAAATCAAGAGCCTTGCGCATAAAGGCGGCTCGATTCTATTTATCCAATGACGAAACATTATTTAGAAGGACGTTAGGTGGCCCCCTCGCGGTATGTCTGGGACCGGGTGACACCGAATACATTGTAAGAGAAATCCACTAAGGCACTTGTGGGAATCATTCCGGTGTCGAGCCCCTAATCCGAAAAATAATCAGAGCCGGTTACTATTGGGTCGACATGGAAAAGGACACGAAGGAGTTCGTTCGCAAATGTAACGAATGTCAAAGACATGCCCCGATGATCCATCAACCCGTGGAAACGTTGCATTCGGTCTTATCACCATGGCCGTTCATGAAATGGGGAATGGACATCGTTGGTCCTCTTCCCTACACACCAGGTAAGGCTCAATTCATTCTTTTTATGACTGATTATTTCTCCAAATGGGTGGAAGCACAGGCATATGAGAAGGTTAGAGAAAAAGAAGTAATCGAGTTCATTTGGGATCACATCATATGTCGATTTGGGATGCCATCAGAGATCGTGTGTGACAATGGGAAGCAGTTCGTTGGCAACAAAATGACAAAGTTCCTCGAAGATAACAAGATCAAAAGAATCCTATCAATGCCCTATCACCCCAGTGGGAATGGACAAGCCGAATCTACCAACAAAACAATACATCGAAATCTCAAAAAGAGGTTAACTGATGCGAAGGGGAAATGGAAAGAGATATTACCTGAAGTCCTATGGGCGTATCGTATGACTGAGAAATCTAGCACCGGAGCCACTCCCTTTTCCCTAGTGTACGGTGCTGAAGTTTTGATACCGGTCGAAGTCGGTGAACCAAGTATCAGGTTCCGCTATGCGACTGAAGAATCGAACCACGAGGCTATGAATACGAATCTAGAACTATTGGACGCAAGAAGGAAAGCTTCCCTCGTTCGATTGGCCACTCAAAAATAAAAGATTGAAAGATTCTACAACAGGAGAACCCATCTTCGACATTTCAACATTGGTGATTTAGTACTCAGGAAGGTCACACCCAACACTCGAAATCCGAACGAATGGAAATTGAGACCAAAGTAGGAAGGACCTTACTCCATCATAAAGATCACCGGAAAAGGATCATACAAGCTCGGAACGATGGACAGCAAACAGCTGCCAAACGATTGGAACATAAATCACTTGAAACGATACTACTTTTAAGGTACGATCCTTCATTCCTCATTTTTACTTGTTTTTATGCTACATCGACAAACTAACACTCGCAGGTATCAAATAAAGTAGCCTCGAATTGGAAAATACGGGATGTTAGGACTGAAAGCACGCGCTGTACTCTTTTTCCCTTCAACCGGTTTTGTCCCAAATTAAGTGTTACGGCAAGGTTTTTAACGAGGCAACCAGTAAATCATGCTAACTTAGATTTGAAGACCGATCATATATCGATGACAACAATATTCGGTGCTAATCATCGATCGACCTCAAATATCGGAAGGCTACTTAGCTGCTTCAATTCGGGGAAACATCCCTAAAATCAAAGATCATTAGGAATCGATGTAAGGGTCCAACGATCAAAGGAACTGTACCCAAATAGATTAATCTATCCCCTAAATAAATTGTATAAGCACATGAACAAGAATAAAGATCTCTTGTACCAATATCATGTCTCTGAGCCCAAGGGCCATTTTGGTTTTCTTTGTTCAATCAAATACCGACATCACTCAGGGATTCATCCGAAAATCAAATTTAATCGAAAGGGAATAAGACCTATTAAGGCCAACCCCGATTCTTAAAAGGCCAAGGCCAATACTGAGTTAATGAAACTTGAAGGGGAATAAGACCTACTAAGGCCAACCCCGATTCTTAAAAGGCCAAGGCCATACCAAGTAAACAAAACTCGAAGGGGAATAAGACCTATTAAGGACAACCCCGATTCTTAAAGAGCTAAGGCCATACCGATTTAACACAACTCGAAGGGGAATAAGACCTACTAAGGCAAACCCTGGATCTTTACAAGGCTAAGGCCATACTGAGTTAATCGAAGGAAAGAACAACCTACTTAGGCAGATCCCAGAATTGGCCGAGTCCAAATTGAATTCAAGGAATAGAAAATTTACCGAGATAAACCATCGGTTCTAATGGAAAGAATCAAAACAAGTCAGCAATAAAAGAAGGAAAGGAAAAAAAGGCTTTTATATACATACAAGATATGATTACAAAGATGGGTACTTCATTACATAATATCAAAAAAAAAAAAAACAAAGAGAAGGCTCTTCATTCCGAGTTCTTGGAGTCATCTTCCTCCAGAAAGGTTTATTTTCTGGATTTGGCCTCGATCCTTTTGGCATCATCGATCTCGGCTGATAGATCGAAGCCCCGAGCATGAATCTCCTCGAGAACCGATAGGCGAGTTTGCCACTTCATGTAATCAACCAAAATTTTTGATTGATCTTGAGCATCCTCGGCGTCGGCCTTGTACTGGGCCACCAGCTCATCGGCCTCAACCTTGGTTGTAGCAGCCTCTGATTTTGCCATATGCAGCTCGTTGGCCAAAACATCTCGATCCGAGGTGATCACGCTGACTTGAGATTGGAGTACGTCGGTGCTCTTAGTCAGAGCCTCGATTCTCCATTTTGCCTCCGTCAGTTGAGTTTCTGATGAAACTAACTGAGCACGGAAGGCCTCTTTTTCTGAAGCCAGCTGATCCAACCTGCTTCTCCATTCATTGGCTTCAGCTCTAGCCTCGCTTGCCTTGGATTGGAGTCCGGTTATTTGATCGAGCTGCTGCCCCATCTGCTCGACTAAACCAGAATTCTCTCTCTGTACAAAATCCAGGTCGGCCCGAAGGTTCGTCATCTCCCCTTCAAGCCGCTCGCAACGCCTCGATTCTTCCTGATGAAGAAGAAAAGCCTCATGATGAAGCACCGAGGCTTGCAAACACGAAAGGAAATATGGTAGTTAGTCGAAGTTTTAAAGTACAAAACAATGAACACCAGATGAGGCTTATCAGAAACTTACCTTATTCAATGCTTGCTGAGGTTCATTGAACAAGCAGGGTACATCCACCTCGTTCATCTTAGCCTGATCTTCTTCGATCACCAAACACCGAAGATAGCTAGCCACCCCTACAGGAGCGGAAAAGACCCTAGCATCTTTGGGAATGGTGAAGGTTATGATCCGCTTCCGATCAGGATTTGAACTCGGAGCAGGAAATCTATCGACCGACTTCGGACCAAAAGAAACCTTGCTCGTACCCGTGGAGAGACTTTTCCTCGATACATCTAGGTTACCGAGCCCAAAGGTATCCTCAGCAGACGCCAAATCCACGCCATCGAAGATACCTCGTAAAGGGCCATCCGGTACATGGCTCCTGCCCGGGGAATGTCCTTTTGCGGCATGGGCCTCGTTCATAGTCGAATCCAAGAAGGAAGGAGAGTCTATCATTTCTATAGGACTCGAGATCCCCTGCGAAGCCCCTCTCACATTGGCAGAAGCCCCAGCTCTTGCCCCCATTTCGGAGCCCTCGATTCGATGAAGGTGTGTTTCATCGGCTCTCTGCTCGGGGACTCCCCGTCCTTCAGTTCAAGACGGCTCGTTACCCAAAAAGTCAAAATCT
The DNA here is from genome assembly GCA_002018475.1 of Nicotiana obtusifolia. Taxonomy (NCBI): domain Eukaryota; kingdom Viridiplantae; phylum Streptophyta; class Magnoliopsida; order Solanales; family Solanaceae; genus Nicotiana; species Nicotiana obtusifolia. Next base: position 106,832 of record MCJB01011420.1, on the reverse strand, counting down.
TCATCTTCCTCAGACTTGTCTCTCAACCGATAAAGTGAGTTCGAGGACATAATTCGATCATCAATGCTGCTCTTGGGCTTACGAGCTATCCTTTTCCTCGGTCTCCTTCTCTCAGGCTTAGAAGAACTGGGGGCTTCTCTCCTCCTTTTCTCTTTCTCCTGCTCTGAAGCAGGGGGCTGGCAGGGATCCTCATTACCAGGGGACACTGACCTCAATTCAACGTCCTTTAATAAACCTACAAATGAAGAGTAAAACAAATTAGAAATCAATAACACAAGACGCTGAGTTCAAACTTAACCGGTCTCACCATGGTGTCTGGCCTCCCATCGGCCCTTCGAGATCTCGCACCAGGCACGTTCCGAATAGGTTCTTTGGGACACTACTTTTTCGATCCATTCCTTCAAATGAGAAATCGCGGCCGGCATATGAGATACAGCTACATCATATGGAACTGGTTAATAAAATAACGAAGGAAAAACATTGAACAAGTTGAAATATGGGATATAACTTACGGTTCATGTTCCACTTCTCAGGGAACGGCATGTCTTCAGCCGGAATCAGGTCCGACGTTTTCACTCGAACGAATCGGCCCATCCAGCCTCGATCCCTATCCTCATCAATGCTCGAGAAGGGGGCTTTGGTTGCCGGGCGAGCAAGTTTTATTAGTCCCCCTCAGAAGAGTCGGGGACTGTAAAACCACAGGAGTTGGTCGATGGAGAAAAGGTGCCCGTCGATCTTGCTTACAAAAAAGCGAAAGAGAATGACTATTGTCCAAAAAGAAGGGTGGATCTGACCCAACGTTACCTCGTACCTTATGCAAAAGGCAACAATAACAGGGTCCAAAGGGCCCAACGTGAAGGGTTAAGTGTAAACACTCAAATAACTATCCACGTGGGCGGTGATCGCCTCTTCCGATGCAGGAACGACCACGCACTTACCGATCCATTTACAATCTTCTTTAACCTTGTCAAGGATTTTGTCCGTGATCGAACAAATATACCTAGTGACCGGTTCACACCGGCCCGATACCGAAGATGTCTTATCTACTTTAAAGTCGGTACCGATCGAACACCCAGTCGGTACGAACACCTTCGAAGGAGGTTCAACCATGGTTTCCTCAACATCAACAGGCTGAGGATCTTCAGTAGGTTGAGAAGAAGAAGGGGTCTATCTCTGAGGAATTGATTTAGAGATTTTCGCCATTGTCAATAAAGAGATAAAGAAGTTAAAAGATGCAGGAGTGAGATAAGAATAAAAGGGAAATCACATGCTAGAAAACTTAGAGAATTTGAAGAAGAGAATGATTCAAATATTCAGATAGCGCAAACTCCTGAAAGTGAAGATAGAGAAGGTTATTTATAGCCCCTCAAAAGCGGCGGTTCGTGTCCCAAAGCGACGGAGCATTAATTAGCATGTACTGATGTTGCATAAGTTTGTCTCAAGTTTGTCTCTGAAGAGACATTTTTGACGCGTACCACGTACGTCACAGTGCCACCGTCATATATGAACATGATGATTCGTTTCTTTTGATGTGACGCTCCGACATCCGTGTCACACGCGTCATAAGTATGTCGCCATTTAACCTAATCAAAAAGTTGCAGCTCATGTCGTTTTTCATCATTACTCTCCAAAAAATGAGGGGACTATCTGTATGGGGTCGAACTCGAACGGTTTGCATATGGACAAATCGCACTCTAGTTTATACGGCTGGTATCGATTGTAATTACTGTTCGATAAATCGAGGTGAAGATATCAAATATCGAAGAGCGAGACTAAATAGCATCAGAGCAGGAATATCGAGGTATCAAAGATTGAAGATTGAAACCGCACAACATCGAATCAGAACACGAAGCCATGATGCCCGAGATGAGTTTGTCGAGCTCGATTATGAGAAATGTCCTAGGGTAAGTTATCAGATCCGCATAACGAAAGGACCAAAAATCCCGTGATATATAAATATCTCGGTGTGAATCATGGCATCAATCAACAAGACCGTTGAAATCAATAAAACAAGGGATATTTTACCTTGTAAACAAATTCTTGCCTTGTATAAGAGATTATCCCCCCTCTATATAAAGGGGCAATGTAATTGTAAAAGGCATCTCACGAAACAATTATCAAAATATAAAAAAGAAGTCTACTTTTATTATCTCTTTATTTGTTTGGTTCATATTTGTTCATCTTGGAGAAATCAATCAAGGCCAAGACTATTCAAGGCTTGTGGTTTGTATTTTTTCTCAATTTATTTACTGACTTTAATCTTTATTATATTATTAATTATTTGTATCAAACCAAATCAAGTACAAATTTAATTGTTATCCGAAGCTAAGGGTAAACTGTTGGCACAACTACATGCTCTTATTTATCTCATAATAGCAGTATATCTATTTAACTTACAACTTGTCTTTTCTTTTGCACAGTTCCCACAGAAATTTGAATACCGCATCTTTGTTCTAAGCTTCGATATCTAGTATATATATAGAACTTTAGCTGGTGTAGGGAGGCATTGTCTTTCATAGAAAATAAATGCTTTATTGAGACCTCACCATAAGAATCTCTTGCTAACACTTCTAATCATCTGTAGTATTTTCTTTTTCAAGGGAAAGATCTGAGACCAAAATTTATGTATGGGGAAGAGGGTACTCTTTATTAACTAAAGCCTACCAGCATAGGCCAAAAACCTTGATGTTCATATATGATTCTTCCAATCATCTTGTCAATCAATGATTCGCATTGAAAATTAGACAATCTTTTAGTACTAAAGGTCACTCCGAGATATCTTATAGAGATCACTCCTTTGGCAAATCTCAGGCAATCAAGAATAAGTAGTTGCACTATTGGATTAACTCCACCAAAATACGTAGAAATTTTCTCAATATATGCCGTAAGCTTGAAGCATTTGAGAAGACCCGAAAATACCCAAATAAACTCTTAATTGGCCCCATATCACCTCTATATAATAACAGTAGGTCATTAGCAAATCCCAATTGTACTATTTTCAACTTTGCACACTTTGGATGGTAATAAAACTCTTCGTTATCCTTCTGACCCCTCAGCATCCTAGCAAGAATGCCAGGACACAAAATACCACTAGAGATGTGATGATGTCTAACACTGCATGCTAGGCAAGCCAACAACTAATATACAGAAATAAGTTTCAACAATATAACTAAATAGTCTCAAAAAGCGACATAGTATAAATAACTAAAGTCAATAACAACACCATTGAAAACCATCCAAAAATCTGGTGTAATAAAGTGCATGAGCTCTACTAAATATTAAATACAGAGTTTGAACCAAAAATACAATATTATTTGGAGACTAAACAGTAATAGCATGAAATAAGAAATTAGACATTAAGGCCTGCGAACGGAATAGAAGTGCTACCTCGAAATCTCCAAAAGGTACAGAGGCTACCCTCTAGCAATCACCTGTATCAGTAGTACCTGGATCTACACATAAAGTACAAAGTGTAGTATGAGTACAACTGATCTCAAGTATTCAATAAGTTTCACGATCCATAATTTCCAACCTAGGGACCGTGATGGAGTGTAACATCTACTCGTCAAGCAAGCCGATGTTAGATAATTAATTAATCAGTTTTTAACAATTATTACAAGGCGAGGATAATAAACAATTAGTAACTAAAAAATGAACGCAGTAATCATATAAACAATGTGGTACTAAACTGCTCCCAGTATCCGGAGTCACAAGTACATGAGCATCAAGAATACTACAAACATTTTTTGAAGTAAAACATAATATTGTCTAAAACTAGAATAGCAGAAGGCATGGTAGAAGGAGACTTCTGGGACTGCGAACACCAGCAACTCTACCTCAAGTCTCCTGTAGCTTTCAAATCCAAGCTGTCTCTAATACGTGCCATCGAGACCAACTCCTTTAGCTGCACAAGAAGTGCAAAAGTGTAGCATCAGTACCACCGATCCCATGTACTCTGTAAGTACTGTTTCTAACCTCGACGAAGTAGTGATGAGGCTATGGCATGTCACTCACAAATAACCTATACGAATAATTAATAACATAAATAAGAATAGAAATAAAACAATACTCAAATAACCGGACCCATATGTCAACTACTAGAGGGCCCCAGAATCACAAAATCTCAAATCTCATATGACAATACAGAAAACAATCTCTACAGCCACAAACAACTACAACACGTCAAATCCATTGCGGCACAACCTGATCCTACCATATCGTCATCTGTTCATACCATATCACATAATTCAATATCGTTGCTATAGCAACCCGATCGGTCATTTTGAGCTCTAGCATGTCGTTTGGCAGTTTGAGGCTTTGACTAGCTTCATTTCATGTTTTATGACTTGTACGCATAGTCAAAATTAATTTTCAGGAAGTTCGAAGTTGATTCATATGGAAAATTCTCAATTTGGAAGCTTCAAGTTGGAAGAGTTTACCAAGATTTGACTTTTTAGTAAACGACCTCGGAATTGAGATTTGAAAGTTCCAATAGGTTCTTATGATGATTTCGGAGTTAGGCGTATGTTCGATTTGAATATCGGGTGGTCCGGAAGAATTTCGACTCTTATTGTAGAAAGTTGGCATTATGAAGGTTTTAGAATTTCTTAAGATTGATTTGAAGAGAACTTTGAGTTTATTGATGTCCGTTTATGATTCTAAGCCTTGAAATAGGTTTGTATCGTGATGTGTGACTTGCACATAAAGTTTAGCGTCACTCCGGAATCTTTAATTGTAATTCGAATGCGTTTGATGAAGTTTGAAAGATTGAAAGTTGAAAGAAGTATTATGATCGTCGATTCGTAGTTTGGATGTTGTTTGGTATAATTGGAGTCCTCGAGAAAGTATGCATCATGTTTTGGGAAAGGTTGGTACGATTGGACGGGATCTCGGGGTCCTCAAGTATGTTTCGGATAGGCTACGGGTAATTTTGCCATGTTTGAGCTTATGTTTTAAAAATTTGGTGCATCTTTCTTTTCGATCACGAAGAGTAATGTGATGTTCCAGGCCTTGTGAACCGCGATCGCAAAATGAAATTCGCGATCGCGCAGAAGGAATTTTTGTTGTTAGTGGTCTAACTTTGGGAGCTTATAACATTCAATCTATCGGGAATTTGGGGATGATCCAAAAGGCAGCTTGTAGCCCTTTGAACCTAGTTTTCATAAATTCAAACCATTTTTCATTTGGAATTTTGTACAAAAAGTATGGCCATTATACCTAAGGGTGTTTGTGAAGAAAAAACCAAATTTTGCACATCACAATCACAAGGCTTTGGCCGCGATTGCGATGAAGGAAACAATGCTAGTTCATCTGTTATTCGTGATCGCATGGATAATGACCTTGATCGCGAAGAAGGAGGCCTGACAGGTGTATTAATCATCTAATTTCAGGATTGTGAGCTTATTTCATAACTTTTAAGTTCTTGGAGCTCATTTGTGGCGATTTGGGGTGATTCTTGAAGATCGTTTTCACCATATATCATAAGGCGAGTTATTCCTACTCGTTTCGAGTTAAATACATAGGTTATATATGGATTTTAACATGGAAATGTGGTAGAAATTATGGAATTTTTAGGAAGAAAACCTAGAAAGGTATTTTTAGGTTTTGACCATGAAAGTAGTCATGGAATTAGGAATAAATTATATATTTGAGTTCGTGGTATTATGGGTAATGTTTATCTTCGAAACATTTTGGAATCTGGCATGTGGGCCCGAGGGTTGACTTTTTGAGCGGAGTTGAAAATTATTTTAAATTGATTAATTATGAGTATGAGAGTATATTTTTATTAGTTTGTGCATTTTTTGACTAGTTTCAGATCAATGGGCATTGGTTTGAGGTTTTAGAGAGGCGTTGGAGCCGGTTATAGAACATCGTCGCGAGGTAAGTCTCATATATAACTTCTTGGGGGGGGGGAATATGCCCCGTAGGTTTTAAAATTGTTACGTGCTACTAGTTGCGGGTTCTACGTACGCACGAGCTGACGAGAGTCCGTACATAGCTAAAAGCATGTTTGTGCCCGGGTAGTCTTAGGATTTTATCATGTGATATTTGAAGTTTTTGAACTCGTTTTGCTAGCTTAATTAAGTGAATTTATAATTGAAATTTATTTGGGAATATATTAGGCTGAGCTTTATCATCTTGAGTTGTTTGGCGATATATTTGACAAACGGTAAAAGTCATGTTTACTTTATGCTCTTGCACCGGTGTTGTAAGCACGTGACTCGTAATTCGATAGGTTTTTTCCTTTCCTGTGGATTGGGCCGTATTTTGAGATGCATCTCAGGTTCACGCCTGTCAATCCTCAATAGTGTTCAGACCACTCTGGATCGGGTCATACGACCTCAGCATAATTGTGCGTTATACTGCTAGCAGTACGAATATTCACGTGATCTCCCTTTTATTGAGGCCTGGCCTTTTATATGGTATTCCTTATCCGTTTGAGATTGCACTTATTATTTCAGATCTGTAGATATGGCACATGAGATTTAAGAGATTTATATCGTTAAAAGAATTTTTTGGAGAATTCTGTTAGTTACATTTTTTATCTCACTACTACTTTTTTGCTTCATATCTGTTAGGAGTTATCATATTTATTTATTGGACCACTAGTAAGTGTCGATGTCGACCTCTCATTACTATGTCTCTGGGGTTAGGCTAGATACTTACTGGGTATGCATTGGTTTACGCACTCATGCTACACTTCTGCACTAAATGTGCAGGACCTGACATGTTCATTGGTGGCCATCTTGGCGCGTAGGTGCAACTGCTGAGGGACTTTATGTTGAGCTGCTTTCTATGCTACGCACCGTAGCCCACAAAGTCTCCATCTTAGTTATTTACTATATCCTGTCTATTTTATATTCCAGACAGATGTTGTATTATTATTGCACTCTTTACTAGATGCTCATGCACTTATGACACCAGGTTTTGGGATGTTCTAGAAGTTGTTTGTGGTTTTGCTTAGCGTTTACATAATTTTATTATCTATTCTATTTAAATCGTAAATTTTCATGATTTTAATGCGTTGGTTTCTTTATCTAATAAAATTCACGATTTCCAAAATAATAAAATGCATAATTAAGTTGGTATTTCACCATTGGCTTGCCTAACGCCGATGTTGGGCGCCATCACGACCTATAGTGAGTTTTATGTCATGACAGCTTGGTATCAGAGCACTAGGTTCACATAGGTCTCACGAGTCATGAGCAAGTCTGGTACAGTCTTGTGGATCGGTATGGAGACGTTTGTACTTATCTTCGAGAGGCTACATGGCTGTTAAGAGAACTTCCCTTCCCTGATTCCTCATGGAGCGATATGATTTCGTTGAAGCTTATGCCTTCGGTTCCTTCCTACTCATTCGTACGCGACGTCAGGAACTTTTTATCAGCTGGGCACCGACGAGATGTGAAAATGCTGCAGATGCGATGTAGGATGTTTTTCCCGGAGTATGCAGGCGGACTATTATCATCTCCTTGTGGGGGAGTGTTTTGTCATTTCAAACCAGTATTGATGTTGCCTATGATTTTGAGGCTATACACAGTGTATTGTGATGTTCATGCATTGTTATCCATAGTGCCAGTGTGAATTGTAGGATGTTTACTTATGTGTCACATCAATGAATGATTCAGGATGAGAATTAATCAGTTCAAGATCGGGATAATCGACATTTAAATCCAGCAGATGAGATTAATTAGACTATAGATGTTCAGGCGTTGGTTGATGGAGTCGCGAGATTGGATATTTCCAGATTTAGTGGAACTCTTGTTAATATTGTTGTTTCGTCGTCCTTGTTTGAATGCATTGAGGCTCGTCGGTGTGATGGTCTTCTTTGGTTTGCTTTCAGGGCAGGGTATTGTGGAATGGTACTTACGAAGCGATTATAAGAGATGGTGATGTGTGGCGGCTTTGGGGTCGGATCAATACTTTCGATGTTAAACGATTTGAGAGGGATGATCTTTATGGAGGCTCAGAGCTGGTGGCATTTATCAGTTCGGGTGCTATAGAGATGGATTATGATTTGAGGTAGTTTTTGGGTAGCGAAAGATGAGGAAGGACTTAGTGGGAGGTGTCTCGCGGAGGTAGAACTTTTAGAGGTCGAGTAATTCGCTTCGAAAGATGGTTAAATCAGAGTGAGTATGTTAACGTATCATATGGATTTCATGGTAGGATGGCCACACGCTTCCAGAAAGCTTGGAGCGATTATGGCCATGTTAAACAATGTACTAAATCTGTATCATTTGAGATGATGGCTTTGTGCTTCGGAAGTTTGAGTATGATTGAAAGAGTTTGCTTGATATTACGTTGAGTTTTGGATGCATCGCTGGACCCTTATTTGATGTTGATAGGGAAGAGCAAGCGCTTTCGACTGGTAGGCGAATGTGGGCTCAAGAGGACCAACTGATTTCATGATGGCTATAATCACGGCAATGTCATTGGAACATGTCGATATGGGGTCACACAGGTAGGCTATCTTCTGTGAGGTGTTAGGAGTTGCGTGATTCCTAGTAAAGGTTCTCTAAAGAAGTTTATTTTCTATTCAAGATGAAGTATGTACTACGATGTGAACTAGGATCGCTTGAATAAGATGGTGTAATGGTTACTTGGTCGAGTATTTGTTTTGAGATGGTAACTCGATTTATGTCATGCAAGTTTCACAAGAGATTTTGAGGAATTTTGGCAGAGCGACGGTGCGAAATCATGGTAATTAAGGAGGAAGAGTCATTGTGAATTATGAATTTATGTAATTGTGGCTTGAAGTATAAGAAGGGGAGCTCACCGCCTACAATTGGGTCACGTGGTTGTGGGCCTTGGCAGTATCGGGTTATTGGTACATTGGTGGATTAGTTATTATTAATGAAAGAGAGTCATTCGATTGCTTCTTCTGGGGTATTCATGTGCTACTAGAGCACTGATTGCTAGGTATATAATTTAGAGTAGGCCAGAGTGGGTGACTCTCAACAATGGTTATAGTGGGTTCATAAGAATAGTGTTGTTCCTAAGGATATTCGAGTTCGCCGTGTGACTAAGGAATTAGCTTTGCAGCGATGTGCGAAAGAGGCTTGGAGTATTTATATCAATGTCCCTGGTTCAGCGGTGCTATTATAGAGAGATGGAGGAAACAACTTCGGTTTCGCAGGAGGTCTTTCATAGGGGGTGTATCAGTTGGAGATACTATTGAGTGCATAAGGCGGGTATGAGATGGCTGATGGGTATTGAGACGATGTCGTCTCGTAAATTTGGTCACTCAGGATAAGTGTTGTTTGAGGTCCGTTATGTATTTGAGTAGAACTATTATTTCGAAGGCAAGTCAGCTAGTGGTGGTTTGAATTAGCATGGTTGTGAAATGATCGGTTCCTTCGGGGTGGTAAGGCTATATAGGTGATTCGTGGCTGTACGTGCGGGCTTGACAACCAATGTAATTTGATTAATTTTGAGGTATTTAATTCTGATGGCCTTGTTATGTGTAAATGAATCCCAGAAGAGTTATGGTGATTTAGACGATGACTAGAGGTTTGCATTATTTGAAGTTATGGGAATTCGGTTGCGTGTTGCAATTGTTTCTCTGAAATGTGTTGAATGAAAGGGTTCTTGATGATGAAGTGTTTATTCTTTTTGTGGTTCAGGAGTTATGATGAAATTTTTGTACTCTCGCAAAGCGGCATGATAAATACAGTGAGCGGTATGGAAATTGAAAGTTGAGGATGAAGGTTTTGGTTTAGTGTTGATAAGAATGTCACGAGTTCGGAGGAGCGGGGGAGGATTTAAGTTTTTTAGAGTGTGCTGGCACTATTTTCGGGCAGCCTGAGGATGGTCTGTTTTGTGGTAGGAGTGATGGATATTGAAATGCGGATGCTTGGCTTCTATTATAGAAATAGCATGGTCGATGGCCATTAATGTTCAGATTTAACTACTTGGTGTGGAAGGTTTTGGGAGTATATCCCACGGGAAGATCATTTAAGTGTGACGTGTTAGTCATTTGATTGTTAGTCATTGATATCAAGTATGAAGATTTTTGTATTGTCGCCAATGAGAGATGTTATTACTGAGAAGTAGTTTATTCGTTGGGTTGTGGACAGTGGGAGTTTGTTTCGGATTTAACGACTGCTCGTAAGTGTCATGAATAGGGTTATCGTGAATCCTTGAAAGTTTATTGGTCCAATATGGGATGATCGAAATCGGCATGAGTTCCATTAATAGATCTAATGTGAATGTATGCTCTACACTAGGACAAATGTGTTCATTCAGCATAGCATTTGTTATGGAGGAGTCTTTAGGGGTTGGATGTTATTTTGGTCATCACTACGCTATGTAATGCTCTGTTATGCCATGTGGGTTGTGAAACGGCTTGATTCTTCGCGCATGTGTTGTGATCCCGTGTAGCTCGTGGTGTTATATGTGCAAGATGGCTCTCTAGATGCAGTTCGTTTATTGCACCTTAGTCGTGCTTAAGTTTTTGTACTGCATGGTGCTATCTGTCTCCCTAGGGTTGTATTAATGCAGTTGGCATGCTTGTGGTCGATATTCGGGTATTTCGTAGGTATAAGCATTATGGCTTGATGGGTATTTCCTTATTTATTGTTATGTGTGGATCGGGTGGCATGCCGCCATGGGTATGTTGTTTGAATCAGGTTGCACGCTACAACAGTGTCATGTTTGGATCGGGTCGCACACCATGACAATGTCATGTTTGGATTGGGTTGCATGCCATAATGGTGTCATGTTTGGATCGGGTTGCATGCCGCAACGGTGTCATGTGTGGATGGGATTGCACGTCGCAACAGTGAGATGTTAAGTATAGTTCCTTATGCTTATTTAGTGTGCCTTGTTTCATCTCTAAGATGGGTTCATAACATTTGTTTGGCTGTTTTATTCGTTACCGGGGCTGGATGGTTCTTTGCCAGAGTTCAGTCTTCCTTATGGATCACATTTGAGTTTGTAGCTTGTTGGCGCATTGATGGCGTCATATGAGATTCTTGGTGGTGTTTTGTCACGACCCAAGCTGGAGGGCCGCGACTGGCACTCGGGCCCTACCTGCCGAATGCCACCATACATCTTATTTAACCTGTCTTATTATCTGTAAGGGCCAACAAGATCAGTATAAACAGTAGACAACAATTGTAATCAACCAAAAATGAAGGGTAATGTCATAAACATATATACTATAGCCGACAATGCTAACATTAAAGACTATACCACAAAAGTAAATTTGCCGACAAGGCAATCCCAACTATACATGAATCGACACCTGTCTATGAGCCTCTAAAGAACATAAGTGCTGCAAAACATTACCGGAACAGGGCCCCGAGATACCCATAATGCCTATAACAAAAATATGCATACGAAGACCACGGCAAGTCCAGAGAAGGGACCTCGCCAACAACTGCTGAACTGGCTGCCTACTATCGTGGGGGAGCTTCGTCTACCTGTCTATCAGGACCTGCAACACGATATGTAGCGTCCACAAAAGAGGACGTCAGTACGAATAAAGTACTGAGTATGTAAGACAGGAAAGCATAATGTAACAATAATGTGTATAGGGGCAGAGAATATACACCCTGTAACATCTGAGTGCCTCTGAGGGCGATGAGAATATACGTACTGTAACATCTGAGTGCCTCTAAGGGCGACTAATCATGAAATGTCTGATGTGTATACATGTATATATATATCCTTTTAAAAACAATCATCATCATATACATACGCCTCTGTGGGCCTCATCATCATCATATCATACCCCGTCCATCATAATGCTCGGTAACATCAATACCCAACTGATCGGTGGTTGCACGATAGGTGCCTGCCCGGCCGACTATAGCGCGGTGCGGTAAAGTAAAATAAATACCGACTATAGCGCGGCTTAGTAGAGTAAAACATATACATATATATATAGTTGCACAATAGGTGCCTGCCGGGCCGACTATAGGGCGGCGCGGTAAAATAGATATTGCAGGCTGGACTCATTAGAATCACATTCTGAACCTTTTGAAGTGATGTAAGGTCAAATAAATAACATCAACATTGCTCCTCCCATAAGAGGGGAATAATATAAGTACTACTAGTCCCTAAGAGTGGAGCATCTTTGGGGCTCGTTCAATGCGTATCTTTAATCAGAGTCGTGCAAAAGAAGGAAAGGGAGTCTCACATACCTTGTATATACTGGCCAACCTCAACCTATGAAAATGTCATGATTCCTCCGTCTACGATGAAACAGACAGCACCTCCCCTATTTATATGATTTCCCATAAGTTATAACAGCCAACAACCACAGCATCAACTAAAACTACAGTTGTACCAATATTGTCATCAAGCAATCAAAGAGCGGAAAGCTCCCAAGGCTTTATACATTGGTGTACTCGACACCAGACCTCCTTTTAACAATAATAAAGCTCAACACGAGCTTCCACACCACCACCAATTTTCATACCATAAGAAAAGAGCCCATAACCTATTTATACAATCACTATGACTTGAACTCATTCCGTGAGTTCCCAACAATTGCATGTCTTAAAATCAAACTTACCTTAACTGGGTGGATGAAATTATGGAGATGTTGTATGTAGAAGAAAGCTTCGTGCCCTTCAGTGCTCTGGAACATAGAACGATCAAGATGCAGTTCCTTCCCCTATTATTCTTGGAGTGAATATATGTATCTCTAATGATTTCCACCTTTCCCCAATAATATCATCTTCAACAGTGTCTTAAACACTTAGTTTGTAGAGGTTAAGGTCGGCGAAAATGCCTCTGTCATCAACTATTGCAAAAGTCTCTTTCTTAGTGTGGAAGAACTCAAGGTAATGGATATATATATATATATATATAT
>MCJB01011420.1:0-93991 GCA_002018475.1 Nicotiana obtusifolia | reverse complement strand
AAGACATTCTCTTGAATATTTCTTTGCAATTTATTTAGTCTTTTATTGTCTTTTACACATACATACATATATAATATATATGTATATATATATATATATATATATATATATATATATATATATATATATATATATATATTGAAAGAATTTGTCCTTTACCAATACTCCACTAATCTTCAATTTGAGCAAAGCATTGTCACATGCCACGTGGTACTTAGGAAGTCTCTCAACAGATTACTACATCCACTTGATAAAGGTGAAACACTTATTCCATAAAGGTTAATACTTATCCAATCTTTACTGAAAGGTTATCAACTTTCAGGGTCTCGATTCTGCCTCGGTCTGAAGTTGGTGTCGATAATACCTCGAAAATGACCTTGATTTTGGGCTCGGTATTGGCCTCAGTTTTGGCCTTGATTTTGGACCTCGATATTGGCCTCAATTTGGATCGATTTGGACCTCGATATTGGCCTCGGAATCAACCTCGATTCCATCCTCGGTCTGAGGTCTTAGAATCGACCTCGATTTTGTCCTCTGTTTGAGACCTCAGAATCGACCTCAATTTTGACTTCGATTTCACCCTCGATTTTAGACCCTCGATTTGGACCCTCGGTTTTGACTTCGATTTCACCTTCGGTTTTGACCTCGATTGATTCCTCGGTTTTTGACCTTGATTTTTTGTTTTTTTGGGTCTAGGCTCATTATTTCTCAAAAGGTGCGGTATGTTACATCCTTCCCCCCTCAAGAACATTCATCCTAGAATGTAAGGGTTTATGGGGAGTCTCATAGAGATGTTTCACCTTCTAATGTGTCCTGCGTTTTCCAGGCATCCTCTTTATCTTCAATCTGGAACAGGTAAGGGTATTTAGACTTCATCTCATCTTCTACTTCCCATGTCATTTCTTCCGTATTCTTGTTCCTCCACAATACTTTAACGGAAGCTACATCCTTTGTTCTTCGCTTGCGAACTTGTCAGTATAATATAGCTACTGGCCTTTCTTCATATGATAGATCCTTTGTAATATGTACATCTTTGAGACGACCCGAGAAGGGTTTCCAATACATTTCCTCGACATAGATACATGGAATACCAGGTGGACAAACTCAAATTCGGATGGCAATTCTAACTAATAAGCAACATGTCCTATTCATCGAAGAATTTTGTACGGCCCGATATACTGCGAATTTAGTTTACCCTTCTTCCCAAATCGCATAACACCCTTCATCGGCGAGATCCTCAGAAAAACCCAATCTCCAACCTTATGTTCCAGGTCGCGACGTCGGACATCGGAATAAGATTTTTTCCTGCTTTGAGTCGTCTTCAGTCGCTCTTGTATCACTTTCACCTTCTCAATGGCTTGGTGAATCAAGTCTGGCCCATATAATTCTGCCTCACCGACTTCGAACCATCCAACTGGTGATCACATCTCCTCCCGTACAGTGCCTCGTACGGAGCCATTTGAATACTGGAATGGTAACTATTATTGTAGGCGAATTCTATGAGTGCCAGGTGATCATCCCAGTTCCCGTTGAAATCTAGAACATATGCTCGTAGCATATCTTCAAGTGTCTGAATGGTACGTTCAGCCTGTCCATCAGTCTGCGGATGGAATGCCGTGCTGAAATTCACTTGTGTGCCTAAACCCTTCTGAAAAGACCTCCAAAAGTTAGCCATAAATTGAGCTCCTCAGTCTGATTTAATAGATAATGGCACACCATGAAGCCTAACAATCTCCTTGATATACAATTTCGCATAATCTTCAGCTGTGTAAGTTGTCTTAACTGGCAGAAAATGGGCACATTTTGTAAGTCGATCAACTAACACCCAGATGGGGTCAAACTTATGATAAGAGCGAGGTAACCTGACAATGAAATCAATATTAATCACCTCCCATTTCCAAGTTGGAATCTCTATATTCTGAATCAATCCACCGGGTTTCTGATGCTCAATTTTTACTTGTTGACAATTAGGGCACTAGGCTACAAATTCTGCAATAGACTTCTTCATGTTATCCCACCAATACTGCTCCTTAATGTCATGATACATCTTCATCGAACCGGGATGGATGGAATATCGGGACTGATGGATCTCAATCATAATCTTCTCTCGCAACCCTGCCACATTAGGCACACATAATCGGCCCTGGTATCTTAGCGCTCCATCCCCTCCGATCTAAAAAGCTGAAATTTTACCCTGCTGAATGCTCTCTCTCAATCGTACCACGGTAGGATCTTCATATTTCCGTACTTTTACCTCGATTACCAAAGATGATTCTGACGTATTCTCTATAGTAACACCTCCGTCATCCGAGTCTAACAATCTGATTCTCATATTGGCTAGCTGAAGAAGCTCTTTAGTCAACTCCTGTCTACTTGCCTCAATGTGTACTAGGCTTCCCATTGACTTACGACTGAGAGCGTCTGCCACAACATTGGATTTACCGGATGGTACAATATCTCAACATTGTAATCTTTCAGTAATTCAAGGCAACACTGATGTCTCAAATTAAAATCCTTCTGCATGAAAATGTATTGTAAACTCTTGTGATCTGTGTAGATGTCAACACGGACACCGTATAAGTAGTGTCGCCATATCTTCACAGCATATATCACTGCAGCTAATTCCAAATCATGATTTGGGTTATTATTTTCATGCTTCTTTAATTGTATTGATGCATAAGCGATCACCTTCCCACGTTGCATCAATACGCACCCCAAACCTATACCTGAAGCATCACAATATACCACATAACCTTCGGTTCCTTCTGGGAGTGTGAGCACTGGCGCGGAGGTCAATCGATTCTTTAGCTCCTGCAAACTACGTTCACAAGCGTCGGACCATTGGAACTTGGTAGCTTTCTGTGTTAGCTTAGTCAATCGTGCTGATATAGAGGAAAACCCTTCTACAAACCTCCTATAATATCCTGCTAGCCCTAGAAAACTACGTACTTCTGACGGTGTTGTAGGTCTTGGCCAATTTTTCACTGCATCGATCTTTTGAATGTCAACACTAATACCCTCGTCAGATATCACATGGCCAAGGAATGCTATTGCGTTTAGCCAGAATTCACATTTGGAGAGCTTAGCATACAACTTACGATCCCGAAGGCTCTGTAATACTATTTGCAAGTGGCCCATATGTTCTGTCTCTGAACGAGAATACACCAGAATGTCATCAATGAATACAATCACGAACACATCGAGATAGGGCCTGAATACACTATTCATGAGATCCATAAAAGTTGCCGGGGCATTTGTTAACCCGAACGACATTACCAAGAACTCAAAGTGCCCATATCTTGTTCGGAAGGCCGTCTTTGGAATATCCTTCTCCTTAACCCTTACCTGATGATACCCTGAACGTAAGTCAATCTTCGAGAAACACTTGGCACCTTGGAGTTGGTCAAATAGGTCGTCAATCCATGGAAGTGGATATTTATTCTTTATAGTAAACTTATTCAACTGCCGATAATCGATACACATCCTTAACGACCCATCTTCTTCCGCATGAACAAGACTGTCGCACCATAAGGTGAAGTACTAGGCCTAATGAAGCCCTTATCCAGCAAGTCCTTCAATTGTGCCTTCAATTCTCGCAATTCTGCTGGGGGCCATCCTGTATGGGGAGATAGAGATCGGTTGAGTGTCAGGAAACACATCGATGTTAAATTCAATCTCCCTTTCAGGAGGAAGACCTGGTAGTTCATCTGGGAAAACATTTGGAAATTTATTGACCATGGGTATTGATTGTAAAGTAGGCAGCTTCGCCTCTGCATCCCTCACGTGAACGAGAGGATAAATGTAACCTTTTGAGATCATCTTCCTTGCCTTAAGATAGGAAATAAACCTACCTTTCGGCGTAGCCATGTTCCCCTTCAATTCGATGACGGGTTCACCAGGAAACTGAAATCTAAGCACCTTCGTACGACAATCAATATTTGCATAGCATGAGGCCAACCAGTCCATTCCCATTATCAAATCGAAATCAACCATTTCTAACTCAAATAAATTTGCCGAGGTTTGAAGATTACAAATTATCACTGTACAACCTCTATATACCCTTCTAACAATCACAGTTTCACCTATTGGTGTAGATACCGCAAGTGGTTTACTTATTAATTCCAGTTTGAAGCCAAACTTATTAGCCACAAAGGATGTAACATATGATAATGTATATCCCGGATCAATCAACGCATATACATCATAAGAAAATACAGACAATATACCTGTAACAACATCCAGAGATGACTCGAGAACCTGTCAACCTACTAGAGCATATGTTCGATTTTGAGTTCCACTCCAACTTGGTACTGCACCTCTACCTCTACCACGATCTGTCGACTGCTAGAAACCCCGTGCTGGAGGTCGAACTAATGAGGAAGAACCAGACATAGATCCAGTCGGCTGAGCCATACCTCCACCTCCTCTGTCAGGACAATCCCGCATCACATGGCCAGGCCGTCGACAAGAGTAGCATACATCGAAACCTCGACGGCACGATCCACGGTGGGCCTTGCCGCACTGATTACAATGAGGTATTGGGCATCTCATTTGACTAGTATGCCTATGATAGGTAAATCGATCACACCGAGGCCTCTGAAATTGTAGAGGAGCACTACCTACGGATGGTGCCAATGTCCTCGAAGATTGGGGCCTGATACTACCTCTAAAGTCACCAGAATACCCTACAAATCTCGCCCTCTTATACTGGCCCCTATCCTGCTCTCTGTCTACCCTTTGCTGGCGCTTACGATCCTCTAGTGTCTGAGCATAAGCCTGAATACGAGAAATATCCATACCCGCTACCAAGGAGTCGTGCACTCATTTATCATATGTGGTCCCAATCCGTTCATGAACTGCTGCACCTTATCACTCATCTCGGACACCATATTGGGAGCATACCTTGCTAAAGAGTCAAAGTGTATACTATACTCTTGCACGCTCATATTACCCTGTCAAAGGTTCAAGAACTTATCAGCTCTAGCTCGTCGTATCTCAACTGGCAAGTAATGACGAAGAAAGGCCTCAGAAAATTCTTTCCACACAGGTGGAGGAGCATCCGAACCCCTGGTTCTCTCCCAACTATCATACTAGAAAACTGCTAGGTCTCGTAATGGATAAGAAGCCAACTCCACTGCCTCCGTATCACTAGCGTGCATAACCCGCAGTGTACGATGAACCTGATCAATAAAAGTCTGTGGGTCCTCCTTGGGGTCTGATCCGGTAAACACTAGAGGGTCTAGATTAATAAAATCACGAACTCTCGCACTATCCGGTTTATCAGCAGCATCGACATTCTGCCTCTAAGCCTGAGCAGCTACCAAGCTAGTCAACAACTGCACCACATTCCGCATATCCTGGTCTGTAATACTAGATGGAGGAACTGGAGATGCAGGGTGCCTTCTAATATCCTCTGGAGGACAAGGAGTAAATGAGGTATGAGACGGCATCTCACTCTAAGGCTCACTTTCGCCTGCTCTGATGGAGGCACGTGGTTGGTACCCTCTCCCGCAGCTATAGCGCGGCACGGTAAAGTAAAATAACTACCGACTATAGCACGGCTCAGTAGAGTAAAACATATACATATATATAGTTGCACAATAGGTGCCTGCCTGGCCGACTATAGCGCGGCGCGGTAAAATAGATATTGCATGCTGGGCTCATTGGAATAGCATTCTGAAGCTTTTGAAGTTACATAGGGTCAAAGAAATAACATCAACATCAATCTTCCCATAAGAGTAGAATAATGTAAGTACTACTAGTCCCTAAAAGTAAAGCATCTTTGGGGCTCGTTCAATGAGTATGTTTAATTAGAGTTGTGCAAAAGAAGGAAAGGGACAGTCTCACATACCTTGTATGTACTGGCCAACCTCAATCTATGAAGATGTCACGATTCCTCCATCTACGATGAAACGGACAGCGTCAACTAAAACTACAGCTATACCAATATTGTCGTCAAGCAATCAAAGAGCGGCAAGCTCCCGAGGCTTTATACATTGGTGTACTCGACACCCGGCCTCCTTTTAACAATAAGAAAGCTCTACACGAGCTTCCACACCACCACCAATTTTCATACCATAAGAAAAGAGCCCATAACCTATTTATACAATTACTATGACTTGAACTCATTCCGTGAGTTCCCAGCAATTGCATGTCTTAAAATCAAACTTACCTTAACTAGATGGATGAAATTATGGAGAAGTTGTATGTAGAAGAAAGCTTCGTGCCCTTCAGTGCTCTGGAACATAGAACGACCAAGATGCAGTTCCTTCCCCTATTATTCTTGGAGTGAATATATGTATCTCTAATGATTTCCACCTTTCCCCAATAATATCATATTCAACAGTGTCTTAAACACTTTGTTTGTAGAGGTTAAGGTCGGCGGAAATGCCTCTGTCATCAACTATTGCAAAAGTCTCTTTCTTAGTGTGGAAGAACTCAAGGTAATGGATATATATATATTGAAAGAATTTTTCCTTTACCAAGACTCCACTAATCTTCAATTTGAGCAAAGCATTGTCACATGCCACGTGGTACTTAGGAAGTCTCTCAACAGATTACTACATCCACTTGATAAAGGTGAAACACTTATTCCATAAAGGTTATTACTTATCCAATCTTTACAAAAAGGTTATCAATTTACAGGGTCTCGGTTCTGCCCTCGGTCTGAAGTTGGTGTCGATAATACCTCGAAAATGACCTCGATTTTGGGCTCGGTATTGGCCTCGATTTTGGACCTCGATATTGGCCTTGATTTGGACCTCGATATTGGCCTCAATTTGGACCTCGGTATTGGCCTCGGAATCGACCTCGTTTCCATCCTCAGTCTGAGGTCTCGGAATCGACTTCGATTTCGTCCTTGGTTTGAGACCTTGGAATCGACCTCGGTTTTGACTTCGATTTCACCCTCGGTTTTGACCTCGATTGAGCCCTTGGTTTTTGACCTCGAATATTTTTTTTCGGTCTAGGCTCATTATTTCTCAAAAGGTGTCGTATGTTACATGTTTGAGGTGGCTTATTGCCTGAGCAGCTTGTACTGGGTGAGATGAGGTTATTGGACCTGAAATCAATGCAATCGAATTCATATAAGGTATATTAGAGGGAAAATGTGACTATTCAGTTCAGAATGAGGCAAGAGTTTTTCTTGAGCTGAGGACTCCATGATTTATTTATTAGGCAGGTGGTTATGAGCTTCTACGCATCGTTTTCATCATTGTAGTATCACGAGGGTTGGATTAGGGCTTATGTGCATATGAGATATATTACGGGCATCACTTTAGTGAATTTGCAGCTTCTACGGTTGGAGGATGTTATTATGGACATATGAATTATGAGGTGCATTTTGTGGTTTCAGCATGGGTGTATGATCATATTTGGTACAGCGGGTTGAGATTGATATGGTGTTCATATGTTAGAATCAAGTCTCGTAGAGAATTCCAGACGTTAAAATTTGGTTCTAAGGCTTGTGGGCTAAGGTAGCAGGAAGGATCTTCAGTCTGGCTCGAGCTAATGTATTCACATAGGTTGTGGTGGCACGGATAGGTGCACGAGGTGTTAAACCGTGGTTTTGGGCATTTCCAGAGAGGTCCTTGACATGTTCGAGGATGTACATATATTTAAGTGGGGGAGAATGTAACAACCCGACCGGTAGGTTTGCACTTTAGCACGTCGTTCAGCGGTTTGAGGCCTTGAGCATCTTCACTTCATGTTTTATGACTTGTACGTGTAGTCGGAGTCAAATTTCGGGAAGTTCGGAGTTGACTTGGATGAATAATTCTCAATTCGGAAGCTTTAATTTGGAAGGGTTGACCAAGGTTTGATTTTTGAGTACATGACCTCGGAATCGGGATTTTAAGGTTCCAATAGGTTCGTACGATGATTTCAGTTTTGGGCACATGTTCGGGTTGAGTATCGGGTGGTCCGGAAGCATTTCAGTGCTTGTTGTAGAAAGTTGGCATTTTGAAGGTTTTAGAATTTCCTAAGATTTGTTTGAAGTGAACTTCGATTTTATTGATGTCCCTTTGGGATTCTGGGCCTTGGAATAGGTTCGTATCGTGATCTGTGACTTGCACATAAATTTTTGCGTCATTCTAGAATGTTTAAGTTTATCAGACGTGTTCGGTGATGTTTGAAAGTTTGAAAGTTGAAATAAGGGTTTTATCCATCGATTTGTAGTTTGAATGTCGCTTGTTGTGGTTTCAGGCTTCGAGCAAGTTTGCATCATGTTTTTAGAATGGTTGGTATGATTGGACAGGTTTCCGCGGGCCTCGGGTGTGTTTCGGATGGGCTTCGAGTCATTTCACCGTGTTTGAGCTATTGTTTGTGAGATCTGGTGCATACTTCTTCGCGATCGCGAAGAAAGGGCCGCAATCGCGAAGAGAAAAGTGTTGTTCCTGGCCTTGTGAACCGCGATCACGGAAGGAAATTCGGGATCGCGTAGAAGGAATTTCTACTATTATTGGTCTATTTTGGGAGCTTATATCTGGCAATCTATAAAGAATTTGGGGATGATCCAAAAGGAAAATTTGTACCATTTGAATCTTGGTTTCAGAAAGTTAAACTTTTTATCATTTTTAATTTTCCATCAAAAGTTTTTGTAATTACACCGAAGGGTGTTTGTGAAGAGGCAACAAAATTTGTACATCGCGATCGCGAGGTTTTGGCCGCAATCACGATGAAGGAAATGATGCTGGAACTTTTGTTAATCTCGATCAGATGGATGATCGCGATCGCGAATAGAGAGGCCTGGCTGGTGTATTAGACATCTAGTTTCGGGATTGTGAGCTCATTTCATCACTTTTATGTTCTTGGAGCTTATGCGGGGCGATTTGGGGGTGACTCTTGATGATCACTTTCGCCAATATATCATAAGGTAAGTTATTCTTACTTGTTTCAAGTTAAATACATAGGTTATATATGGATTTTAACGTGGAAAATTGATAGAAATTCTGAATTTTTGGAAGAAAACCTAAAATGGTATTTTTAGATTTTTGCCACAAAATTGGACATGGAATCAGGAATAAATTATATATTTGAGTTCGTGGTATTATGGGTAATGTTTATCTTCAAAAGATTTCGGAATCTGGGCCCGAGGGTTGACTTGGTTGATTTTTTGAGCGGAGTTGAAAAATATAATAAATTGATTAATTATGAGTATGGAATGGTATTTTAATTGGTCTGCACATTGTTTGACTAGTTTTGGATCGATGGGCATTGGTTTGAGGTGTTAGAGAGGCGGGCGTTGGAATCGGCTATGGAACTTCGTTGCAAGGGTAAGTCTCTTGTCTAACTTTGTGAGGGGGAATCTGCACCGTAGATATTAAAATTGTTATGTGCTACTAGTTGTGGGTGCTACGTACGCACGAGGTGTCGAGAGTCCGTATGTAGCTAAGAGCATGTTTATGTTTGGGTAGACTTAGGACTTTATCATGTAATACTGAATTATTTGGACTCATTGTGCTAGATTAATTAATTAAGTGAATTTATTATTGAAATTAATTTGAGAATATATTAGGCCAAGCTTTATCATCTTGAGTTGTTTGGCGATGTATTTGATAAATGGTAAAAGTCATGTTTAGTTTATGCTCATGCACCCGTGTTGTAATCACGTGACTCATAATTCGATAAGTTTCTTCCTTTCTTGTGGATCGGGCCGAATGCCTCTGCAGTATATTGAGATGCATCTCTGGTTCGCGCCTATCGACCATCAGTAGTGTACACACCTCTCTGGATCTGGTCGTACGACCTCGGCACAATCGTGTGTTATACCACAAGCAGTACGGATATTCATGAAATCTTAACTCTATTGAGGCCTGTCATTAAATATGGTATTCTTTATTCTTTCGAGATTGCACTTGATATTTCAGTTATGTTGAGATGGCACATGAAATTTGAGAGATTTATATCATTAAAAGAACATTTTGGAGGATTATGTTAGTTACAGTTTTTATCTCACTACTTCTCTATGGTTAGGATAGATACTTACTAGGTACGCTTTGATTTACGTGCTCGTACTACACTTCCACACTGAATGTGCAGGATCTGACAGGTTCATTTGATGGCCATATTGGCGCGTAAGCACATCTGCTGAGGGGACTTTATGGAGAGCTGCTTTCTATGCTACACAACGCAGCCCACAAAGTCTCCATCTTATTTATTTACTTTATCCTGTATATATTATATTATTGATAGATGCTGTATTATTATTGCACTCTTTTGTAGACGTTCATGCACTTATGACAACGGGTTTTGGGATGTTCTAAAAGTTTTTTGTGGTTTTGATTAGCATGTACATACTTTTATTATCTATTATATTTAAATATAACTTTACATGATTTTAATGTGTTGATTTCATCATTTAATAAATTTCACAATTTTGAAAATAAAAAGATGCATAATAAAGTTTGTAGTTCACCGTTGGCTTGCCTAACTGCGATGTTGGGCGCCATCACGACCTATAGTGGGTTTTGAGTCGTGACAGCTTGGTATCAGAGCACCAGGTTTACTTAGGTCTCATGAGACATGAGCAAGTTTGGTAGAGTCTTGCAGATCGGTACAGAGACGTTTGTACTTATCTTCGAGAGGCAACATAGCTGTTAGGAGAGCTTCCCTTCCTTGATTCCTCATCGTACGATATGATTTCATTGAATCTTATGCCTTCGATTCCTTCCTACTCATTTGTACGTGACTTCAGGTATTTTTTATCAGTTAGGCAGACTATTATCGTCTCCTTATGGAGGAGTGTTTTGTCATTTCAGCCTAGTTTTTATGTTGCCTCCAATTTCGAGGCTATGCACGGTGTATTGTGATGTCATGCGTTGTTATCGCGTAGTGCCAGTGTGATTTGTAGGATACTTACTTATGTGTCACATCAATGAGTGATTTAGGATGAGGATTAATCAGTTCAAGATCGGGACATCCGACATTTGATTCAGCGGATGAGAGGTAATTAGACTATAGATGTTCAGGCATTTGTTGATGGAGTCGCGAGATTGGATATTTCCAAATTTAGTGGAACTCTTGTTAATATTGTAGATTCGTCATCCTTGTTTGAATGTATTGAGGCTCGTTAGTGTGATGGTCTTCTTTGGTTTGCTTTCGTGGCAGGGTGTTGTGAATGGTACCTAAGAAGTAGTTACAAGAAATGGTGATGTGTGGCGGCTTCGGGGTCGGATCGGTGCTTCCGGTGTTGAACGGTTGGAGAGGAATGATCTTACAGAGGCTTAGAGTTGGTGGCATTTATCAGTTCGGGTGCTATAGAGATGGATTATGATTTGAGGCAGTATTTGGGCAGCGAAAAATGAGGAAGGACATGGTGGGAGGTGTCTCACGGAGGTTGAATTTCTAGAGGTCGAGTAGTTCGCTTCGAAAGATGGTTAACTCAGACTGAGAATGTTAGCGTATCATATAGATTTCGTGGTAGGATGGTCACATGCTTCTAGAAAGCTTGGAGCGATTATGGCCATGTTAAATAAGGGACAAAATCTGTGTATTTCGTTTGATGATAGCTTTGTGCTTCGGAATTTTGAGTATGATGGAAAGAGTTTCCTTGGGATGTAATATGACTTTGATTTTTGGATGCATTGCTGGACCATCATTTGATGTTGATAGCAAAGAGCAGGCGCTCTCAGGAGGATTAACTGTCTTCATGATGGCTGTAATTTGAGAAATATCATTGGAAGATGTCGATATGGGGTAACTCAGGTGGGCTATCTCTTAGGAGTTGCATTGATTCCTACTAAAGGTCCTCTGAAGAACTTTATTTTCTACCCAACAAGACGTATGCACTACGATGTCAGCTGGGATCGCTTGAATAAGATGGTGTAACGGTCAGGAGGTCGAGTGTGTGTTTGGAGATGGTAACTCGAGTTATGTCATGCAAGTTTAACAAGAGACTGTAAGGAATTTTGGCTGAGCGATGGTGCGAAATCATGGTAACCAAGGAGGAGGAGTCGTTGTGAATTATGGATTTATGTAATTTTGGCTTGAAGCTAAGTGGGGGAGCCCACCATCTACGATTGGGTAACGCTGTTGTGTGCCTTGGCAGTATCGGGTTATTGGTACAATGGAGGATTAACTATGATAAAGGAAGAGAGTCATTCGATTGCTTCTTCTAGGGTATTCATGTGCTACCGGAGCACTAGTTGCTAGCCATATATTCGGGACCAGGTGTGATTCTCAATAATGGTTCTAGTGGGTTTAAGAAGTAAAGCGTGGTGCCTACGGATTTTCGAGTTCGTCGTGTGACTAAGGAATTAGTTTTGCAGCAAAGTGCGAAAGAGGCTTGGAGTATTTCTACGAAGTCGACAGGTCTGCGATATAATGTTAGAGTGATAGAGGAAACAACTTCGAATTCGTAGGAGGTTTTTCAGAATGTGTGTATCAGTTGGAGATACTATTTAGTGCATACGAAGGGTATGAGATGGATGATGGGTATTGAGACGATGTAGTCTCGTGAATTTGGTCACTCGGACTGAGTGTTGTTTGAGGTTCGTTATGTGTTTGAGTAAAACTATTATTTTGAAGGCAAGTCAATAGTAAATTAGAAGAAGTTGAGTTAGTTAGTGGTGGTTTTGAATCAGTAGGGTTGTGGAAATGATCGGTTCCTTCGGGGTGGTAAGGCTATATACGTGATTCATGGTTACACGTGCGGGCTTGACAACCACCCTAATATGATTAATTTTGAGGTATTTGATTCTGATGGCCTTGTTATGTGTAAATGAATCCCAGAAGAGTTATGGCGGTTTAGACGACGACTGGAGGTTTGCATTATCTACGGCTATGGAAAATCGGTTGCATGTTGCAATTGTTCCTCTGAAATATGTTAAGTGAAGGGGTTCTAAATGATGAATTGTCTATTCTATTGGTGGTTCAAGAGTTATGAAGAAATTCCTGTACTCTCGTGTAGCGGCATGATAGGTGCAATAAGCGGTGTAGAAATTTGAAGTTGAGGATAAATTTTGCAGTTCGGTGTTGATAAGAATGTCACGTGCTCGGAGGATCGGGGGAGGATCTCAGATGTTCAGAGTATGCTGGCACTATTTTCGAATAGCCTGAGGATGCTTTGTTTTGTGGTAGGAGTGTTGGGTATTGAAATAGGGATGCTTGGCTAGTATTATAGAAATAGCGTGGTCGATGGCCATTAATGTTAAGATTTTACTACCTGGTGTGGAAGGTTGTGGGAGCATATCACATGGGAAGATCGTATAAGTGTGACCTGTTAGTCATTCGATTGTTAGAGATTTAAATCAGGTGTTGAGATTTTTGTATTGTCGCTAATGGGAGAGGTTATGACTGAAAGGCGCTCTATTCATCGAGTTGGGGACTTTGGGAGGTTGTTCCGAATTTGACGACTTCTCATACGTGTCATGAGTAGGGTCATCATGGATCCTTGAAAGGTTATTGGCCCAGTATGGGATGATCAACGTTGTCTTAAGTTCCGTTAGCAGATCTAATGTGAATGTATGCTCTACATCAGGTCAAATATGTTCATTCAGCAGAGCGTTGCTTATAAAGGAGCCTTCGGGTGCTGGATGTTATTCCGGTCGTCACCTATTCTATGTAATGCTCCATTATGCCATGTGGGTTGTGAGACGGCTTGATTCTTCGCACATGTGTTTTGATCCTGTGTAGCTTGTGGTGTTAAATGAGCAAGATTTCTCTCTAGATGCAGGTCATTCATTGCACCTTAGTCGTGCTTGACTTTTTGTAGCGCTTGACGCTATCCGTCTCCCTAGGGTTGTATTTATGTACTTGGCGTACTTGTGGTTGATATTAAGGTATTTCGTAGGTTAAGCATTATGGCTTGATGTGTATTTTTTTATTTATTATCATGTGTGGATCGGTTGGCACGCCGCCACGGGTATGTTGTTTGGATCGGGCAACAGTGTCATGTTTGGACCGGGTTTCACACCACGACAGTGTCATGTTTGGATCAGGGTGCATGCCACAACTATGCCATGTTTGGATCGGATTGCACTCCGCAACGTTGTGATGTGTGGATCGGGTTGCACGCCGCAACAGTGAGATGTTGAGTATGGTTCCTTATTCTTATTTTGTGCCCCTTGTTTCTAATCTCTAAGATAGATTCATAGCATTTGTTTGGCTGTTTTATTCGTTACGCGGGCAGGATGGTTCATTGCCAAAGATCTTTCGTCACATTTGAGTTTATAGCTTGTTGGCGCATTGATGGCATCATATGAGATTTTTGGCAGTGTTTGAGGTGGCTTATTGCATGAGCAACTTGTACTGTGTGAGATGAAGTTATTGAACCTGAAATCAGTGCCATGGATTTATATAAGGTATATTAGAGGGAAAATGTCACTATTCAATTCAAAATGAGGCGAGAGCTCTTCTTAAGCGGGGGAGTCCATGATTTATTGATTTGGTAGGTGGCCATGAGCTGCTACGCGTCGTATTCACCGTTGCAGTATCACGATGGTTGGATCAGGGCTTATGCACATATGAGGTATACTACAGGCATCAGGTTATTGAATTTGCAGCTTCTACGGTTGGAGGACGTTATGATGGGCATATGAATTATGTGGTGCATTGTATGGTTTCGGCATGTGTGTATGATCATATTTGGTGCAACGGGTTGAGATTGATACGGTGTTCGTATGGCAGAATCAGGTCTCGTAGATAATTTCTGATGTTGGAATTTGGTTCTAAGGCTTGTGGGCTAAGGTAGCTAGAAGGATCTTCAGTTTGGCTCGAACTAATGTATTCACATGGGTTCTGGTTGTGCGGGTAGGTGCACGAGGTGTTAGAGAGTTGTTTTGGGCGACTCCGGAGCGACTCTTGGCACGTTCGAGGACGAACTAATGTTTAAGTGGGGAAGAATGTAGCAACCTGACCACTCGTTTTGAGCTCTAGCACATCGTTCAGTGGGTTGAGGCCTTGAGTAACTTTACTTCATGTTTTATGACTTGTACGTGCAGCCGGAATCAAATTTCGGGAAGTTCGGAGTTGATTCAGATGAAAAATTCTCAATTCGGAAGCTTTAAGTTGGAAGAGTTGACCAAGGTTTGACTTTTGAGTAAACGACCTCGAAATCGGGATTTGAAGGTTCCAATAGGTTCGTATGATGATTTCGGACATGGGCGTATGTTCTGGTTGAGTATCGGGTGGTCCGAAAGCCTTTCGGTGCTTATTGTAGAAAGTTGGCATTTTGAAGGTTTTATTTCCTAAGATGATTTGAAGTGAACTTTGATTTTATTGATGTCCGTTTTGGATTTTGAGCCTTGGAATAGGTTCGTATCGTGATTTGTAACTTGCACGTAAAGTTTAGCATTATTCCGGAATGTTTAAGTGTAATTCGGACTAATTTGCGAAGTTTGAAAGTTTGAAAGTTGAAAGAAGGGTTTTGATTGTTCATTCGTAATTTGGTTGTTGTTTGGTGTGATTTAAGGCATCGAGCAAGTTTGCATCTTGTTTTGGGAATGGTTGGTATGATTGGACGGGGCCAGGGGCCTTGGGGTGTTTCGGATGGGCTACGGGTAATTTCGCCATGTTTGAGTTGTTGTTTTTGAGACTTGGTGCATCTTCTTCGCGATCGCAAAGAAAGGGCCGCGATCGCAAAGCGCAAAGTGTTGTTCTGGGCCTTGTGAATCGCGATCACTGAAGGAAACTCGGGATCGCGTTGAAGGATTTTCTGCTATCAGTGGTCTGACATTTGGAGCTTATATCTTGAATTCTACAATCCAAAAACTAAAGTTGTAGCCTCTTGAATCTCGTTTCTTGAAATACAAACCGTTTGTCATTTGGAACTTTGTACAAAAAGGTATGGCGATTATACCGAAGCATATCTGTGAAGAGAAAAAAAAATTTCATCGCGATCACGAGGTTTTGGTGGCGATCGCAATGAAGGAAATGATGCTGGAACTTTTGTTGATCGTGATTGCATGGATAATGACCGTGATCACGAAGAAGGAGGCCTGGCAGGTGTATTAAACATCTAATTTCGGAATTTTGAGCTCATTTCATCACTTTTAAATTCTTGGAGCTCATGCGGGGCGATTTCGGGTGATTCTTGAAGATCGTTTTCGCCATATGTCATAAACTATGTTTTGGAACCAGACCGGGTAACTTTAAAGGTTGTCCCGATATTAGATTCTAAAGAACCGACGGTTCTATTGGTGACCCATTCAAAAGAAGATGTCCGCTTTGACATTGATTAGCCAATCGAGTGCGGAGGGTGTTGTGCTCCTCTTCATTTATTCCCGTTAACGACCACAAAGCCCAACACTGCTCCTGCTTGCTACTTGCTTTATTCCTACCTGTTTCGAGTTAAAAACATGGGTTATATATGGATTTTAACATGAGAATTTGATAGAAATTATGGAATTTTTGGGAAACCCTATAAATGATATTTTTAGATTTTTGACCACGAACTTGGACATGAAATTAGGAGTAGATTATATATTTGAGTTCGTGGTATTATGGTTTTCAAAAATTTACGAAATCTGGGCACGTGGGTTTGAGGGTTGACTTGGTTGACTTATTGAGCAGAGTTAAAAATTATTATAAATTGATTAATTATGAGTATGGGAGTACATTTTTATTGGTTTGCACATTGTTTGACTAGTTCCAGATCGATGGGCATTGGTTTGAGGTGTTAAAGAGGCGTTGGAGCCGGTTATGAAACTTCGTTGTAAGATAAGTCTCTTGTCTAACTTTGTGAGGGGGAATCTATCCCGTAGGTATTAAAATGGTTATGTGCTAGTAGTTGCGGTTGCTACATATGCAAGAGGTGATGAGAGTCGGTACGTAGCTAAAAGCATGTTTATGTCCGAGTAGACTTAGGACTTTATCATTTCAATACCATTGCGGCGCACAACCCGATCCCAACAATTTCTTATTTACTTAAATAACTCAATACCAATATTTACAAAATATCAACACAAAAGAAGATGAATCGTACATAACATTTAAGAGCCACCAATACAATAGAGAGTATCCAACACTTCGAAATCCCAAACCTTATCGATTCATTAATACAAGAATAGCTAAACGGCTCACGTAAGCGAAATAACATAATAGAGGGCATTGAGTAATATAAGGACAATAAAAGCAGGTAAAACATGTGACAATGAGAATATAAAATTAAGGCTAGTAGGAACAAGTAGAAGGTATGTAGTTTATTGAGTGAGAATTGGACAAATCAAACAAGTAGCACTTAGGTAACAATAAAACAAGTAAGGCATAAATGTCAAGTAGGAACATGCAACAATTAAAGCCTATAACAAGAGATAATATGGAATAATGAAGACATGGAAATAAATAGTCCAATCTCGCATGCTAAATCCCACAACGGTGCATATACCCTCGTCACCTTGCATATACGTCATTTCCCCACATATCCCATAAACAGTAGTTCAAGGAGTCCAAATTCCCTAGAGTCAAGGTTAGACACAAAACTTACCTCATTCAGCGACCAAATCAACTCTCAACCATGGCCTATCATTTTGAATTGGCTCCTGAACCAATCAAATCTAGCCAAATATAGTTCAAATAATTCAAAATAAGCTTTATAAACTACCCACGAGTGAAAAAAGATTCAATCTTTGATGAATTTAGAAAAAATCAACAAAAGTCAACCCCGGGCTCGCCTGGTCAAAACCCGAGTCCAAGGGTAGATCTCAGCTATCCATAACTCCACGAGTCCAAATGTTTGTTTTGCTTTCAAATCCGAGTCCAATTCAACTTTAAAATATCAAATTTTATTTTTCAAACATAGACAAAAATCCCCAAAATTTCTCTTAGATTCTCATGAAATTGATGTTAAATCTCATGTATAATCATGGAATATAATTTAAAATAGAGTTAAATCATATACCCAATGATTGTAGGAGAAAATCTCGTTCCAAATCACCTCTTACAAGTCTAGTGTTCAACGATATAAAAAATGAGACCAAAATCCCGTGAGTACGTAATTATGAATTTGAGACCAAAAATGAGACCAAATCGCCTCCTACCATGAATTTGGTGTTAAATATCATGTATAATCTTGCAATTGTGGCATTTGAAAAACATGAGAAATGTCGCAAATGCGTTATTGACTTCACATTTGCGAAGTCTGCTCCTCTCGCAAATGCAACCATATGATCGCAATTGCAAACCTACCTAGTCCCACCCTATCTTTGCAATTGTGAGTGAGGCATCGCAATTGCAATACCTGCCCCCTATTGTTCACTTCACAATTGTGAGGTTGGTGCATGCAATTGCAATAATTGGAGCATCAACACACTAACAACCCAAAAATTAGTTCAATCCAATCTGAAACTCGTCTAAAACTCACCCGAGCCTTCGGGGCTCCAAATCAAACATTCACTCAAGTCTATAAACATCATAGGGTCTCACTCGTACACTCAAATAACATCTAAAATTAAGAACCAGAATAAAAACGCGTGAAATTCAAAATAAAACTCAAGTACCTCTAGAATTGCAACCAAGCGTCCGAATCCTATCAAACCAACTCTGAGTTGCACCAAATTTCGTAGACAACTTTCAAATAGCAAAACGGACCTATTCTATGTTCCAGAGCAAAAATCCGAAACTAATAACCATAAAGTCAAACTATAGTCAAACGTATGAAATTTCCAAACATCCAAATTGCTAACGTTCGGCAAAACAAGTCAAATCAACCTAGACACATCTGAAATCATTTTCGGGCATACACCCAAGTCCAAAATCACAATACGGACCTACTAGAATGGTTAATACACCAATTTGGGGTCGTCTTTCAAAAATGTTGACCGCGGTCAACTCTAGCCTCATTTTTAGTCAAAATTCTTATATTTTTCAAAATTTCACATAATAGCTTTTCGAAAAGATACACGGACCACGCACAAAAACGAAAAAACATAAAATGAAGATGTGGGAGGGCTCGGATCATGAAAATTAGGGCTAGAATTCAAAACAACCTATGGGGTCGTCATATTCTCCACCTCTAAAAGAAACGTTCATCCTCGAATGGACATTAAAAAGTACCTACTATAGTGAAAAGATGTGGGTATCTACTCCGCATATTCAAACTCGAACTCCAACGTAGCTGCCTCGATCGGCTGACCTCTCCATTGCACTTTCACAGAAGGAAAACACTTAGATCACAATTTTTGAACCTACCTGGCCAAAATAACCACCGACTCCTCCTCATAGCCTATATTGCACAAGCAAAACTATGCTGAAGTTTAGAACATGCGAGTTGTCCTCATGGTACTTCCAAAGCATAGAATCATGCAATACCAATTGTACTCCTTATAGGCTATGAGGGAACGCAAGCCTATATGCAACCTCCCCAACTCTCTCTATGATCTCAAATGGCCCAATAAACCTCGGGCTCTACTTTCCCTTCTTCCCAAACCGCGTCACGCCTTTCATAGGTGACACTCGCAGAAGAACCTTCTCACCCACCATATAAGCTATATCCTGAACCTTTCGGTCCGCATAACTCTTTTGTCTGGACTGAGCTGTATGAATTCATTCCTGAATTACCTTAACCTTTTCCATAGCATCATAGACCAAATCAGTGGCCAATATTCTAGCCTATCCGGGCTCAAACCAACCAATCAGCAAAAGACATCACCTCCTAAATAAGACCTCATATGGCACTATTTGAATACTCGACTAGTAACTATTGTTGTAGGTGAACACAACTAAGGGTAATAACTAGTCCCAAGAACCTTTGAAATCCATAACACAAGGACATAGCA
Source organism: Nicotiana obtusifolia (assembly GCA_002018475.1). Lineage (NCBI taxonomy): Eukaryota > Viridiplantae > Streptophyta > Magnoliopsida > Solanales > Solanaceae > Nicotiana > Nicotiana obtusifolia. The sequence goes on along the minus strand of MCJB01011420.1, from coordinate 74,279 downwards.
TGTCCTCCAAGATTTGAGTAGTGTGCTAGAACTGTTCGTCCGTACGGGGATGAAATGATATGCTCAACTCAAAACCGCGTGCCCATGTCACGCTGCTCGAAATGTGATGTAAACTGCATGCCTTTACCAGAAACGATGTAAATGGGCACGCCGTGCAGGCGGATAATCTCCTGAATGTAAACCTGAGCCAACTGCTTTGAAGAATAGGAAGTCGCCACTAGAATGAATTGCGCGGACTTAGTCAACTGGTCCACAATAACCCCGATTGCATGATAATTCTTCAAGGTCCGTGGCAAGCCTACCACAAAATCCATAGTGATTGCCCCCGCGTCAGCTCTGGTATCTCCAATCTCTGAGTTAATCCACACGGTTTCTGATGTTCATGCTTCACCAATTGACAATTCAAACACTGAGGTACATAAGCAACAATATCTTTCTTCATTATTCTCCACCAATAGTGCTATTTCAAGTCATGTTATATCTTGGTGACACCTGGGTGAATAGAATAGCGCGAACTGTGAGCCTTCTAAAGGATCAAATCAACCCATCCACATTTGGGACACAAATCCGGCCCTGAAGCTGCATAACACCATCATCACCAATCACAACCTCCTTAGCACCGCCTCGCTGCACCGTATACTTCAACACCAACAAGTGAGGATCATCAAATTGGCGAGCCTTGATACGTTCTAACAACGAAGACTGTGCCACAACACAAGCAAGAATCTGGCTGCGCTCTGGAACATCCAATCTCACAAATCAGTTGCCTGAACATCCATGGCTAGTGGCCTCTCTGCTACGGGTAAATATGCCAAGCTGCCCATGCTCTACGCCTTCAAACTCAATGCATCGGCTACTACATTGGCCTTCCTTTTATGATATAATATAGTGATATCATAGACTTTCAGCAACTCTAACCATCTTCACTGCCGCAAGTTAAGGTCTTTCTACTTGAACAGGTGCTGGAGACTCCGAGGGTCGGTATAGACCTCACAATGAACGTTGTATAGATAGTGCCTCCAAATCTTCAACACATAAACAATCGCTTCAAGCTCTAAACCATGCACAAGGTAATTCTTCTCATGAACCTTCAACTACCGAGATGTGTAGGTAACCACCCTACCATCCTGCATCAACATCGTGCCAATCCCAATACGCAATGCATCACAATACATGGTGTAATATCCCAAACTTGTTGGGAACACCAACACTTGGGTTGTAGTTAATACAGTCTTGAGCTTCTAAATGCTCAACTCACACTTGTCGGACCATCTGAAAATAGCACCCTTCTGGGTCAACTTGGTCAAAAGGGCCGAGATAGATGAAAACCCCTCCAAACACAAGAAGCTCCGAATCTCTATAGCTGAAGTAGGTCTCGGCCAGTTCTGAACTGCCTCAATCTTCATAGGATCCACTTTAATGCCCTTGGAATATACAACATGGCCCATAAAGGCAATTGAGTCCAACCAGAACTCACACTTTGAAAACTTGGCATATAACTGACGTTCCCTTAGAGCCTGAAGTGCGCTGTAGGTGCTGATCATGCTTCTCCTGACTGTGGGAGTAGACAAAAATATCATCAATGAAGACGATCACAGAAGAATCCAAATAGGTGTTGAACACCCGGTTCATCAAATACATAAATGTTATTGGCGCACTAGTCAAACAAAATGACATCAATAAGAACTGATAGTGATGTCTTACAGACATCTAATGCCCTAATTTTCAACTGATGGTAACCAGACCTCAAATCAATCTTGGGAAAACACCATGGTACCCTGAAGCTGATAAAATAAGTCATCAATCCTTGGCAAAGGATACTTATCGTTGATAGTGACTTTGTTCAACTACCTATAGTCTATACACATCCTCATCGTTCCGTCCTTCTTAATCACAAACAACACAGTTGCACCCCAAGGTGAGACACTAGGTCTAATGAATCCTTTATCAAGCAAATCCTGTAATTGCTTCTTCAATTCCTTATACTCAACTGGGGCCATACGGTATGGTGCGGTAGAAATGGACAGAGTGACGGGAACCAGATCAATGCTTAAAACAACTCGTGCACAACTGGTACTGAATCTATGGAAGGAACCTCGACACTAAGATCATGGATGTAGGCCAAATAAGCTCGATACCCCTTCTCGAGCATACTCTGGACCTTAACATAAGATATAAACCTACTAGTAGAATAGCAATGAGTCCCCTTCATCTCTAATCGAGGCAACCCCGACATGGCTAACGTCATAGTCTCGGCGTGACAGTCCAAAATAGCATGATAAGGTGATAGCTAATCCATGTCAAGATAACATCAAAGTCCACCGTATCAAGAAGTAGAAGGTCTGCCCTAGTCCCAAAGATCCCGATAGAAACCACACACGAGTGATAAACCCGATCTACCACAATAGAATCTCCCACATACGTGGTCACATAAATAGGAGCACTCAAGGAATCACAAGGCATAACAATATATGAAGCTAAATTGGATGACACGTATGAATATGTAGTGCCTGGATCAAGTAAAACTGAGGCATCTCTGTGGCAAATCGGAGAAATACTTGTGATGACGGTATCAGATGACTCTGTCCCAAGTCCAGCGGGGAATGCAAAAAAATAGCGCTAAGCCCCACCACTCTGACCTCCGCCTCTCTAACGGTTGCTAACTGGCTGGCCTCCACCTATAAGAGCCTAACCACTACCTCTATCTGCCCGACCCCTGCCTCTAGCTGGCTTGTGGGGAGTGGAGCAATTGTTGCCGAAATCATGGTACAAGTACCCTGATGTGTTCTGATGCTCATCAACCTATGACAGAACCTTCTAATGTGACCCGTACCTCTATACATAAAGCACTCTCTCGGCTGTTGTAGCTGCTAAAGCCGAGATTGACCTTGATGGGCTCGGATAACCACTATGATAGCTCTGAATTGGTAGTGCACTGATGGGGGCTGAAGGTGCACTGTAGGCTAGCTGCTCAAGATAAGACCTATAAAAACCATGACTGCCTGAAGTGCCATGTGCTATCTCGAGCGCTGACTGAATCGGCCTGTGAGGATGGACTCTACCTAAAGAACCTCTGCCTCTAGTTGAGGCACCTCTGAAACCACCGAAATGACGAGGCCTCTTCTTAGATACCGCCTCCCCACCCTGACCACGAATCATCTCAATCCGTCTAGCAATCTCTGGTACTTGCTGAAGAAAAATATCATCCCTATGTAGCCTAATACCAAAAGTAAGACCATAAATGAATCTTCTCACCCTCTCTCTATCAGGAGAAATCAAGATAGCTGCATGGCGGGCTAGGTCCAAAAATCTGGTCTCGGACTGGGTAACAGCCATGCTACCCTGCTAAAGACACTCGAACTGCCTGCGGTACTCCTCTATCAGGGTAAAAGGAATGAATTTCTCCTAAAGTAGCTGCAAAAATTGATCCCAAATGAGTAGCGATGAACTTGCTGGTCTGACCTGCTCATAGTCCTGGCACCACCTTTAGGCTGATCCGGTCATCGAAAATACTACAAAGTCGACTCTATTCGACTCCACAATACTCACATTGCGCAAGACCTAGTGGCAATAGTCTAAGTAATCCTGTGGGTCCTCAGAAGTTGTACCACTAAAATTGATAGGAAAGAGCTTTGTGAACATATCCAATCTCATCAATCCTTCAAAACACATCATGGGCCTCTCCCTGGACTATTTAGCAATAGCAGGCTGAATTACTCCAATGGCTGGAACTGTCGAAGTCTGGTACATGGGAGTCATCTACCATAGGCTAGAGTCCAAGCGCCTCCCCCCGCCTGAGAGATAACTGGTGCCATAGGAAATACTCCAGCCAAAGCCGTACTTTCTATAAGGCCCACTAAGCGGCCTAGGGCATCCTGAAGTACAAGAGTAGCAATGAATCCCTGCAGGACCTGAGCAGGTCTGACTGGTGCGATCTGAACAGGGAACTCCTTCCCATGCTCGATTTGACGCTCTGCAATGGGTGTTGCTGCACGTGCTCTATGCTAAGCTCTGCCTCTGCCTCGGCCTCGGCCCCGGCCCCTACCCTTGGTATTGGCTACAACAGGGGGGCTCTAGCTCCTGCCTGGCTGTAAATGTTATGCGTGTTCTCACCATCTGCGAGAGGACATTAGTGGAATGGTTCAAACTTCAGTAATTGAATAAAGTCACATGATAAAGAAAGAAGTGAAATATTCCTAAAGCTCTATAGCCTCTAGAAGATAAGTACAGATATTTATGTATCGATCCTCCAGACCCTACTAAGCTTGCTCATTACTCGTGAGACCTAGACAACCTAGTGTTTTGATACCAATTTATCATGACCCGTAATTCCAAACCTCGGGACGATGATGGCACCAAACATCTATTCACTAGGAAAACAATTATTACATAATTAATTAACTAGTTTTTAACAATTATTACAAGGTGAGTTTAATTAACAATTGGTAACTCAAATATGAATGCAGTAATAATATAAATAACGTGGTACTAAACTACTCCCAGAAATCCGTAGTCACAAGTATATGAGTATCTTGAATACTGCAAACATGTTCTAATCGTATTCCATCTTTATCTCTTCATATCATATCATTTCAATACCATTGCATTGTGCAACCTAATCTCATGACATCAATTCATTTAAATACCATTTTGGCGCACAACTCGATCCCAACAATTTCAAATTATTAAGACAAACAACCCAATACCAATATTTATGAAATATCAACACAAAAGAAGATGAAAGGTACAGAACATTTAAAATACACCAATACAGCAGAGAATATCCAATACTTCAAAATCCCAAACCTTATCGATTCATTAATACAACAATAGTTAAACGGCTCACGTAAGTGAAATAACATAATATAGTGCATCGAGTAATATACACACAATAAAAGTATGTAAAACATGTGACAATAAGAATATACAATTAAGTTAAATAGAAAAGAGTAGAAGGTAAGCAGTTTATTGAGTGAGAATTGAACAAAATCAAGCAAGGAACAATTAGGTAACAATTTCACAAGTAAGGAATAGATGTCAAGTAGGAACATGCAACAATTAAAGCATATAACAAGAGATAACATGGAATAATGAAGATATGGAAATAAATAGCCCAATCCTGCATGCAAAATCCCATGACGGCGCATATACACATGTCACCTCGCATATACGTTATTTTCCCACATAATTCACATAAACAACAGTTCAAGGAGTCCTAATTCCCTCAAGTTAAGGTTAGGCACAACACATACCTCGTTCCTCAACCAAATCAACACTCAACCACGACCTTTCCTTTAGAATTAGCTCCCAAACCAATCAAATCTAGCCAAATATAGTTCAAATAATTCAATATAAGCTTTAGAAACTATCCACAAGTGAAAAAGATTCAATCTTTAATGAATTTGGAAAAAGTCAACAAATGTCAAACCCAGGCCCGTCAAGTCAAAACCAGAGACTAAGGGTCGATCTTGACTACCTATAACCCCACGAGTCCATATATGTGTTTTGTTTTCAAATCCGAATCCAATTCAACTCTCAAATCCCAATTTTTCATTTTTCACAACATAAATAAAAAATCCCAAAAATTTCTCTTAGATTCTCAAGGATTTGATGTTAAATCTCATGTATAATCATGTAATATAATTGAAATAGATTAAAATCACTTACCCATTCATTGTAGGTGAAAATCCACTCTCCAAATCGCCTCCTACTGAGTCTAAGGTTCAAGGATATGAAAATTGAGACCAAAATCCCGTCTTTCAACCCTTTTGTTAATGTACATATGTCGTAATTGCGACACAGGGTTCCTAATTGCGAACCCTCACAATAATGAAGAAGGACTCGCAATTGCGGAATCTTGCAAACTTGAGGAATGTCGCAAATGCAAAATTGACTTCGCATTTGCGAATTCTGCTCCTCTCGCAAATGCGAGCACATGATCGCAATTGCAAACTTACCTTGTCAAAGTCTTGCTTCGCAGCATTATCTCGTACTGTGTTGCCAATGCCTTAAATTGATGAAGCAAGTCGACATGTTCCTCTAATGTATCACTAAATAACAGGATGTCATCAATGTAAACTAAAGAAGTATGGAGGATGGACTGGAATATTTTTATTATGGCTTTTTGGAATAAGGAGGGTGCAATTTTTAATCCGAAGGGCATGGCTTTCCATTGGAAGTGATGATGGGGGATGCAAAATCCGAGTGAGGAATCGCAATTGCGATAGCTGCCCCCCACTGTTCACTTTTTAATTGTGAGGCTAGTGCTTGCAATTAAATGAGTTCATTCCCATCCGAAACACGTCTGAAAATCACGTGAGCCCTCGAAGCTCCAAACCAATTGTTCACACAAGTCTAAAAATATCATACGAACTTGCTTGATCGATCAAAATACCAAAATAACATCTAAAACCATGAGTCGGACATCAAAACGCATGGAATTCAAAAAAAAAAACTCAAGAACCTCTAGAATTGCAACCAAGCTTATGAATCCTACCAACCAACTCTGACTTGCACCAAAATTTGCTGACAAGTTTCAAATAGCAATACAGACCTATTTAATGTCCCAAAATAAATATTCGTACTCGATAACTGTCACACCTTGACCTCGGGGAGCGCGACCGACGTTCAACAAAGTTACCTCGGTCGAGCAAGCCTACACAGTGCCATCTACCCAACTCACCCACAAATAAGGAGAAGAGTACATTTCATTAATTAGTAAGTAAGTCATGTGAACAACACCATTTCATTCCCATTAATTACCTCCTTAAAAAATGTTCAAAAGTACATTGTACAATCATAGTAAAAGTGGAACAGGTGATACAATTACAACATTTTTAGTTTTAACTTTCCCAAAAACTGACACAACCCACACTATGTCTACGGAGCCTCTAATAGGAACAAAAGAGTGATATGACAGTCCCGCCAACAATGCTCCGGCTATATCTCAAAATGCTATCTACAAAGGATAGAAGATAAAGGGCCCCTAAATGAATTGGGGCTCACCAAATCAGCCGAGGAGGGAGTCTGCTGCTATCATTGATCAATACCACCTATTATGGAACCGCCTGCATCCATTAAAGATGCAACTTCCCCGGAAAAAGGGACGTTAGTACATATGGAATAGTACTAGTATGTAAACCTAAACACCCTCTCAATAGAACGAGCAACAGTAAACAGAGAATAAAACATGATATCAATAAGAGACTCAAACGATATCAAAGTGTCAAATTAGGGGAAATGTAAATTTCAAGTAGGTTTCGGTAATTTAAGTTGGGAGATCTTTAGCACCGATATACCACCGTGTTTTAGTACGGAGTCCGATTCAGTCCGACTGGCTAAGCCATCTCACCCCAAGACATACACTCACAATACCACCATGTGCACGGCAAGGCGTCCGATCTCAGCCCGACCGGCTAAGCCGTCTCACCATAATGTCGTATGGATTTGACATCACATCATATCTTGCTAGCAATAATCTCATCCCATTTAAGGGGAAAACATCTCAACATACCAATCTCATCCCATATAAGGGGAAACAGCCTCATCACATTAACACGGGTATTTACCCCTCAATCACTCCTACACCGGCACGTGTAGTTTCGGGTTAGGTTGTTCCGACCTACCCTCGGTGGATAATCGACACTCCCAAAGCATTTTTTTATTAAAAGTATTTACCAATCAATTCATATTATTTTACATGTCATTTATTTTATTGACATCATTGGCCATAATGCAATATCATTCTTGACACACTGGTCGTACTTCATAATTTTCAAGCTCACTATTCCATTTTCAATCATTATCACGGACAATCAAGAACAAGGCTTTTCAAATTTAGACTTTTAACACATACTTGAGCAAATTAGGGTCTTAGGCACATACGATCTCTTATACAATTTGATGTGATCACTTTCCTTTGGACTTTACTAGAAGTCACAACATTTTAATACATACTCATGCTTCAAATACTCTCCCGAATAATGGCACAATTTAATAAGAACATTCCGGAACACATTTGAACATATTCATATATATACATCATGCGACGCCAAAATTATTCAGAAAATTCAATTCATAATGGACAACTGGGACTTACAAGATCACCATGGGAATTCAATTCTAAGAGAGAAGTTTAGCCAACATACCTTGCCTCGAGCTTTTTAATTTACTATAAGGTTGTGGAGATCCCAACCACTTCCATCTATTTAGATATATAGCAAAATTGAATAAAAATTAGGAAGGAGTTCATAATTCTAGCCAACTTGAGCATATTACCAAACACTAGGCGTGCATTAAGGTTCCAAGGTCCTCCTATGGTGGATTCTATCATCCCACTACCCAAATCGTCCGCAAAAGAGCTCAACAATCTTCCCACTACCCTAGATGGTACATGCACGTAAAATAAACAACTCCCACACCCCAGAATTGCTTGGCTTATTACCTATGTTTAATTAGAATCACGAAGTTGAGGGTATGGAGTAGAAACTTACCTCTAGGATGAAGACCTAGTGAATTCTTCTTACAATTTCTTCAACTTTGAGCAAGAATTGATGGATGATGGGCTTAGGAACTCCCCCCTTACACCTTGGCACTCCCTCTCTCTAGAATATATGTCTTTGACCTAATATATCGAAATAGGGTCGATAAAAAAAAATTAGAAAAAAAGGAGCCCTGTCACAAATTTGCGATCCGCATATACTTCTGCGGTCTGCGAAATGGGCCGTGAAATGGCCCTCCGGAACTGGGCAATTCTTCCCCATTCGGCGGCCATAATGCGGTCCGCAGACTTATTCTACGGTCGCATAATGCACTGCAGACCTGTTATGCGGTCGCATAATGCACCGCAGACTTTCCTCTAAACTTTACCAGCTACTGCTTCAATCTGCGGCCATTCTGCGGCCCGCAGAGTTATTCTGCAAGCGCATAGTGGGCCGCAAAAATGTCTTTTTTTGCCAAAAATTTTCCTTTACTCCCCAGCGCATTATTCAACCCAAAATTTCGTACCGCGGCGAGCTACATTCGTCAACACATAATCTATTTCAGCACCACGAAATCCCGGGTTTTAGGTACAACCATTTACAGGGCCTTACAATAATCATAAATTCAAACTATGGTTTAAAACCTAGGAAATTTTCGAGCATCCAAAATGCTAACTTTTGGCGAAACAAGTCAAATCAACCGACGGACCTTCGAATTTAATTCTAGGCATATACCCAAGTTCAAAATCACAATACGAACCTTCCAGAATTGTCAAAACACTGAATCTGGGGTCGTTTACCCAAAATTTTGATCGTGGTCAACTCTATCCTCATTTTTAGTCAAAATTCTCATTTCTTCAAAACTTCACATAAAAGTTTTTCGAAAACTGGCATAGACCAGGCGCGCAATCCATGAAACATCAAATGAAGCTACAGGATGTCTCGAATCATGAAAATTAGGGCTAGAATTCAAGACAACCTATTGGGCTCGTCACAATAAGTAACAAGCCTAACCTTGGTTGTATGCAATGACGAGATTGACAAAGTCCAATAATCTTTCAACATTCAACAATAACATTAACATCATAATAATAGCAAAGGAAAAGCAACTTATGAATATCACGTTCGACTCCATCACGTTTTAACAGGAAAATAAGCATGCTTTCCAAATATATCAGTCAAGATATCAACTTTAAATACATCAAATATCAAATAGCATCAGGAAGATACTAGTATATGCCTGTGTGACAAGTATTCATGCTAGATCAAAAACTTCATAGTTTAATCATGAAATAAATACAATCTCAGCACATACATAGTGCCTGACACAATCACCCCCTCAATATGGCATTCATGCATACACGCAACACTATAGAGGTGCATGGCATGAAGCCCCTCAGTAAGCACATTTCACGTGCCTGCACTCAAGTAACATGGGTTATCGCTTAACTCAGGAGGCGTGGATCCTAGCCCAAGCGCCAATCGGATGAAAAGTCAATGATTGATGTCACTCAACTCAATATAGGGCCTGGTACTATCATCACCTCACAATCAATACCAAATCAACCATAAATGCCACCCAGCACTGTTAGGGGCCTTGATGGAAGCACCACTTCAATCAATATCAACACGACTCTACGAACGAAGATCAGTCATCAAACTTCTCAAGTCTCAATATCCTACATCTCATAGTGTCATAATCAATATACCGCACAAAATCTGATAAAGTGCCACAACTCAGCTCAAACCCGTGTCACACCCATAAGAACACCAACAACATATGAGCTAGCATATGAAGAGTGTACATGAGAAGTGATATAAGATTAAAATATAATATCATGACTTAAAATACGATTACACTTAATACAAACAACTCAACATAGGAAAAATAGCCCTATTATATTTCAAATGGATTAGTACATAGTCTAGACATGATTACTAGCATGGATAATAGCTCAAGTAGTCATGAAAGTAAGGAAAATACGATATCAAAGTGTCTGCTTCAACGGACCTATTCCTGCAATCTCATCGCGTATTTGCACTCAAAATATCGCATATGCGGACTCCCAAACGTAGGCCAAACCTTGCATCTGCGCTTCCTTCCTCGTGTCTACGACCTCACACCTGTGCAAAAGTTTTGCAGGTGGGAAACACCAGAACCAGCCAACTCCAATCTCCTTCCAGGTGATCTGAAAACCACCCGAGCCCCTGGGGTCCTCTCCCGAGCATACTAATAAGTCCCAAAACATAACACAAACCTACTCAAGGTCTCAAATCACACAAAGTAACATTAGAACCACAAATCACAACTCAATTCAAACTTAATAAAGTTTCCAAACTTTCAACTTTTGAACTCACACCGAAACACATCTAACCAACTCGGAATGATCCCAAATATTGCACAAAAGTCATAAATCACCACATGAACCTATCTCAAGGCTCGAAATTCCAAAAAGACCTAGATAACCATAAAGTCAACTATGAGTCAAAATTATCAGTTTTCCAAACCTTCAAATCGTCAGCTTTTGGCAATTATAGTCAAAATTATCTAGAAATATTGGAAACCAATTTGGACCATATGCCCAAGTTCAAATCCGGACCTACCATAGCTATCAGAACTCCGATCCGAGGTCATTTACACAAAAGTTCAACCTCAGTCAACTCTTACAACTTAAGCTTCCAAAAATAGAATTAAGTGTTTCGATTCACTCCAAGACTTACCCAGTACCAAATCAACCACATTAGAAAATTCAAAACAAGAAAACAAACATATGGGAAGCATCAAATAGGGGGAAAAGGCTCAAAGACACAAAAACTACCTGCCATGTCGTTACATTCTCCCCCTCTTAAACCAATGTTCGTCCTCTAACAACATTAGAATCATACATAGAATGTCAAAAACTATGAGGATATCTGCTCAAATATCATGCTCGGTCTCCCAAGTCACCTCCTTAATCGGTTGAACTCTCTACTGAACCTTTACTGATGCAATATCTTTAGACCTCAACTTCCGAACCTGTCGATCCAACACATGTGAATAATCCTCAAAATACTTCTGAAGCATGAAAACCTGAAATACCGGATGAACTCCTAACAAGCTGGGTGACGAAGCAAGTTGGTAGGCCATCTCACCAACTCTCTCAAACCTTAATTGACCAATATACCGAGGGCTCAACTTGCCCTTCTTCCCAAATATCATCATGCTCTTCATAGGAGAAACTCAGAGAAGGACCTTCTCACCATCTATTAAAGGTACATCATGAACCTTCCTATCAGCATAATGTTTTTTCCTAGTATGTGCTGCATGAAGCCATTCCTAAATCAATTTCACCTTTTCCAAAGCATCACAACCCAAATTTGTGCCCAACAATCTGCCCTCACTGGGCTCAAGCCACCCAATCAAAGGATGATATTGCCTCCAATATAATGCCTCATACGGAGCCATCTAGACGCTCGACTGATATTTGTTGTTGTATGCAAAGTCTTCTAATAGAAGAAACTGATCCACTCGTCTCCCAAATCCATAACACATGCTCTCAACCTATCCTCCAAAATCTAAATGATTCGCCTAGACTACCCATTCGTTTGAGGGTGGAATACAATGCTCAACTTAACTTGTGTGCCCCATTCACACTAAAACGCTCTCCAAAAGTACAAAGTGAACTGAGTGTCGCGATCAGAGATGATAGAAACTGGCATGCCGTGCAAGCGGACAATCTCTCTGATGTAGATCATAGCTAACTGCTCTGAAGTGTAGACAGCATGACTAGAATAAAATGTGCAGACTTGGTCAGTTTATCCATAATGACCCAAACAACATCGAATCTCCTCAAAGTCCGTGGAAAACCTACCACGAATTCCATAGTGATGCGCTCCCACTTTCATTATGGTATCTCAATCTTCTGAAGCAAGATACTCGATCTCTAGTTCTCATACTTGACCTGCTGACAATTCAAACACCATGTAACATATCATACATTGTCTTTCTTCATCCTATGACACCAATAATGCCCCTTCAAGGGATACATCTTCGTAACTCGTGAATGAATAGAATATTGCGAACAATAAGACTTGTCAAGAATCAACTCCCTCAAGCTATCGACATTAGGAACAAAAACTCAACCCTAAAGCCGCAATATACCATCATCACCAATAGTCACCTCCTTAGCACCACCTCGCAATTGTCGCGCCCCATTTTCTCGCGAAAGCGGGTTTCGACGTGTGACAACTCCCTTAAATGAGTATTAAAAGAGAAGAGTCGCCACCTAACGATTTTAAGGTGCATTAGGGCACCTATTTGCAAATAACTCTGATTTGACTAGTTTGCGTCACCAAACATCGGGTAAGGGCTCAAGTTACCTCGAAGAGAAGGTGTTAGACACTCTTCGAGGTCCACAACTGTGGGTCCCGGCTGATGTTTTCACTATGCAGATTATTGGATTATAATTGTCCTAAGCGATCATATAAGTGAAGGAAGTCATGGAATTTAAAGGTTCTATTGTGAACAAGTGTAAGGAGAATCGAACAATAGTTAAACTATATAGATAATTAACACAAGTCTTTAGAGGTTACACAGTACAACTTGATTAGTCTATATTTGATAACTAAGTATGAACAACAAACATAGAATGAAGGGGGGGTCCTAAGTTTTTTTAGCCTAAAGGATCACCCTGTGCAACATAATAATACTTCGCCTCTCCCTTGAGGTAAGGTTTTCTCATATTATTCTGCGGGCACAGACTATCATCTCCTTCTACCCGATTACTATGTTAAAGTTGTTTACCTAGAGGCGCTCTAATTCAATTTTAGGTCGTGTCCTATGCGTGCACTACCCGTCCCGTGCCTATGGTCCAGGAGGGTTTGGACCTACTATTAGGTGGTTCTAGACTCTTCTTAAGATGCTCAAAAATCACAAAACTAGCACACATTCAAAACACATAGGAATTACACATAAATGAAAGAAAAGGCTCAAGTTAACCTCCCCACATAAACAGCAAATTGCACGCAGGCAGATTCAGCAATAGATAGTTTTAGACGCATTAGTGTCATTAAGTCCTATAGGCATGATTTCTATGTGATTCCGATTTCCAACAGTACTGCAACTTTAGACTAATGAATTGTCAGATTATTACAAACATGTGGACATGACATCTACATTATTCGCGCAATGAAGCAGTAAAACTATTCGAAAGCTTAATGGTGCTGATAAACATGCTTCCTACACAAGTAACAATATCCTATAGGCAACAATTCTAACATTTGACAATTGATATTATAATTTATACCTATAGGCATGTCATCTAAGTGAGGCAGTATAGTGAAAGTGACAGGAGCAGCTAATTAATTAGTTAAAACCTTATGGCCATGCTATCTAGATGAACATTAGCAAAGGCATGTATTATGGTATCCTATAGGCATGTTATCTAAAGCATTTAGTAGTAGACATGGAAGCAAGTGCAGCAATTACATGAGCCAACATGCTTTGACAAGTTTAGTTAAGTGTGTGGATTCCTATAGGCATGATTTCTATGAGTTTGCAAAATATGAGCATGTAGAACGAATATCAAACAAGGCAATTAAATCCTTTAGGCAAGTTTTCTGCCCGTTTATGCGAGCATTACAATACCAGCCCCCTTTTTCACCAATTTCCCCATCATTCAGTTTTACAAGTTATCACATACCACATTGAATGATTAAAGGCCCAAATACAAAGAAAGAACTGTCGAGTAACACATATGGGCCTTCAAATATGCTTAGAACTTCATGGGGACAGCAGGCCCAAACTCCAGGTGCAGACTGTGTGCTCCAGATCCCTGAATACCAAAGAAAGGCCAATATACCAGGCCCAAACAATCCCAGTGATTAAGTTAATGGATACCAGATTAGCCATACAGGAAATAGAACTACGCATGGAGTAATCTAAACACTTAGTTTTCACAACTGAAAGAACTGCAGTTTCCGCCAATATACAGGGCCATGCTAAGTTGACATGCATCAAAGACACATACGGGCAAGTAATTCCAGAAAAACAAGATTAACAAGGGCAAGATAGTGTACCGCCAAACCTTTGTGAACATTGTTTCAAAATAGAACCAACTCAAAGAATTGCATACGACAGACAAGCAGAATCATATACAAGAAGAGGGTGGAGTACAATCTTCCTATGAAAATTCTAACAGGAAAGCCTTGCATAACAATTATACAGGTAGCATAATTTGGCAAATATACGTAGTTGATCACGAGATTTAACAAGATGGACACTAACTGCAACACCAGATTCTAAGAACTCATAGTAGGTAAAGAATATGTGAACCTTAGGCTAACAAGGCAAGAAGACATTAGGATTCATGGTAGATGAAAGTATCAACCTTACGTTAACAGGATGGGTAAATATCAAGCCTAGTGCTAATTAATCATATACAAGAAGAGGCTGAACATTGAAATTGACACTAGAAAGCCCTAGGCAACACTTAGAAACATAGAGTCGAGCAGATCACACAATGGAATTACAGGAAACATGGCATATTATTTTTTAGAGATTCAGGTAGTGATGACATCAAAAAATCACATGTTCATTGAGGAAGTTAATGGGCTACACACGAATGACCTAGTAGAAGCAATGCATCTGACACATTTGGGCAACGAACTAGTTTCTCACAAGAATCTCAAGTAAGGAAGGGAGATAGACTCAAGCAAATAGTAGGCATAAGTACTCAAAAACACATAGAACAGTAAGCTAAACATGCTTACAGAATCCACGATCGGGGTTAACAAACTAAGCAAGTTCTAGTGTTATAAGAAGTTTAAAAATCACACAATAACTTCAAAGAAATAGGACTATAAACAGAGGCAGCATGGTATCATATTGGTTGTCAAAAGTTCATGAAAACAAAAAAAAGATGAAACTGCAAATGTCAAATGACTTACCGGCTACTAATTGACAAACAAGCAAATAAGAAGAACTATTTCAGCAGTATCTGAATCTTCAGTGGAAAAATGAGCAGTAGAACCCAAGAATCTCAGTGTGTTAGAGTTCCTAAGGGCTTCAGATGAACCCCGGGCAGTGCTCACGCTGAGAAAAGTCCAACAAGCAAATTTCGATGGCCTTGACTTCCAGTCGGCCAAGAAATTAAGTTTCATAGTAGTATAAGACAAGTGAGATTGAGAGAATAACAATAGTTTCAGTGATCGTTCCGACCTTGAGGGGAACGGGGAAAGGAGGGTTTATATAGTAGCAAAAATGAAACATCCAAATAAGGAAAACACAATAAATCAAACATAAATAAAGAAGGAAGAGCATACATAATCGATTAAGAACCAAATTAGGAGAAAAATCAAGCAAACCCAAATTTTGCCTGGAATCACAAACTGGCTGAAGAATCTTGTCAAATTGGTCTCACATAGCCTGGTAAGGAATGTATCAAGTCGAGAATTGGTAGCCATCAAGAATCTGAGCCAAAGAAATCCCTCAAATACCGGCCTCCTCAAATAACTCCATACCAAAACAAATAATGTCACGAAAATGGGAAAGAAATGCTATGATTGCAGAAAAAGGAAAGGGAATATGGAATATTTCCATATTTCTTGGGTACAGACTAGGAGTTGGGTGAGGCGGCTATGGTTTGGTGTGAAAGGAGAGGAGAACGTTTGAGGGTGGCGGTCTATGAGAAATGGTAGGGTTTTCTGGAGGGTTTTGTTAATTAAAGAGAGGGATGGCTTATGGTCATTGATCATTCGAGATCAACAGCCAAGATTAAAAGTGTGGTATGGCGGGTCGTTTGAATGGGTTTCGGCCCGGTCTTTAAAGAAGGTCGTTTGGTTTGGTATAGAAGCTATTGGGCTAAGGTATAGGGGTTTTGGACTGGTGAATTGTGTAGCTTAGGGTGTGGGCTGGTGGATTAGGTCCGAAATTTGGCATATTTAGGCCAGATTTTTAAATAAAAGAAGATAGGGAAAAATAATTTAATAATATAGAAAAACAAATATAAACAATACTATTTATGAAACTTAGCAATTTAAAATAATGGTTGTAGACTATGAAAATATAAAAAATTATTTTGACCCTGAACAAAAATGATAAATGCAATTAATTGTAAAATACAAGCTATTATTGAAAAAGTTGTGTAAATAGCTCAAAAATACAAATTTAATTATATGAAATGAAGTAAATGTTATAAAACACACATATGGGTGTGAGTAATAAATTTGGATGATTAAGTCATCACAAAAAAAAATTGAAAGGATAATTAATAAATATTTGAACAATTAAATGCAAGAAAAATCAATTCTAAAGCCTTAAAAATTATGAAAAATTACTGAAAGACTTTATATGATGCCTGTAAATTGGTGATACTGCAGAAATAATATTTTCAAAGTATATATGATATTTATTAAAATATGAGAGCAAAGGGTATCAACAGCTGCCCCTCTTTACCAGAGAAAGATGAAAGAGTTGTCGGATAAAGAAAATAATGACCAATTTTTTCTGAAATGAGTGGGGATGATGTTTTTTTGAAAATGGGGGCCAAAATTTGGTTCCTGAGTTGCCTACATATCCCTGGTGTTACGGGGATCAGGGCTTATGTAATTCTGCATCCAACGGCGAACGTGACCAAAGGAGTTCTCATAAGAGTGGTTGTGCGCTTCGAAAAAGGATCTATTGGATAAGATGGCGTTGTGAATAACAGATAATTTTTGGTTGAGCTATGAGTCCAAATTTAAATGTTACTGATGTATACGGAAAATATTTGAGTGGTTACGGGATAAAGGGTAATCAATTGCTGATCATTGGTTACGTTTGAGATGATCGAAGGATGTGAACGTAGTGAACGGTAACCAGAGAGAGAATTGCTCCTGTTTGTAGAACGGTTACCTTCCGAGTTACCTACAAATTGTAAAACATGATGCTTGAGAATATACGGTGTTATTGCGAAAATTTAAACATGATGTAAATTCCCTTCGGACCATGAGAGTTGTCTTTGGACGATGAGTATGATGTCCTTAGACCATGACGTCATGGGCCATGAAGTGTATGATAAGGGATTCATAGGCCATGAAATGGTGTCCATGGGCCATGAGAATGGCGCCTCTGGAATTTGACGCATTTGAATAATGATGTGCAGTTTCAAGAGATCCTCCGGCTATGGCATGAACAATTAATAGGGAATAAATAGAGGAACTGGACAACAATACACAAAATAACTTACTGGGTCGTTACATACTGAGAGAGGTAATTGCTAGAGAGTGGCATTTGCACCTGTTGGAAATTTTGAGGTAGTCCTAATGTTCCATTTATAGGCCTTGATGTCCCTTTCTTAGTTCGTGCTATTACTGTTTAATCTTTCAGAGAATACTATATTTTGATTCAGACTATGTATTTAAATTTTGTAGAGCTCATGTACTCGATGAAACTAGATTTTGGGATGGTTTTCCAGTTGTATTGCTATTTTGACTTCAGTTATTTATGTTATTCCGCTGTTGAGACTATTTCATACCATCGTTGAAATTTATTTCTGCTTATTTATTTTTTGATTGCCTAGGAAGCGATGATAGGCACCATCAAGATTTCGGTGGGATTTTGGATCGTGAGAATCAATCAACAAAAATTTTATACGAGAACAATGTTAAGTATTAGAATTAACAAATTACAAATTAGCAAAAAATGTAATTCAATTATTTTTTAGTTCATCTTATAACTGAATCATTTTTAAAATGCAACTCTTATGATATATAATTTTTTTATAAATGAATAGCACTGCGATATAAGAAATCATAATATGATAATAAAATTCAAACTATCTAAAAATGCATATAATTAAGGAATACATAAATGGGATACAACCACGTGCCCGATATCTAGTACAATTAAATGACCTAATGATGTAAATAATTTCTATATCACCAAGAACTTAAACCCATTTGACATCAAATTACATATGAAACTCCAATTGACACGTTACATAGAAAACAAACTCATACTAGGAGGTGGAGAATAGGTATCTTGGACGTAAACTAATAAAACAACAATTTTTTCTCTTTTTCTTGTACCTTTGGGTGTCATGACCAGTATTTTAAAAGGGTTTTTTCTTGACAATCTTTAAAGTGAGGCCTGGGTTGAGCCCTGAGGCTAGTCATACTAAAACGACACCGAGGCCTACTGGCGAAGCGTAAGTCCCAACGTTTCGGGAGTTCGCCTAAGCGTAAGTGCCAACATTTTGGGCGTTCGTTTGAAGAATTAGCTCCGAGAGATTTTTCAAATTTGAGCCAAAATTGCTTAATAATTTGTTAAACTTAAATATCAAAAAGTTAAGTCATAGTAAATTCTTGTTTACTGAGTAACAAATATACTTTAGACCTTTGTCTGCAAAGTGCAAACTACAAAGCAAAGAGTTTTGTCCTCCAATTCTTACTCTGCATCCACAATTAAATTTTTATTCTTTATGCTTCATTTTCTTTAAGTTTTCTTTTCTTTCTTTGATTTTTTTTTTTATCAAATATACCACTAACCTGGGTGCTTAGTGGTGGCTTTTATTAATAATAGTCAAAACAAAAACAAATACCATACTAGGTGTTTGGAGGTCTTGCAAAGTGTAAATCAATAAAATATGAAAGTACATCAATCATATTATCAAAGTTAAGTATGGTACTCAACTTTGATAGTACATAAAGAACAATGAAGCATACTCCTTGATGAGCCACGCCTGGACATGAACATGTATAAGCATTGCTTTCCAAGCTTGTGTAGCATACCTTGCACCTTTGCACGTCAGAATTAGGGCAAAAACATTCACATTCCTGAATATATGGTAAGTCTAGCTGGTACCTTGAATAGTAATCCAAGCTTGACAAGGTCAATTCTGTAAATAAGTTACACGCTATGCAGTCAATCATTACTGCCCAAAACAATGACTCGGTGATGTAGCTGCTAGTTTGCCTTAGTGTCTAGCACTTGTGTCTTACTTCTCTACTTACATACCTATCAAAAATAAGATCCTCATGTGTAAAAGATAGGCAATGTACCTGACATTTCCTCCAAGTGTTGATCACATGGCCTGCAAATGGATGGAAACTCCTATGGTTTAAATTGGCTAGCCTGGGCAGTAGATCAATAACACGCGTGTGAACAGCCTTTTTATTGTTATGGATCCTGCTAGTGTTATCTTGTATGACCTCCTTGTAGTAGCTGATGCACAGGAAACTACATGTTATGATATAGTACTCCCCGCCTCCACCAAACTGGAAATCTATGAGAGTCTAGTTTGGTTGACTACTTTGCAACCTGCTCCCTGCGTTGTTTTTTGAATATATGGGCTGGTCTATATAGTGTTTGAAACTACAGGAAATGAGTATCAAAGATACTAGTACCACTCTAATAAGCTTGGCCAAAAATAGAACAAGCACCCTCAAAATTACCTACAAAACAAGAAAATATGTTGGTGTGTAAAATCTTCCTACTCTCCTCACTACGGATTCGAGTAGGAAGTGCTGAGAGATCTCCTTCCCTAAAGCCTGCCCATATCCTCATAAAACAACCTCATCATCCTCTTTACGATGAAGGACCTCCCCGTTAATTTCATATCTTCAAAATCCATCATCAATTAATATTAGTTTTGGCGGTTCTTACCCTAAGGTAGGGTATTTGTAGCTTGTCATTATTTAAAATCTTCTTTCCTTGTGTATATAGTTCCAAAAGGAGTGCACCTGTACAATGGCTTTTTGTTCTAGTTTCTAGTTAGCTAAATGATCAGCTAATTTGTTGCCTTCCCTCAATACATGAATAATTTGAAATACACCCCTAGACAATAATATTTTTATTTCATCAACCTGAATGGCTACGCTCAAAGGTGTTTCCAAAACTTCCTCCAACGCTCTTCATGAGCAAAGAGTCAGTTTCAATTATACATAGAGGAAACTGCATTTGAATTATGTATTTGAGAGCTTCAAGGATAACCTGTGCTTCAGCTGTGTTATTTGTTTCATCCTCAACTGCATCTGCCTGAGCATAAATAAGATCCCTTATTCCATCTCTTAAGAAAAATGCACATGAAGCTCCCCCATTCTCTCCTCTACAAGCACCATCTGTATTACATTTTATCCAGCCCACAGGGGGTAATTTCCACAGCACCTTGGTATATTTCAGTTTAGGAACATAATGCATTAATTTATCATGAAGATCTGGCCAATTTGTAGTAACACCCTTGAATCACTGTCTTCTGACCTTTAATAGCATCTGTATTAAGGCTGAGATCCGAAAGATCAACCTATTAATGGACACATTCTTCTCATGCTTTCCTGAGTTTCTCTTCTTCCATAAGTGTCAAACAATCAAGCTTGGCTTAGCATGATACACTGCCTTCAAACTTATATTATCAGGTCTACTCCACCATTTATTTATGACTTTTATTTGTTGTTTCCCTTTTGTTTTGATCCCTTTAGGTGCACCAAAATAGTTACAAACTAATCTTGCAGTTGGAGATTTCAAAAATATATGAGGCAATGTCTCTTGTTTAGGTTCCTACAACACCAACAGCTTGAAGTTTTAAAGTATCCCAGCCTTAAGAACTAATCATCTAATGGTAACTTTGCTTTCCACAGCCTCCACATAAAGAAGCTAACCTTGAATGGCAAGCCCTTTATCCAAAAGAATATGTATAATTTGCTTTCTTCTCTTCTCCTCCTTATGTATTGCCATGTAGACTTCACTGTGAATTGGATTTTTGTTTCCAGCTTCAACCAAGCTTTAGCTTTTATAAAATGATCTGCAGGTGGTGTGATTGTCTCCAGTAAATGGTCAGCTAAATCATCAAGCAATAGCTCCCTCAACAGCACTTCATTCCATGGCCCATTCTCCACCACATTATCAACATATTTTATGGATTCATCACACCAATGATCTGGACCTGAAGCATGATAAAGAGCTCCAAGTCCAGTCCAATTGTCATACTAGAAATAAGAGTTGCCCCTCTTCAATTGCCACGAGACTTGGTGCTCTATCTCATCCCTCATTTGAAGCATTTTCCTCCATACATGAGATCCATCTCTCCATGGTACCAACACTTCATTGATCTTTTTGCAGTACTTGTTTCTCATAAATGCAGTCCATAATATGTCATGTGTTCTGTAATTCCACCAAAGCTTGGCACACAATGCCTTGGACACATCATGTAGTGACCTAAATCCAAGACCTCCCTCATCTTTAGGTAGACACAAATTATCCCATGAAGCCCAGTGTCTTACCCTATCATTCCCTGAGTTGCTCGAGTAGAATCTAGCAGACATCTTATGTAATTGATTGATAACATATGCTGGTGGATTCACAGCTGACAAGAGGTGTATTGGCGTACTTTCAACACATATGAGATCAATACTGCCCTACCACCAATTGATGGTAGCTTACCCTTCCATGATAATAGCCTCTCCTGCACTTTGAATATGATATTTTTGTAGAAATCTTTCTACCTCCTGCTGTAGAATAAGGACAGCCCAAGTATGTAAATAGGAAAGGGTTTCTTTGAAACTCAGTAATTAAATGGGTAGTGTTCACTTCATCTGCAGGTGCACCTTCATGCATATAAAAGTAAGACTTTTCCTTGTTGATCTTCTGACATGAAGTTGCCTCATACTCCTCCAAAACATTCATTATAAGTTGTATTGCCCCTTAGTGTGAAGAGCTGAAGATAATAGTATCATCAACATAAGAAATATAGTTGATGTTGTGGCTCCATTTTGGCTTTCCAAAGACTATGAAATCTGGATACTTAAACAAAAAATCTAAGGCTCTCCCAAGCACTTCAGCTGCTAGAACGAACAATGTAGGAGAAAGAGGATCCCCTTGCTTAACACCCCTTGAAGACTTGAAATACTATTTGCCTGCCTATTCAGAAGAACTGAGTACCAGTTATTGGACACTAGCCTGAATATCATGTCAATGAACACCTCTCCAAATCCCATTTGTCTCAGCACCTTTGTCAAGAATAGCCATGATACTCTATCATAAGCCTTTGCCATGTCCAAGTTGATAACTACATTCAGTGGCTTCCCTCTCAATCTTATGTCAGTTATGATCTCCTGATTTAGCAAGATATTCTCCACTATACTTCTTCCATTAACAAAACTTGCCTGATTAGGAGATATTAGAGAAGGCAGTAACTCTACTAACCTTTCATGCATCACTCAGGATATGATCTTGTTGGAGAAATTTCTCAAACTGATTCGCTTCATGTCTGAAAATGTAGCTACATTCTTCTTCTTAGGTAGCAACACAAGGTTTGTGTGAGTCGTGATCTTTGGAAGTTCTGCACCATAGAAGAAAGCCCCGACCATATTAAGCACATCATCAAAAATTATCTCCCAGCTAGCATGATAAAAATGGCCAGTTAATCTATTTGGACCACTAGCACTATTACCATTTAATCCAAACACTATTGCCTTCACCTCCTCCATAGTTGGTTCTTCCCATAGTCTCTCTTTTTGATCAATGGAAATCATTCTAGGAACATGCTGAATGATATCGAAATTAGTTGGAATTCTTTCTTCTGTGAATTGGGCTTGGAAAAATTCTACTACCTCCTTAGCCATTTCCTCCTGTGATTTAATCCAATTGCCATCGTTATCCAATATTCTGGACACCTTCAGCCTTTTCCTTTTGCCTCTAACATGAGCATGAAAGAATTTGGTATTTCCATTGCCATCCTTAAACCACTACACTCCAGCCTTTTGCCTCCAAAATTCCTCTTCTAGGTGATAGTATCTTGTAAGATCGACTTCTACCTTATGTAGCTTAGCTCTATTTTGAGCTGTTGGATTCAATTCAAACTCCACTTCATGAATCTTAATGACACCTTCCAATGCTAAAATTTGTTTGAATATGTCTCCAAAAGTCTCCTTGCTCCAACCTGCTAGTGTTTTCTTTACATTCTTCAGCTTGTTTTGGAAAAAGATAAAAGGATTTCCCATACTGTCAGATAGCCCAATTCTCCTTCACCACCTTCAAGAAAGTCTCATATTTTGTCCATAAATTCAGAAACTTGAAAGATTTCTTAACCTGAACTGTGCCAATGTTACAAGATAGTAAGAGAGGGGCATGGTCAGAGCCATATTTGACCAGGTGCTCAACTTTTTGTGCTGGGAACAGATCTAGGAATTATTGATTAGCGAAGAACCTGTCAAGCCTCTTAAATATATAGTCCATGTCCGACCTCCCATTCCACCAAGTATACAAACTCCCTTTAAAACAAAGATCATATAATGTACATGTGTCCACACAATGTGTAAAGTCTTCTACCTCACTCAGATAAACCGGATGCTAGGTGATACATAGAATCCCATCGTTCAATCCTCTCCACAGCATCACATTTAGCATAAACTAGTGTAACATACAACTCCCTTCCCAGGCTTCTATGAAATAGTTTTAGAGTCATTTGTTATTCCATGTCCATCACAATATCAACATCAATATAAGCCCATATCTTACCATTCATATCTGCATAAGCAGAATGGATCCCTAGCTTCCTTCTATACTCCTCCAGCTTGTTAATATTTTCCCAAGGCTCCATCAATCCAATCATATAAAAATTATACTTTCCATCAATCCAATCATATAAAAATTATACTTTCTATATAGGTTAAGCAACCTATTAAAAGATTTTTGTGTGTTTATCTACCTCATATTCCATACTAGAGCATTATCCTTAAGATTATTTGGAAATAGAAATCTCACTTCTCTTTGGTTGTACCCTCACAGGTACTCACTTTTCCTTTTGTTTTCTAGTTGGTTTCCTAGCTGATTTCTTCTTGTCAACACTTCTGGGAGATATGTCACCATCTCTTGCTGCTTATTAAAAATTAGCAGCTATTGATTCCTCCTCTATATCTTCCCCCAAGTCTTATTTCTCACCATTATCATCATCTTAGCTCCCTTTGCCCCCTGTTTTTAGTGAGTATGCCCTAAGGAATATGCCACTTGTAACACTGAATGTTTTTCCAGCTAAGAGCCCAGGATCATCGACAACAGGAGCAACAACTTGTATTACATTATTACTTTGCCCGGATTCAATAGTACTTGCCTTAGGAATAAGATCAATTTGATCATGTGTCTCCATTGTAGCCTCTTTTAATATCCCAAAATTCATCGCCCTAGCACTCATTGCCTCTTGTATAGCTTTGAACTGCAGATTATAAACATCACCCAAACTAGGGATCACTGTAGTAGAAACCCAGAAGTTACTATTTCATTGCCTTGTGACACCTTCCCTGCAGCCGTTTGGTGGGGAGAACTCACTGTATTTTCAAGTACATCAACATAAACATTCCCAACTTGACCACCCTCTGAAAGCTCCACCAGATCACCTCCAACATTGGCCAAAACCTGGACAGTACCACTAGGGTTTACTGTCCCATTGGCTCTCTTCTTAGTTGAAGCTTCACCTATTGATCCACCTATTGAAATAGCATCAATATGTGTACCTTGACCTGCTCCAAGTAGTGGATTTGCTGATGGTTGCCTAGCCCCTTCCCCAAATTAAACCCTAGATTTTGAAACCCTAGGGTTTACTGCAATATTAGGGCTCACAGCTATTGCCAGTTGCTCTTGCTTGTTGTCTCTTTCCTCCTTGCTCTTGGTACTAGTTGTAGTTGTAGCAGCCTCCATAATCTCAACTTCATCACTCCATAGAACTCTACCAGAACTGACCTTATTGTTTGCCCTATTCTCCTTGGAATCATCATATGTTTGCGATGGAACTTCTTGACAAGAGTAATTAATACTAACTTTCAACTCCCTCAACTCTTCCTTACTCGTGCCAAATATCTATGAACCCATTCAATTATGGATTCCTTTCTATTTGCCTAATCAATCCCAGCTGCACTACGATTAGGAGCATCTTTTGCCGCAATTTATAACCCAACATTCTTCGAAGTAGTTTTCCTAGTAGGAGTAGGATTTGCCTTCTTTACCTCAACCTGTTCCTTATTCAGCACCTTTCCACAACTTCTTTCTTTATTTGGTTTTGTACTTCAATCTCAACCTCCTCTAACAAAGCAAACTTGTCGCTAGTTTCACGGGGACATTGGATTGTTCTTTCCCAGCAACATCAACCTTACCAGTTGTCTCCTATCCTTTTGTCTCCTTGTGCTCTTGTGTTGTCTCAGTAGCAGTATTCCCAGAATTATCAATTATATATCCTCTACTATATTGTTGGTATTTGTTCTTCCTCCTTTGAATGCATTCATTCTTGGTAGTATTTGGTACAGGTTTACCCAGCACTTTCACCTTTGTAGATGCTGCAGCAGTACCTACCACATCACTTTGCATCACAACAGTCTTCTCCTTACCTTGATCATCACCTTCTTCATTAAACTTTTTATGCAACTCTAGATGAATAATCCAGTGTTCACTCTCATTATGACCTTGCTTCTTACAATTTTTACAGTATTTAGGCATGTAATCATACTTGATTTTAACCCATTTAGATTCCTCTAGTCCAGTTTCATCCTCTTCTTCAATAATTTTAATCCTTTGAGGCAATGTAGCTAATAAATTCACTTCAATATTGACCTTAGCACAACTAGGTCTTGTGCCATTTTGAGTGGCCAAATAAACATGAAGAGGGCCTACCAACTGCATTAGCTAATGAGAACACAAAGTCCTTACCAAAAAATTAGGAGGAAGATCCTGAAATGATATCCAAGCAATTACAGTTGGAGTTTCCTCGTCAGAGTTCCACCACGGGCTCCATTCAATGCACCTCATCTGCCAAAGATCACCTTGGACCTTCAAGTAAAATCTAGCTTTGACAACTAGTGAATGTAGCCCTCCATTAACGATAGCTAGATAAGAACATGTGTATCCTTGATCAAACCTATTGAACATACGCCTTTTAATTCACATTGAATTGGGATAACTTTCCTCACCTTGTGTATCACTGGTTTGCCATATGAGAACTTTCCCAGAACTGCAAGATGTAATCCTTGTTGCACAATTGATTGATTAACTTCTGTTTTCTTTCATCGCACCATTGGTTCACCATGTAAATACTCGACAGGCTTTAGGATTACAGTTGTTACGTGCATGGGGGCATTTAATGCTTGGGGCTTTAGGAGTTTTGCATAGTTAGTGACAGAAGTAGGATTTGTAGATATTTGGGAAGGCTGTTTAGGGATGGAAGACGACTGACCAACCTCCATTAGAGGCTGGCTAGTGGCCAGTGGCCATGGGAGAAGCTTCTCTCTCTAGTCGCCTCAGAATCGCCCAAAATCGCCAGAGCTTCTCTCTCTAGGCGCGCGCATAATGGTTGGGGTTTAGTTCTTTGCATTTTTATTTATTCCTTTCAAGTTAATTTTTTATTTTAATATTTATTTTAATATCTCTCTTGTTTTAATATATTTTGAAGACTTTATTCTAGCTATTTGTATTATAATGAGTACTTGTGATTTGTTAATTTAGTTCTAGGTTTTTAAATTTTTTGTGTATAATTGACATTTTATTCTTTAAATATTAGGAACTAGAATATTATTTTTACATTTCTAAGTATGTTCCATGATAGCCATGTTATAGGTATAATACATCTTTTTTAAGTAAAAAAAATCTTTAGTATGGTTCGCGCGCGCGCGCGCGCGCGCACACACACACACACACACACATATATATATATATATTCCTGCTAAAATTATAATTTTCTTCAATTTTTACAGTTTTAATGTATTTTATATTAATATATTATTTTATTAATTTATAAAATATCCTACGGTTGTTACTACTTGTTGCAACTGCTTCTTTGCATCTTCTCTCTAACCAACGGTCTATTGGAAACAGTCTCTCTTCCCTCCCAAAGTAGGGGTAAGGCCATGCGTACACACTACCCTCCTCACACCCCACTCGTGGGAATTCACTGGGTTTATTATTATTGTTTTTTAATTAATTCATAAGATTTTAGATATTAAATACCCATGAATATTACGTTCCGCACCTCAGGGCTTATGCATCGCACCTTGTTAAATAAATTAGCTCGCCTCATGCTCACCTAACTCATGTTCCTCCTTCGCTTTTTATAATATTTTACACTGTCACGACCCCAGTTTTCCCTACGTAGAGTGTCGCGATGACACCTAGTCTTTAAGACTAGATAAGCCTAATACTTACTGAATTAATGAAAAAATTCAACCAAAAACTATTAAATATGAAACAAAAATTTCAATACAAAGCCAACAATCCCAAAACCGGTAGTACAAGTCATAAAATCTATTGAGTTTACTAGAAAATCTCTAAGTACAACTGTTCCAAAATAGAAATAAATTATACATAAATGACTTCCGAAGGAGACTCCGAGGCCTGCGAATGCAACGGCAGGTATTACCTTGAAGTCTCCACAGCAATATCTTATCCACTATCTAACAAATCCACAGACTTCGAAGTACCTGGATCTACATAAAAATATGCAGAAGTATAGTATGAGTACACCACGAGTGGTACCCAGTAAGTATCAAGACTAACCTCGGTGGAGTAGTAACGAGGTATAAGTCAAGGCACTCACTAGACAAAATAACCTGTGCAGTATAGAAGTATAAAACTTTTAATGCAAAGCATGAATCAGTAAATGGCAACAAGAATCAACA
Source organism: Nicotiana obtusifolia (assembly GCA_002018475.1). Lineage (NCBI taxonomy): Eukaryota > Viridiplantae > Streptophyta > Magnoliopsida > Solanales > Solanaceae > Nicotiana > Nicotiana obtusifolia. Next base: position 46,188 of record MCJB01011420.1, on the reverse strand, counting down.
TGTCACAAACAGTAAGGCAATAGGAACACTATGAAAGAACCGTTGAAACCAAATAAGGAATATACTGATAGCCAATAAATCAAGACGTTCTAATATAAAGTTCACAATGATATCACTCTGTAATGCTTCTTCTCTTAGTCATAAGTCACGGGTCTCAATCCACCATCATCTACTCATGGCACCTCGTGCCCAAATCTCAAATCACAATCGCACAGATAACTCACGTGCCAATATCTCAATCTGCCTGGCATGATCACAGACTCACGTTCACAATCAGCCCGGCATGGTCTGAGGCTCACAATCACAACATGGAAATAGATAATACAAGAACACATGAGCATGATCAATAAATGCCAAGTTTCGTACTCATGAGCTAGTATAAGTGGCATGCGATGTTGTATTATCAACACAAGGAAAAGCACACCATCACACGAAAATAACCAACACAATATCCTCAAACCATAACACATCATCCCTGACATTGACACCCTTATCTCTCCGATAGCCACCCATATCGCTCCGTGTAATAGCCACTCTTATCACTCCGCCATGATAATAATATTTTTCACTTTTATCTCTCTGATAGTCTCTCTGATAGCCACCCGTATCAATCCGAATAATAGCCACCCTTATCGCTCCATCCAGACAATAACACAATAGCCACCCGTATCACTCCGTACATTCAACAACAATGAGATGTCACCCTTATGCCTCGAATAACAGCAACGGTGAAATGCCACCCTTATACTCCGCATAACAATAATGGCGAAATGCCACCGTTATACTCCGCATAACAACAACCAAACCATACAATAATTCACATGCGCTTTCATCACAACAATACAACATATCAACTCGCATCACAAGTGCCCATAGGCCACAACCTTTCCAAAGATTCAACGATATCCATATTTTTACAACAAATAGCCCACTGATCAACACAACATGTATAGAAACTCAATAACAACAAATAAACGAAAAAGTAACTCACAAGGAACAACACCCCCTTTAAACACAACTTCGATTAAAATAGATTAATGACTTTCGACAATTTCAATTCCAATTAATTGTTTAAGGTTAACCTTGCTAGTGAAAGTACTTCCATGAAATGGAAAACTTCGGACTCTAGTAATCACATAATAAGAAAAGTGGTAACAACTTCTAGTAAGGCATATAAGAGCAAACTCGACAAGTAATGGATGTGACATGTAGCAACAACTTCAATAAAGCATGTGACACTAGACATGGCGAATAAAAGCTATAACATGTGCTAACAATTCCAAATAAATACATGAAAGAAGCCTAAGAGTCTAAACCAGTCGAATTCCACAAATAAGCCCGAGTACGTACTTGTCACGGCTTTCACATAACACAATTGGCACAAACGACTCAAATCCTAAAGGGTAGCTCCCCACACAAAGTTAGGCAAGATACTTACCTCAAAGAAGCTGGATCGATACTCTACAATGGCCTTCTCGTGTGAAACAACCTCCGAACGGCTCAAATCTAGCGAAAATAACTTAACATCATAAATAAAAACCATAGGAAACAATTCCAGATAATAAAGCTTCGATCTTTAATGAAAATAAAAAAGTCAACCCAAAAAGTCAACCCCGAGCCCGCACCTCGGAACTCGATAAAATTCATAAAATTCGAACATATATTCCGGTACGAACCCAATCATACCAAATTTATCCAATTCTGGCATCAATTTGTCCTTCAAATCATCATTTTACATTTTTAAAAGTTTTCACAAAATTCTCATTCTTCTCCAACTCAACCCAGTAATTTAATATAAAAATAAAGATGAAATCATGAAATATAATTAATTTCGGATAAAGAACACTTACCCCAATTCAAACCGTGAAGAAACCCTCAAAAATCGCCCAAAACCGAGGTCTACAACTCAAGATATGATAAAAATGGTCAAAACCCTCGAAATGGAGTTCTTATATTCTGCCCAGCCATTTGCACATTGCAATCGCGGAAATACACCTGCGATCGCGAAGAAGAAACAATAACTGCCCAAAAATTGCACTACGTGATCGCGTAACAACAGTGTGATCGCGAAGGCCAGCGAACCAAAGAGGCGTGAATGCGTGACACCTTCCACGAACGCGTAAGCCAACGAATCAGCCTCCTTCCACAGCACTACGCCACCGCGATCTTCATGACGTGAACGCGACTTACAAACAACTCAAGCATTGCGAACGTGGAACCAGCTATGCGGGCGCGAAGAAGAACCACGCCCAGCACCCACAACACATCGCGATCGCGACAGCATACACGCGATCGCATAGGGTACCGAAGCATCAGAAAACCAGCAACTCTAAAGCCTGACGAAATGGCCCGAAGCCCATCCAAAACACACCCAGGGCCCTCGGGACCCGCCCCGAACATACCAACAAGTTCCATAACATAACGCAGACCTGTTCGAGGACACAAATCACATCAAACAATATCAAAATCACGAATCGCACCACAAATCGAACTTAATGAACTTATGAATTTTCAACTTCTACAACTCGCGTCGAATCATATCAAATCAACCCGAAATAACCTCAAATTTTGCATGCAAGTCCCAAATGACGTAACGGAGCTAACCCAACTCTCGGAATCACAATTCGAACCCGATATCAACAAAGTCAACTCCCGGACTCCAAGCCTTCAACTTTTCAATTTTCGCCAAAATGCATCAAATTAACCTACGGATTTCCAAATCCAAATCCGGACACACACCTAAGTCCAAAATCACCATACAAAGCTATTGGAATCATCAAAATACTATTCTGGAGTCATCTACACAAAAGTGAAATTGCGGTCACTCTTTTCACTTAAACTTCTAAAACAAGAATCATCCTTCCAAATCAATACCGAATCATCCAAAATCCAAACTCGACCGCACTCGCAAGTCATAATACATAATACGAAGCTGCTCGAGACCTTAAGCCACTGAACGGGATGCTAATTCTCAAAACGACCGATCGAATCGTTACATACACTTCCTAAAATATACGTATAATATAATTCCTCAACTACCATATGTTTGGCACTTCCCTAACATATATAACTCCTTCATTTGCTCCATTTGTATCGATGGGTTCTTGGTTAACTTGGAAAGACATCAACATGATACCTTGATTCATGTTCGGCCAATGTTTGTAAAATTGTCTAGTCTCTTAACTAATTCATTTTGAAGTTTGTTTTGTACAATCTTTGACGATGCTGCAGTGACGTCAAACATTTTGAATTGGTTTCTACTTTTATACTTTATCGTAGTTAAACTTTTTATATTAGATTCCAAATTTGATGTCCAACACTTTTAGTTCCGACAGAGCTCAGAATAATTAAGAATCAAATTTCTGGAATAGCCTGTATCTATATGTGGTATCACTTAACAGGTTTGAAAGTTTGGTATATCAATGTACTTCTGTCAAAGGAATTATGTAGATTTTCTAAGAGATAAAAAATTTCATTCTAATAAAATTGCATTCGATATACATCCTAGAGTTCTACTACTTTTTAGTATTAAATAATATCTCAAGCTGATACGAATATGAAAGGGGGAAAAAACCTAAAAACCACCCTCCCAGCAGTTCAGGCTGAATAAAAAGGTTAAGCTGTCTCAACCAAAAAGTATAGTTTCATATATTTTGTTAGGATATTTTTATATATTTTGATATTATTTACTTTGCTTTCTTTTACTGTTTTTATTGTATTTTATCTTGTATGTGCCTAACTTAGCTTAGTGTCATGGCCCTCCACGTCATCATGCCACGTAGGTACCATTTGGCATATATTTTTGCCATATGGAAAGCTCACATATGAAATATACTAGCACATGTGGGAAGGTTCTAGAGAAATATGGAGATTTCTCATGAAAGACCTTAGAACCCTATGGAATTGTTAGGAAAGTCCTTAGAAGATTCTAGCTATGTAAAAAATTCTAGAGAAATGACTTACTTGTAAATAATAAATGCCTTGTGTAATAATTATTATTTACTCACTAGCCCCTAGGAAACTATAATATAAAGGGGGCTATTCATTTGTAACTCCTCTAGAAAAAAAATCAAGTTCTCTCTAATAAAAATGCTTCTTTTGACAATTCTTCTGCGTTCTAACACTCCCTTAGCGATCTTTAGTGTACTAAGGTTGACTTGGCATAACAATATCATGAGCGAGTTGCGCAAGATCGTGAGCAAGTTGTCAAGTGCCGTACGTGCGCTTAGTTGAAGACTAAGGATGTGACAACGTGGTATCCGAGCAAAGATTGCAACTAAGGGAATGGTGAACAAAGGAAAAATTAACACTTGCAACACCAAGCCAACGTCATCCAGGATACTACTGGCACGAACGGCCGTAACATAAAGAGGAGTACCACAAACAAGAGCCAGGAGGTGCCGCCTGAGATTGTGCCAAACGGGGGGCTTACAACCCAAGAACCATCTACCAATGAGGCGAGCGAGGATGAAGTGGAGGTCCTACCGGAGGACGTCTCACTCGATAAAGAGTAGGTGATGAAGGTAACTGCGAGGATGGACGCCGTCGAGATCTTTGTCCAATGCTTGGGGAAGGTGGAAGGCACCCTTAGCGTTCTTGAGGGACACACCCTTGAGGAGATTGAGAGTATCTGAGATGACTTGGAGGGACGTACACAGATTGAGATGGAGCTAAGGCAAACATCAACTACCTTGAAATGCAGACTCATGGAGGCTTTGAGTACTATCGATGCTATGAAGGCAAAGATAGAGTCACTCGACGAGCATGCCGATGCTGGGGTGACCGAGGCAGATAGTAATATTGTTGTGATGAGGGAGGCCAAGATCGAGGCTCCCAAACTACTGGTGTTCAAAGGTGTTTGTGACGCCAAGAAGTGGAGAACTTCCTTTAGCACTTGGAGAACTACTTCAAGCATGGCAAAGTGAGAGACGACACAGCCAAGATCAACACTGTTGTGTTGTATCTCTCAGAGACTGTCGCATTGTGGTGGCGTTGAAAGTGCGCTGACATGGAGAAGGGGCTATGAAAGATTGAGATGTGGAGGCAATTCAACAAGGAGTTAAAGAAGTAATTTTACCCAGTAAATGTGGTGCACGAGGCTAGGTGGAAGCTAAGGGAGCTCCGACAGATGACCACAATTCAGGAGTATCTGCGTGGGTTCACTACCTTAATGCTGGAAATTTCGTCGTTGTCCGAGGAAGATTCCCTCTTCTACTTCATGGATGGATTGCAAAATTGGAAAAAGCAAGAGTTAAGAAGACATCAAGTAGCCAACGTGGACGAGGCCATAGCAATAGCTGAGTCGCTCGTTGACTTCAAGATGGAACCTGCCAAGTCCAAAGAAGGCAACGCCGAAAGGGGTGGGGGAGATCATAAAAAAGATAGGAATGGCATAGCTGAGGTATACAAGGGCCATCCCATAACAGACAGGGGTCCAAGAGAAACGGCAAGGGTACGAAAAATGGCTGTAAAGGATCACATTGGGGAAGTGAATGCCCAGAGTTGGGGACACTTGCAATTGACCGGGAACTTTGCTCAGGAACATAAGGGTGACATGGGAGCGACCACCTACATTGGGGGGATGCGCTTGGAATCTAAGACGAAAGTAGGGGATTCCAAAGCATATCTTGGCGCGATGCGAATGGAGCATGGTGGTAGCAAGAAAATTTGGGCGGACGTAGTTGAAGAGGATGGCGAGTTACAAAGTGATGGCACACTATCGGACGTAGAAGATGCACCAAGTAGAGGGGTCAAGTTTTCTAGCAAGGTTGGGACCACGGAGGGTAGCCAAATAGGGAGTAGAAGCGTGGACCCGATGCTTGAGAAGCTACTAGACTTGGTTGAGTCATGGGGAGATTCAGGCCAAGATCAAGGAGAGGCATCTGATAGGTGGAGGATCGAGGCCATCATTACTAGCCGTCCAAAGTACAAACGGGGCAAGAAGAAAGGTGACTAGTACCTTGTTACATAGGAAGGTGAACCGCTGCATAGGGCATCATGGCTAATGGACAAAGATCTCCGGCGAGGTGCGCTCATACGTGTCGATGCTTTGTGCCGAGGGTGGCATAAAATGGGGTGGGAGAGTGTCATGGCCCGCCATATCATCATGCTATGTAAGCACCAATTAGCATATATTTTTCCATACGGAAAACTTACATATGAAATATACTAGCATATGTGGGAAGGTTCTAGAAAAATATGGATATTTCTCATGGAAGACCTTAGAACCCTATGAAATTTCTAGAAATTACTTAGAAGATTCTAGCTATGTAGAAAATTCTAGAGAAAGGACTTACTTGTAAATAATAAGGGCCTTGTGTAATAATTATTATATATTCGCTAGCCCCTAGGAGACTAGTATACAAAGGGGGCTATTCAATTGTAACTCATCAAGAAAAACAATCAAGTTCTCTCTAAAACAAAAGATTCCTTTGGCAATTCTCATGTGTTCTAACATTCCCGTAGCGATCTTTAGTGTAGTAAGGCTGACTTGGCATAACAAGATTATGAGTGAGTTGCGCAAGATCGTAAGCAAGTTGTCAAGTGCCGCACGTGCGTTTAGTTCAAGACTAAGGACGTGACATTAGTTATTGAAAATTACATTTATTTGGATCTTAATGAATGATATAGGTACATAAGAAGAAGAAATTTGGAGCAAAAATAATGAGTTGGAATAAAACAAGGTGTGTCACGTCCACTATAGTGCTGAAGGTTGACAACTAAAATATGAACAACACTAAAGTTTGGTTAGATATTACTTTGACTTGAGCTTGCTAAAACAAACAAGCACGAAGCATTGAAAAGGTTGAGGGATACTTGGAAGAAAATTGAAGGCATGAGAAAAGATTCAAGTGCCAGTCCAGCGCCAGGAGCTGGCCTAGACCGTGCATTGCGGGATTTTTCTATTTTGTTTGGGACAAGGTTATTTTGGCCCTACACGGTCCCAACTCGTATAAAAGGCTTATAAATCTAGTTTGGAGGATATCTAACATATTTTGAAGGAGAATTCACGTAAGGGAACACAAACCATGCTTCAAGAGGCTTCTAACTAGTTTTTTTTTTTCTTCTCTTCCTTTAATCTCATAGTTTATTAGTTCTATAGTTGTGGGGTGCTACATGAGCGTTGTAATTTGAAGCTTGAATTGTTCTTACCACTTTATTGTATTGGTTTATTTATTCAATCTTGTGCTTAATTATTTGATTACTTGATCACCAATTGGATACTATCTATGAGTCTAGGATTGAACTCGAAGGTGAGAATCCTAGATTGCATATAGGATTGAATAGAGCAAGATCTTGAACCTGAACTACAGGAACGAGTTTTGCGGTTAGGATAGAACCATACCTAATCGCGTTGTTTGGTTACTACATAGGAATTATTAATGTGTTCCTGTTAATCCTAACATCATATAATATAGGCTTTAGGATAGCTTGAATAGGTGAGTAGTAATTCGATCGAATGCTACGAGTAATATTAACCCTGTCAATCGATAAACTAGATAACTAATTGGACAATTTAAGAATAAAACTCAAAGGGACTGTTAGCTAACTCATAGCTCTGAAATAATTTCTCTTATTGAATTCTTCTCTAAGCTTGCCGCCTTATTTTCTTTAATCTCTTAGTTTACAGATCTAGAGTTGTAGTTAATAATCATACTTTAGAAAATCGCTTGAATAGATTAGTTATTTTAGTTTGATTTAGTTGATAGTTAATCATAAGTACTCGTGGGAACGATGTTTTGTTTGTCACTTTATTACTTGGAGACCGCGTATACTTGCCTATGCATTTTGGAGCAACAAGTTTTTGGCGCCGTTGCTGGGGACTTAGAAATTAACTATTCTTCTAGATTAGATTTTTACTCTTTGTCTATTCAAGTTTTTAGTTTTAGTTTTGTTTAATATTTTATTTTTCACATGGAATCTTGAAACGAAAATTGGTTAAATGTTGGTTATTCTTATTTTGGTGATCTCTGTCTATATTGTGGAGGACCACACTTGTAGTGAAATTGTGAATCCCAATTCTTTGAGTGGAAAATCAGTAATACATGTGGTGGTCAAAATGGACATCGGAATTGTTTTCCTTATTGTTTTTATCATTCTCCGAGCCCTTATTATGATATTTGTAATAATATTTGTGAGCTTGATAGGAACAACAATGAAATAATTCGATCGGTCATTTTGAGATCCAGCACGTTGTTCAGCGATTTGAGGCTTTGAGTAGCTTCACCTTATGTATTATGACTTGCACGTGTGGTTGGTTTCGATTTCAAGGAGTTTGGAGTTGATTTGGAAGAATAATTTTCAATTCGAAAGCTTTAAGTTGGAAGAATTGACCAAGGTTTGACTTTTGAGTAAATGACCCCGAAATCGGTATTTGAAGGTTCCAATAGGTTTGTATGATGATTTTGAACTTGGGCGTATATTCAAATCGAGTTTCGGGTGGACCGGGAGCGTTTCGACGCTTATTGTGGGAAGTTGACATTTTGAAGGTTTTAGAATATCCTAGTTTGATATGAAGTCGACTTTGGAGTTATCAATGTCCGTCTGGGATCTCGAGCCATAGAATAGGTACGTATTATGATTTTTTTTACTTGTACATAAAATTTAGCGTCATTCCGGAATGTTTAAGCGCGATTCGGACGCGTTCGGGGAAGTTTCAATGCTTGAAAGTTAAAAGAAGGATTTCGATCATCGATTCGTGGATTAGATGTTATTCCTGACGTTTTGAGCCTTTGGATAAGTTTGAATAAGGTATTAGGACTGGTTGGCATGATTGGACAAGGTCTCGGGGGCCTCGGGTGTGTTTCGGGATGGTTTCGAATCAAGTTTGGATGATTTGCTGGTTGTTGGTTCTGGTTTTGTCCATCGCGAACGCATAGGGAAGATCGTGTTCGCGAACAAGGATTGGAGCTGGAGGATTGTTTGTTCATCGCGTTCGTAGTAGTGGCTTCGCGTTCGCGAAGGTGTGCGGTAGAAGTGAATCATGAAAGGGGTTCACGTTCGCGAAGAGGAAGCTGGACCTGGAGACTCGGCCTTCACATCCGTGAGGGCGTGGATGCTTTTGCAATGAGGCAGCCTAGAGAAGCATCGCGTTCGCGAATCTTTTTCGCGTTCGCGAAGAAGAGTGTTGGAGCTGGAGCTGATTGTGCTTCGCGAACGCGAGGGGCACGCCGCGTTCAATATAAAGGGTCGCCTGAACAGTGTATAGGTTTGCAAAATCGGGTTTTGGTTTATTTTATCTCAATTCTTCCATAGGAGCCAATTTTGGAGCGATTTTGGAGTGCCATTTTCATCATCTATCACGGGTAAGTGATTCCTACCCATGTGGGTTAAATACATGATTTATATATGAATTTAGACATGAAAATATGTGAAAATTGTGGGATTTTTGAAGAAAACCTAGAAATGGTAATCTTGGATTTTGATCAAAAATTGGACATGAAATTAGCAAAAATAATATATTTGAGTTTGTGGTATTATGAGTAATGTTTATCTTCAAAAATTTTCGGAATTCAAGCCTGGGGTTGACCTTGTTGATTTTTTTAGAGGAGTTGGGAATTATTATAAATTATTAAATTACGAATATTGGAGCATATCTTGATTGGTTTGCACGTTGTTTGATTAGTTTCAGATTGCTTGGCATCGGTTTGAGGAGTTAGAGAGGTGTTGGAGCTGGTTATGGAATTTCGGAGTAAGGTAAGTCTCCTATCTAACCTTGTGAGAGGAGAATTACTCAGTAGGTGTTATATTTTCTATGTGATACATGTTGTCGGGGCTACACACATAATGAGGTGATGAGTATCTGTACGTATGTTAAAATTCCTGATTAAGTTCGAGTATATTTAGACTCACGCCATGCCTTAATTACAATATTTGAGTTATTCTTGCCTATTTAATTTTTTTAATTTATGTTTTTCTCTGAGACTAGACTTGCGTAAAGTATTGGACTTACGGTTTGTGTTATATGGTGAGCTACTTGATTAGCAGTAGAGATTACACTTCCTTTTACCCGAAGTTTCTTGAATTTCACAACTCACATGTATATTTGTAAGTGGGTCCAGTGACCCGTCAAGTCTTCACTATTCCTATGGGATCAGGCTGACCGCCTCAGCGGTATCATTAAGGGTTCGGATCGTTCGCCTAGTCATTATATCTGAGATGCATCCATAGATCGGGTTGTATTACCTCTGTAGTGTATGTACACGACCGTTATGGGATCAGGTCGTGCGCCACGGTAGGAATTTTGTGCCTTTACTCTTATGGGATCGGGTCGCTCGCCTCGGCAAAATCATGGAAAATGTATGATAAAGAGTCAGCGTACTTATGAGTTTTTCCTGACTTGAGATGTGGCCGTTGATTTGATGTTGACCATTACGTATTCCATTTGAGGAAGTACCCAGTATTTGAGGACATCATGTTGACTTTTGAGTCGAGGATTGCACTATGTACTTATATCTGTTCCCACTATTTTATCTGTAATGTCTTGTATCTATTCATTATTATTATATCTGATTTATTGTATCACTAGTAAGTGTTGATGTCGACCTTCCTCACTACTTCTTTGGGGTTAGGCAATATACTTACTAGGTACACGTTGATTTACGTACTCATGCTACACTTCTGCACTAATTGTGCAGGTACTGAGACATGTACATTTGGTGGTCATCTTAGCGCATAGGCGCAGCTGCTGAGGGAACTTTATTGTGAGCTACATTTCATGTTACGATTCGCAGCACATAGAGTCTCCATTATATCTATTTATTTTATCTTGTCTATTTTATATTTTAGATAGATGTTGTACTAATGTTGCATTGTCTAGTAGATACTAATGCACTTGTGACACTGGGTTTTAGGCGGTTTCTAATGGATGTTCATAGTTCTATTTAATATTATTATTATCACTTTACTTTATGATTTATTTATACACGAAAATTGGGTATATAAAAGAACATGATTTCTATGGGTGCTACTTTTAATTCCATTTATTTAATGAAATTCCTAATTTTTAAGAATTAAAATGGATAACTAGGTGGAGGTTCATGGATTGACTTGCCTAGCAGCATCGCTGGGCGTCATCACAACCTATTATGGAATTTGGGTCATGACAGTTTGGTATCAGAGCGCTAGGTTCACTTAGGTCTCACGAGTTATGAGCAAGTCTAGTAGAGTATTGGGGATCGGTACAGAGACGTCTATACTTATCTTCGAGAGGCTATAAGGCTATTACGGGAACTAATCTTCTTCATTCCTCGTCATGCAATTTGATTTCATTAAAGCTTATGTCTTCCTTTCCTTCTTACTCATTGGAATACGCTGTTGAGCGCATGTTATCAATGGACATCAAGGAGTTGTAGTGGTGCTGCAGATGTGGTGCAAGATGTTTTTCCCTGCGTATTTGGGCAGACTATTATCCTCGCCTTGTGGGAGGGTGTTCTGTCATTTCAACCCAGTGTTAGTGTTGCCTACGATTTCGAGTCTATGCACAATGTATTGTATGTTCATGCATTGTAATCGCGCAGTATTAGTGTGAACAACATGGCGTTTACTCATGTACTGCGCCAGTGAGTGCTTCAGTAAGAGGATTATTTAGTTCGTGATTGGAGGATTCGGTATGTAATTCCAGTGCGGGAGAGGTAATTGGGCCATGGGTGTTCAAGCCTTGGTTGACGGAGTAGCGAGATTTGATATCTTTGAACTTGGTGGAATTTTTGTCTATGTTGTGGTGTCGTCCTCCTTATTTGGACGCATTAAGGCTCGTCAGTATGATGGTCTTTATTTGTTTTCCTTTTGGGCACGATAGTGTGAAATGGTATCTAAGAAGTGGTTATTGGAGATGAGAGTGCTGCGATTTTGGTGTCGAATTGGTGTTTCCAGTGTTGACGGTTCGAGAGAGATGATTCTTGAGGCAGCTTAGGGTTGATGGGTTCTATTTGTTCCGGTGCTACGGAGGTGGATCGTGATGTGGGGTGGCATTATTGGTGGCGGAAGATGGGACATTATTGGATATGTATTGCGGTGGTTGAATTGTTAGCAGGTCATGTATGAACAATAGAGACCAAGTAGCTTGCGTATGAAGCTGGTTTGACCAGAGTGGGAGTGGCAGCGGTTCGTATGGAATCTGTGGTAGGATAGGCACATGCTTTGAAGAAGTTTAGGGTGATTTGGGTCATGGTGGAAAAATGACTAAGTCTGTGTATTTCATTTCGGGTGGTGGCTTCTATACTCAGGAAGTTCGAATGTGACAAAAGAGTTTGCTTGGAATGTAGAGGAACGTGAATACTTGATAATTGTTTTGGGATGCTATATGGCTTCGAGTTTCAAACGTACTGTTGGACCTTCAATTGATGCTAATTGGATGAATGGATTCTTATCTTACAGCTGGTGGACGAGCATGGACTCACCAGGATTAACCAATTTCATAGTGGTTATAGCCATGGCAACATTGTCGGAGGATGCCGATATGGGGGTTACACATGTGGGCTATCTCCTGTGAGAAGGTTAAGGGTGGATGATTTCCTATAAAGTTCCTATGAAGAGTTTTACCTTCTATCCCACGGGGAGCATGTACTTCAATGTAGGCTTGGACCACTTGAAGAAGATGGTGCGGCTGTCAGGAGGTGGAGTGTGCGATTGTGGCTGGTAATGCGGGATGTGTTATAATTAGTGCAACGAGATATTGTGAGGAGGAATTTGGCTGAGTAAGGGTGTATGATCATGGTAGCTAGGAGGATAAGTCATTGTGGGTCCTTGGATTTTGTGATTGTGGCTTAAAGCCAAGTGGGGGAGCCTACCATCAATGATTGGGTCGCGTGATTATGTGTCTTTGCAGTTTCTGGTTATCGGTATGTTGGTGGATTAGTTATGACGGAGAAAGAGAATATCATGGGTAATTCGAGCAGGGATTTTGACGAACGTATGCTATATTTTTGCCTTATCAGTTTATGTGAAGGTTGTGGAATGACTCAGATATGATATTTTTTTGAGAATGCGATGTGCACGAGAAGGGATTCATTCGATTTCTCTTTAAAGTATTCGTGTGCTAAAGGAGCACTAGTTATCTGGATTTATATATTCAGGAATAGCTGAGAATGGATGACTTCCAATAATGGTTCTAATAGATGCAGGATTTAAGGTGTGGTGCTTAAGAATTTTCGGGTTCGCTATGTGGCTGAGGATTGGAATTTGTAGTAGAGTATGAAGCGTACTGGGAGTATTCTATGTTACCATTGGGTCTATAGTGCAGTGTTAAAAAAAATAGAAGAAATAGCTTCGAATTCGCAGAAGATATTTCAGAGAGGGCGTATTGATTGGGGGTACTATTGAGGTCTCGAGGAGGATATAAAATGACTTATTTGTATTCAGACGATTTGGTCTTATGGTTTGGGGTCACTCGGGATGAGTGTTGATTGAGGTACATTGTGTGTTGGAAAAGAGAGGTACTGATTCTGAAGTTAAGAGAAAACTTAGTAGTTGAGTCAGTTTAGCAGTGATTTGGATCAGCATGGTAAAGGAAATGACCGGTTCCTTCGATGCGATTGGGTTGTACAGGTGGTTCGTGGTACTTGCGGTCTTGGCAGTCTCCCTTGGCAGTTTGATGGGATTCAATTTTGATGGTTTGGTTATCTGCAAATCGGTCCAGAAGGGTTATGACGATCTTGGCCATGACTTGAGTTTTGTATCTTTTGCGGTTATGTGGAATTGGTTGTGTGCTGCGATTCTTCGTCTACTTAAGTGAAAGGTTTTTTTGGCTGATGGAGTGGCTATTCCACTAGTGGTTTAGTATTTATGATGAGATTCTTGCACTCTCGTGTAATAGCATAATAGGTGCAGTGAGCGGTGTGGAAATTGGAATTTGAGGATCAAGGTTGCTGTCCAGTTTTGACATGAATGTCAGGAGCTTGGAAGAGCGGGGCGAGAAATTTCAAAAGTCCAGAGTATGCTAGCGCTATTTTAGTGTCGCCTGAGAATGGTATTTTGTGGAAGAGGCATTGTGTATTGAATTGTGGAATCCTGATTTGCATTGCAGAAATAGTGTGGGTTGTAGCCATGGATGTGCAGGTTTTGCTACTGGTGCGGAAGGTCATGGCAGTATCTCCAGCAGGATGATCGTATCAGTGTGACATGTCAGTCATTTATATGGTAAAGATTGAAATCAGGTATGAAGATTCTGGTACTTTCGCTAATTGGAGAGTTTATGTCTGAGAGACGCTCTGTTCCTTGGTTGTGGACTGTGGAAGTTTGTTGCTGATTTGACGGTTGTATTGTATGTGTCACAGATAGGGTTATGATGGATATTTGGGAGGTTATAGACCTCTTTGGGGATGATCAAAATCGGCTTTGACATGCGTGGGTAGGCCTAATATGAATGTATATTCTATACCAGCTTATATATGCTTACTCGGCATCACATTGCTTATGGATGAGTCTTCAGGCATGGTGGATGATATTCCTGCCTTTGTCTATTCCAATTGCTACTCTTTTATGCCATGTGGATTGTGAGACGGCTTGATTATTCACACGTGTGTTGTGATCCTATGTAGCTTGTGGTAGTATATGAGCGAGATAGATCTCGAGATGCAGGTCGTTTATTGCACCTTAGTCGTTCTTGGCATTTGGTTGCGCATGGCGCTATCTATCTCCCCAGGGTTGTGTTTATGCACTTGGCGTGCTTGTGGTCGATATTCGGGCATTTTGTTGGTATGAGCATTTTGCCTCGATGGGTATTTTCTTACTGATTATTATGAGTGGATCAGGCTTAGATCGGGGTGCACGCTGCAACAGTGAAATGTTGAGTACGGTTCCTTATACGTACTTTGCGAATTTTGTTTTCTTACCCTTGAGATGGGTTCGTAGCGTTTATCTGGTTGATTTGAATGTTATGCAGGCTGGGTAGTTCTTTACCAAAGTTCATTTTTCCTTATTGGTCATATTCGAGTTATGGCTTATTGGCGCACTGATGACACGCATGAGATTTTACACGGTGTTTTAGGTGGCTTATTGCACAAGCAGCTCGTACTAGGTGAGATGAGGTTGGCGGGCCTGAAATCAGTGCAATCAGATTTATATAATATATATTTTAAGGAAAATGTCATAATCAATTCAAAATAAGGCAATGGTTCTTGTCAAGCGGAGAGACTCTATGAGTTATTGATTTTGCAGGTGGTTATGAGTTTCTACACATCTCTTTTATCGTTGCAGTGTTGCAAGGATTGGAACAGGGCGTATATGTGTTATGAGGTAAATTACGGGCATCAAGTTTGTGAATTTGCAGCTATTGTGGTTAGAAGATGTTATTATGGGAAGTACGAATTATGTGGTGCATTGTGGTTTTCAGCATGGGTGCATGATTATGTTTTGGCACACATATGTGCGCGATTCTACTTGATGATTCGTTGTTGAAATTGAGCCTTTACTTGTATTAAATCATTATCACTTGTACTAACAGGATTACAGTTATTGCCTTCTCTTATTCTTCATGTTGCATGTCTTTGATATTTTGCATAGGTTTGTTGACTAGTGAGTGTCTTGACTTGAACCTCATCACTACTCCATCGAAATTAGTCTTGATACTTACTAAGTACCGACTATGGTATATTCATACTACGCTTATTCACATTCTTTGCGCAGATCCAGGCACCTCAGATCATGCTGGTCGATAGAGAATAAAGTTGAGTTGTTTGGAGACTTCAAGGTATACCTGTTGTTCCTCTCGCAGGCTTCGGAGTCTCCATTCTATTTCTTTTCTACTGTTTATGTCTTCCAAATAGTGATGTATTGTTGAGACTTCGTGTATACTCTATATAGAGCTTATGACTCAGTATTACTGGGTTTTGGGATTGTAATTATTGTACCACCATATTGGCTATAATTTGGGCCTTTTTCTCAATTTTATTAAATATTAAGTTGTGATATTTTGTCTGATGTCGTTGTGTGATAGGCTTACCTAGTCTCAGACACTAGGTACCATCATAAGAATTTTGGATCGTGACACTGGCCTGGACCCTGCATTGCGGGATTTTTCTATTTTGTTCGAGGCAAGATTATTCGATCCTACACGGTCCCAACTCGTACAAAAGGCCTTCTAAACTTAATTTGGATTGATATCTAATATACTTTGAAGGAGAATTCACGTAAAAGGAATGCAAACCACACTTGAAGGAGGCTTCTAACTTGTTTATCTTCTCTTCTCTTCCTTTAATTTCATAGTTTATTAGTTCTATAATTGCGGGGTGCTACATGAGCGTTGTTGTTTGAAGCTTGAATTGTTCTTATTACTTTATTGTATTAGTTTATTTATTCAATCTTGTGCTTAATTATTTGATTGCTTAATCACCAATTGAATTCTATCTACGAGTCTATGATTGAACTCGAAGATGAGAATTCTAGATTGCACATAGGATTGTGTAGAGCAAGATCTTGAACCTAAACCACGGGAATGAATTTTGCCGTTCGGATATAATTATACCTAATCGCGTTGCTTGATAGTTATTAATATGTTCTTGTTAATCCTAACATCATAGAAATAGAGTCGTTAGGTTAGCTTGAGTAGGCGAGTAGTATTTCGATCGAATACTACGGGTAATATTAACCATGTCAATTAATAAACTAGATAAATTAATTGGACAGTTTAAGTAGAAAACTCAACAGGATTGTTAGCTAACTCATAGCTTTATTTTCTCTCATTGATTTCGTCTCCTAGCTTCCCTTTATTTTCTTTAGTCTGTAAGTTTACAACTGTAGATCAGTTATAGTTAAAAATTATACTTTAGAAAATTGCTCGAATAGATTAATTGTTTTATTTTTATTTAGGATAGTTAATTCGAAAGTCTTTGTGGAAACGATACTTTACTTATTATTTTATTACTTATCGACCGGGTATACTTATGTGTGCGTTTTAGAGCAACACAACTCCGTCACAAGAAAAAAAAAAATAAAGCGCATCAGTCTTTGTCTGTTGGCCCACAAGGCCACAGAGACATTGTACCAGAAACCAAATATGTGATTGCTGCAATATGAAGGCTCGGTCACTTTATCGTAGCAACTTGTGTAAGGCCGCCTATTTGCAACACGAATGATAATCATAACCAACGTTCCGTTTTATTTTTTACTGTCCTTTTTCCTTGTTCGGACTAATTTGGAGTATGGGAGTCTTCTTAAAGATACTTCTTAGCTTTCCGAAAGAATAAATCTACCAAAAAAGTAGCCATTTTGATGCTCATTAGGTGAACGAATGGTTGGTTTGTCTTTTAAAACAAGTTTTATACCACATAAAATAATGGTCCTTTATTCTACTCTTTTACAAGTCACAACAATTACTCCATCTTCTATAGAAATATTTTAGGAAACTTCATGCAAATTTAACTTTTAGATGAAAATAGTATCCAGCCAGTGTTTCGAGTAAATTGTAATTGCTAACAGAATGTATGATACTCATGAGCCATGGATGGAGGGCATGATCAATTTTCAGAAACGAAATTGGAGAAAAATCCAAATGTATAAAGAAATGAAAATATTCGGAGTTATTCATTAATTCTGAGAAAAAGAGTGCATGAAAGGTTTAGAGAAGAAGAAAATGCTTTGTGATATGTGGTCACACGGAATATGGTGGGATGGTGGGTCCCTTCACGTCTCACTAGAGTGGAGTTGGAGTTTTGAAGAAAAAGAAATGAGAAACTGGCCTTCTTGAACCTTCTCATTATATTTGCACACTGAACATAAAATCTGTGTACTACATTGAATGTATCACGGAAGAAAGCTCAAGGATACAATATAACATTTTTATAAATATCTTATAAATGAATCCCTGTAAAATAGCATTTAGCTGTTACCTTACCTAGTTAGGAATCTCAGAATCTGAGATTACTCAAATCAGTAAGTAAGCACTAAACTACAGGATGTATAATAAGATTATCTGCTTCAATAATCATGTTGGAGCAATGGCATGTGGAAGTCAATTCATAGCTCAGTATGAATCAGGTATTGTTCCTTTGATTCGTCAAGCATGGCCTCCATTTTCTCAATTTTCTTGTCAGAGGAGTTCAGGCACTCCGCCGATGGATGAATATAACCATAACCAATCCCTGTGGCAGAGTTGCAGTAGACCTCAGCAGTACCATCTCTGGTCTCTAAGTTAATGTTATTAAGAACAATGTGGCTGCAGGGCACGTTGTCACTACATGCAAATTTGATTGCCTTTTGGCTCTTTGAAGTACCACTAACATTCCGGTAAACTATCTCACTTATCTCAACTGCAGATGTCTAAGATGTCAAGAACAAATGACATTTTGTTACTTTGACTTTTCCAACTATTGGAGAGAAATTAGTTTTTTCCTTTGAAAAACATAACAATTGAGAAGAATACCTGATTCTGGCACGACTTTGGTGAGTCGCAATAGAATTGGTCAATGATGATAGGATTGGAAACATCTTGCACCCTTACATTTTGGAAGCGCACTGCACGGACATAACCTGCTCCACCCTAAGAGAATAGGAAATTTTTATCATTCTGATTCTAAGAAGAAAAGAAAAAATATTTCTATATTAGCAGACAAAATATAACTGCCAATGTGAACTGGGCAAGCTCTTTCCTCGTTGGGGCTCAGGATTTTGTATAAGTAAATCAATCTTTTGCATGACAAGGTCACTGGGTCTATAGTTATTTGCTAATTAAAAGGAAAGCTGTTGTAAAGTCAGCTTAAAAATCTTAATTTTCAAACGATCAGGTGTGTAATGCCTTCTATAGGGATGAATTCAAGTGCTACACAACAACCAAAAAGAGATACCTGCCATGTCTTGATCCGCAGACCATTTGTGGTACCTCTGAGGAATGCATTATCAAGTACAACCTGAGTCACTATACCAACAGAGTTGTCCTTACCAAGGCTCCCAATGCTGGCAGTCATCATTCATGCAACAGAATCAGTTTAGACGACAAGGTGAGAATGATATTTACGCTTATTCTTTCAGACAACTTGAGTTTATTTACCAACTTCTAGCTCCCTTCTGCAGAACTTCTAAAGGTAATTTTAAAATAAGGGCATCGATAACTGGCAAAATGTGCTACCTGATTCCGTGGCCAGGTCCACAGTAAATTCCCTTCATCTTGATATTGGAACTAGCATTGACAATTGAGACACAATCATCGCCTGAATAAGAGAGGAAAGTAACCAGTATTTTTTCTTTGATCATAAAGTATATTCATGATATCAAAAAAGGCATGTTCATTAAAACAGTGCATGTGCGAGTTTGTTTGAGAAAACACAGAGCATGAGAGGAAGCCTAATGCATGTTTGCAAGCTAGCTTTTTCATACAGTAAAGTGAGACAGATGCACAGAGTTCAAGGCGAGATTTAAGGTAGATATGAAGTGCCTTGTTTGAAAGACACATTAAGAAGCAATTCAATTGCACCAAAATGTTATTTTCAAAAGAGAGACTGCTCTTCACTCTGTGTCTTATCCCATAGATGAGAACATAAAATAATGCAAACTTCGTTCATGAGGTCAACATCAGTCAAATAAGGAGTTATTGAATGTAGATAATATGAGAGATGTTGAGACCTGTTCCAATTCTGGAATTCTGGAGTACAACATTTGTTGATTCAGTTATATGGATTCCATCAGTGTTAGGACTGTCTTCAGGAGCAGAAACCTTAACACCAGTTATTCGTATAGAGTCTGATCGAGAAATGGCAAAGTTCATCTGTTGGCCATTTTGGATTGTTAGGCCCTTCACCTTTATACCTGAGCTCGCATAGATAGTTAATGCCTGCAATTAGAATTTCTGTGTAAGTTGATTTCACAATGCTGATAAGAGTTAGACGTAAGATCCCCGTGGTTCTCCATTTCCTTACAGTTGGTGCTGCTTTGCAAGGCTGTTATCGAGATAAAACCCAAAAAACAAAAAACAAAAAAGAATAAGATTATCATCTGTGTCTGTCAAAACGCGAAAGAACATATAAGGAGTGCATGTGTGTCAGTTACATTAGTCTTGTTCTTCTTGCATGAAGCTGCCCACCATTTGCTGCCTGATCCATCAATAACTCCTCCTCCTCGGAACAGAGCTCCAGTCAAGTTAAAGAAGCCAAGCCAAATTCGTGGATTCTTTGGGTCCCAGTTTTTAGGCTCGTCCGGTGCTATTATAGTTCCTTCAATCTGTTTTTTAATCACGTTTCAAATTTATGGCCATCGTAAGGCGCGTTGAGCTTGCTTAATAGATTCTATACACGAAAAAGTAATGATTTCTTTTTTATGATTAAGTCGACTAAGTACTGATTTCAACCAAGTATTATATGCATAAGTTTCTTCTAGGGTAATGTTAGCAAAATGGAGGATATAAATTGAAACAACGCATGAAATAGATGCAATTAGTGTAACCTGGACTCTCAATCTGCCTGCACAAGGCCCTCGGAACCTTGTTGCATTTACTAGATAAAAGCCTCCTGCAGGGACCAAGAGGACTGATTTTGGTGTTGAACAAGCTTGTTTCCACGCATCAACAAAAGCCTGAGATAGTACATATGACAAAGTGGAAGAAGTTAACTTGCAAGTTGCATGGATGCAGCATTAATATGCAAGTTGCCCATCCCCCTAGAAGAGGAGAATTAAACAGTAAAGACTAGAAACCTGAAAACAATCAGTATGCAAGACAACCTTGATTATGAATGAAGTAAATACAGTATGATCATATTTCAACTTTCCTAACACTTTCTAATCCATTAATTGACTAAATTTTAATAACAAAACGCATAGAAGTCGATCTGCATATAGTTGTGGTAAACGTTTCAGTTTATAAAACATTAAAACGTGTTACCTTGGTGTCATCTGAAGCCCCATCACCAACTGCTCCAAAGCTATCCACATTTACAAGAATCTTGTTTCCACGATGAGTTTCCCATTTGGGGAGGTCAAAAAACTCTGCTTCATCACCTTCTTCTGCATCCAAATCCTCAAGCTCTGACAGGATGACTTCATCTGACAAATTGTTTAATGCAATTCCATGAGTCACAGTTAGCAAAACAAAAAACAAGAAGAAGAGTATCTTAGCCATGATTCTTCTGGTATTTCTTCTGTATTTCTAGATTCACATAAATCAAGGGAGATCATAGAGTATTAATTATATGTATGTATTAGTGCTGAAATAGAGGATTTAGTTGGGGTTTATATCGCTTGGCTTGAAAGTAGATAAAGGTGTTGCATTTTCTACATGCCCACACTTCAAGTGTAAGAATATCATTTTAGAGATCTTTGCTTTACTCCTCAGCCATGGTTCAATATATTATTCATCAGTAAAAGTGCTCCTCTAGATTCTTTCTCACCCATACAGCAATACATGTTGCAGCACCAACCTTCAAAAGTCCCTCTTTAGGCAGTCAAATTATCTATGCAGTAGATTTATCTCGTCATCAAATGTGAAAACCTGGAAATGGAAAAGAAGAACTAGACAAAGGTTGTCTAGTAATCGGAGAGACCAAATAAGACATAAAATTCTTCTTCAACTTGTATTTGGTAGTGGAGTTGGTTAACAAGCAGCACGGCCTCCTTGCTTCAAAAGTATAGAGGCAGAGGAAGTGTCCATTCTGGTAGATATACATTTTTTTAAGAAAAAACTTATCCAGAGTGTACTGCAGATCAAACAGCCAATTAGCCATCCATATGTCCTTTTTACACACTTTTTATTCAAGTGTATTTAACGGCACTCATGGACCCGAATTAAACTATAGCCAATATCTCTGCTCATCTTCCTCGCAACTGCAACCTCTCGAATATATATTGCAGTCTCGAACTCCCCAATTTCAGAATAAAAATTTGAGGCCTGTAACCAAACAGAAGGATCCTCTGGCTCAAGATCCATTAAATTTTTAGCTGCTCTTCTTCCTACATGCTCATTTTGATGAATCCTACAACTTCGCAAAAGTGAGCTCCACATCACAGAATCTCCTGTCGATGATGCATGGTTTAGCAACTCTTCTACCTCAATGAATAGACCTGCACGGCCCAGAAGATCCACCAAACATGAATAGTGCCGCCTGTCTGGAAAGACCCCATGAAGTCTCATTGAATCAAAAATCTTTTTCCCTTCTTCAACTAGACCTGAATGGTTGCAGCCCAACAGTATACATAAGAATGTTACTTCATCTGGTTTTAGACCCTTCTGGATCATTTCTTCAAACAATCCAAGGCATTCACTTCCCATTCCTTTCCGAGCATATGCATTAATCATTGAAGTGAAACCGATGGTATTAGGTGAAGGAAATGCTTCAAAAATCTTCTGAGAGTACCTAATCTGTCCAGATCTTGAATATGCATCAATCAGAGAACATAATACCATAATATCAAAATCAAAACCTGATTTTATTGCACAGCAATGCAACAAATCACAGCTATCCAAGCTAGGAGAGGAATAGAATGATAATGCCTTTATTGTTGAGGACAGACTCACTTCATCAAACCTAATATTTTCACAAACCATCCAACTGAACAGCTCAAACACATCTTGGGGGACACCAAGATGCAGCAAAGATGTCATCATTGAGTTACAACATTCTAGGCTTATTTCAAGGGAGCTCTGGAATACAGAAACTGAATTTCCAATGTCATCATTCTTCCCATACAAATCAATCAAAGCCGACTGAATGAGGACATTTCCATAATCAAAGCCCAATTTCATAACAAAACTGTGCACTTGTTTTCCAAAGAGCAGTTCCTTTTTGCGACTCGATAAATTCAACAATGCCACGAAAGACATAGCAGATGGATGTTTGTCCCACGATCTCATCTCTTCTAGGACTTGAACAGCTTCATGCAACAAATCTTTGGCAGCATAAATAGAAACCACTGAGTTCCATGAAATAACCTCCTGAGGCGGAATGCATTCAAATGCTTTATTGGTATCAACCAAAATGCCACAAGCAGAGTAAAAATCTACCAATGCATTAGCTAAAAAGATATTTGATTCTAACCACCCCGTCTTAATCACATGGGAATGTATCTCCCTGCCTTTGACAAGAAGTCGCTCTTTACAACAACCATTAATCAAATAACAAAATGTAAGCCCATTAGGCTCCACATTTTCCAACTTCATATCACTATACAATTTTAAGAACTCACTGGACTGACCCGCTTCACAAATTCCACGTAAAACCAAGTTCCATACAGGTAAGTTTCGTTTTGGCAAGTCATAAAACACTTTGAAAGCAACATCTGTAAGACCCATTTGTATATACATATTAACAAGTGCACTGGCAATATATAAGTTCATACTAAATCCCAATACAACTACTCTACTGAGAATCTCAACCCCTTCTTTGTATAAACCTGCGTTAGCACATATGCTCAATATAGAGGACAAAGTGGACGAGTTCTCCTTGATACCTTGAGAAACCATTTTATTATACAAGTACACTGATTTTCTTGGAAACCCATAATCACTATATCCAGAAATCATAATATTCCATGTAACCACATCACGTTTAGGCATTTCTTCAAACAGGTGGAGTGCAGAGGTTAATGACCCATACTTGACAAGGTCGTGTAATGTTCTGTTCAGTGAGTAAACATCATAGTTGCTCATGGAGCAAAAGTCCAGGGGCAGAGTGGGTTTCTGTTGGCACTTGTGAGAAAGAGTAGTTACGTATCTGCGTATAGCAAACGACACTATAACACGTTTGCTCTGCATTGGTTATGAATACTAGGGGTAAAGACAGGGAAAAAACAAAATAACAATAAGTACTAATGTTATTGTTATGTATTCTACTATCTAATACGAGGGAGCTAGCAAACAGCTGGAGGACATATCTGCTTGCGCTTTCTGAGTAATTTCAGTTGAAATGATGCCATACGATTAGTTGATAGAGAATCTTACTATAGGCACCTTTAGAAGTTTTGAGCACTTTGACTAATTTAGCCCTCTCAGCATCATCACATACTTTTTTTTCGTACTATCTCACATGGATCCTACATCCCACCCCATCCAAAGAAACAACAAAACTCAAATTTAAAAAAATAAGATTGCTAATTCAATGAAATATTTGCAATAAATAATGCTTTTCGCTCTCAAGAATAAATAGGCTCATATGATCATTAACAAATTATTTTGAGATTACGTTAAAAATATAATGATAAATCTTTATTATTTTTAGTTTCTTGTGATTGTTATCATCAATACTAATAAAGAAGATGTAATTTCGATCAGTTTTGGTACCTGTAACAAAGTAAAATAACTATGTACTATTATACTGCTCTCTTTCTCAATAAATTTAGTGTAGTATATTCTCTTTGATTCATAAGGACTAATTTTAAGTTTTATTACCTTAAAAATACTTGAAAATACAGTTAACTACTAATAATTATTGATAAGAAGACAACTATATTACATTCTACCCAATAGGCAATCACCTAAATGAGACTGAAAGAGTGCTAACAAGATCACTTATTAATTTATCAATTTCAAATCAGATTTTATTCTAAGGTCTATTTCATTAATTTCTAGAGCTAATGATAAATTGTTGTATTGTTAAATATATTATTTATAAGTCACCACAAGTAAAACAATGTACAAACTTAATACTTTAAAAACTTACACGGTTCCTTGTAAGAAACTAAAAGGTATTATTTGGATTACTACTGTCGATGTTGGGTACCCTATTATGATAATAGACGGTAAATTATTTAATAGATAAAATCTAGAGAAAATCAAATATAGTATATTCAGATTTTTAAAAAATATTATTAAAGAGTATATAAGATATATTATTACATTTAAAGTTATAGAAGTTTATAGTGCATTTTATTTTTGAGGAACAATTAATCAATTAAGAGTTTAATGTTGTAGAAACTATTGTATGGGGTCGAACTCGGATCGCTTGCATAGGGAATATCGGGTTCGAATTTATACGGCTGGTGTCAATTAGAATTACTGCTAGATAGGCCGGGGTCGAGACATCAAGGAACGAAGGTCGAGACCGGGCATCATCGAAATGGAACTCGAAGCCATGATATCCGAGACGAGATCGTTGAGGTCGATTAGGGTAAAATGTCCTAGGGTAAAATTACCAAATTTGCGTAACGAAAGGACCAGAAATCCGGTGATACGTAAATATCTCGGCGGGAATTACGGCGAGAATCAGCAAAGATGTTGAGATCAATAATTCAAGGGATATTTTACCTTATAGATAGATTTTTACCTTGTATAAGAATCATTCCCCTCCCTATATAAAGGGGTAGCGTGATTATAAAGGGATCATCAGAAAAACGATTATCAATATACAAAAAACACAGTCTGCTCTAATTATTTCTTTATTCATTTGCTTTATTTTTGTCTATCTTAGAGAAATCAATCAAGGTCAAGCTATTCTAGACCTGTGCTTTGCATTCTCTCTCAATTTACTTACTGAATTTAGTCTTTATTTTCATTATCCTTTATTTGTATCAAACCAAATCACGTGTCCTTAAAACCACGTACAAATTTAATTGTTATCCGAAGCCAAGGGTAAATAGTTTGGCGCCCACCATGGGGCTAAGGATAATAGTGAGCGTTTGATACAATTTTCTGTCACACAAATTATTTTACACTTGTTCTGTGGAGTATTTTTTATTTCAGGTTACAATACAACCATGTCACATTCACAATCTCTGTGCCTCTATATGTTGATAACGAATTTGACCACCAAGGTGAAAACAACAGCGTAGCGCCCGGTGATGAAGTTCCGGTCGACGCTAATTCACAAATGGCGGTCGATGTAGATCGAACTACTGACCCATCAAACAGTGTTCGTAGAGAACACCGATCAACAACTCAGGGACCCGAAAACGACAAAGGGGACGGGATTAACCTCAGAATGACCTTCATCATGTTGCAAGCCCAGCAAGCGGCCATTGCTCAGCTGCAAAATCGGAATCAAATATCGAATAAGGTTGAGGTCGGCCCTTCTCGGGAAACTGAAAATGAACCAATCGCAGAAGAACCGAACAAAGGCGGATCGAGGGTGAACTCCGGGATCATGAAGATGCAACTAACCAGACGAGTCGAGTCTGGCGAAAAGAAGCTCGGGGCCAACGACAAAAAGGTGGAGACATATAATTCGAGGGTGGATCAAATCCCAGGAGCACCCCCGATATTGAAAGGCTTGCATTCCAAAAAGTTTGTGCAGAAACCCTTCCCGTCAAGCGCCCCTCCAAAACCCATACCGAAGAAATTTCGCATGCCGGAAATTCCCAAATACAACGGGATAACCGATCCAAACGAGCACATGACTGCATACACATGCGCCATAAAGGAAAACGACTTAGAAGACGACGAGATCGAGTCTATTCTTTTGAAAAAGTTCGGAGAAACCTTTTCAAAGAGGGCCATGACTTGGTATCACAACTTGCCCCCTAATTCCATCGACTCTTTTGCTATGCTTGCAGATGCCTTCGTAAAAGCACATGCAGGCGCTATCAAAGTGGAGACGCGGAAGTCGGACCTGTTCAAAGTCAGGCAAAAGGATAGTGAGATGCTCAGGGAATTTGTATCTCGTTTTCAGATGGAACAGATGGACCTGCCACCGGTCACTAACGACTGGGCCGTACAAGCCTTCACCCAAGGGCTCAACGCTCGAAGTTCAACGATTTCGCAGCAATTTAAACAGAACTTGATAGAATACCCGGCCGTCACATGGGCGGATATACACAACTCATACCAGTAAAAGGTCAGAGTCGAGGATGACCAGCTTGGAGCCCCTTCGGGATCTATTTACCCCATCAGAACTCATGATAGGGTTTGAAGGGATATTCATCGGGAACCGAGACTGAGCAGAAATCGGCGTCGACCATATCCTGGGGACAGGAAAGTCACTCCAGCAAGGCAGGACTCTTCGAGACGCGAAAGAAGGAACAACTGAGGACCCATGATGAGAAACAACTTCGAGAGAACCCCCGGTCATCGAGAAGCACCGCGATTATCGGAGTATAACTTCAACGTCGATGCGACTGCTCTCGTATCAGCTATCGATCGTATGAAGGACACCAAGTGACCTCGACCGTTACAATCAGATCCTGCCCGAAGAGACCCCAATTTGATATACAAATATCATGGTACACACGGACACAGGACAGAAGATTGTCGGCAGTTAAGAGAGGAGGTGGCACGGTTGCTCGAAAATGGACATCTTCGAGAGTTTTTGAGCGATCGAGCAAAAAATCATTATGGGAACAGGAATAAGCAAGCGAACCAGGAAGAGCTGCAGCACACGATTAATATGATTATTGGTGGAGTAGATGCAACCCAAGGTCCGATACTAAAGGGCACTAAGATATCCATTACCCGGGAAAAGCGCACTCGGGATTACGCGATGGAGGGAATCTTACATTTCGGAGAAGAAGATGCAGAAGGGATTATGCAACCTCACAATGATGTGTTAGTGATATCGGTGCTTGTACACAAGACTAAGGTAAAGCGCGTATTGCATAATCCGAACATGGGTTATAGAACAACTCAGGCTGACAGATCGAATTGTCCCTATAGTCCGGGTGCTTAATGGATTCAACATGGCGTGCGAAACGACCAAAGGCGAAATAACATTGCCGGTACCATTCGAGAGACAAATTTCTGCATGATCGATGGAGAAATGAGGTACAACGCCTTGTTCGGGAGACCATGGATCCACGACATGAGGGCGGTGCCTTCGACACTACACCAAGTTCTGAAATTCCCATCGTCCAATGGGATTATAACAGTTTACGGGGAGCAACCGGCTGCGAAAGAGATGTTCGCAGTAGAAGAAGCAATACCGGTACCAGCAGCTCCTTCGCAAAAGGTCAAATAGCAATCACAGGCATTACCATCGACAAACGAAGGTGAACAGGAGCATTTCGAAGATGACAACTACGGAATCCCTAGGTCATTCATCGGTCCCGATGAGTCCGATGCAACCAAATTGACAATCGAGGAACTCGAGCAAGTTTCACTATGAGAAGACTTGCCAGATCGAAAGGTATACCTGGGCTCGGGCCTAAGTTCCGAGCTCAGGCCAAACTTATACAATTTCTTATAGCTAACGAAGATTCTTTTGCTTGGTCCCATCTCGACATAACAGGTATACCATCGGAGATAACAACCCACAAGCTGAGCATCGATCAGAAATTCCGGCCGGTCAAGCAAAAAAGGAGGCCTCAATCCGAAACCAAACAAGCATTCATCAAGGATGAGGTAACTAAGCTTTAAAAAAATAAGGTCCATTCGGGAAGTTAAATACCCTAAATGGTTAGCAAACGTAGTAGTAGTCCCTAAAAAGGGGAATAAATTAAGAATGTGCATAGATTATAAGGATTTAAACAAGGCATGCCCTAAAGATTCTTTTCCTTTACCCAACATCGATCGCATGATCGATGCTACCGCTGGCCGTGAGACCCTTAGCTTTCTCGATGCTTACTCTGGCTATAACCAAATACGAATAGACCCGGATGACGAGGAAAAGACATCCTTCATCACTAAGTATGGTACATACTGTTACAACGTGATGCCATTCGGGTTAAAGAATGCGGGAGCCACTTACCAACGCCTAGTGAACCGGATGTTCGAAAAACAACTAGGAAAAACAATGGAGGTTTATATTGATGATATGTTAGTTAAGTCCCTGTGAGTAGAGGACCATTTGAGCCATTTGCAGGAAACATTTGACGTGCTGAGACGGTACAACATGAAGCTGAACCCGGAGAAATGCGCATTTGGTGTGGGCTCAGGCAAATTCCTCGGTTTCATGGTCTCGAATCGAGGAATAGAATTCAACCCCGAGAAGATCAAGGCTATCGAAGACATTACAATCATAAATAATGTAAAGGCCATGCAAAAGTTGACAGGCCGTATATCCGCTTTAGGGTGATTTATTTCGAGATCCTCCAATAAGAGTCACCAATTTTTTAACCTATTGAAAAAGAAGAACAACTTCTCGTGGACCCCGGAGTGCCAACGCGCGTTAGAAAAACTTAAGAGGTACCTGTCTAGCCCACCTTTGCTGCATACACCGAAAACAGGGGAGCGACTGTACCTCTACCTTATCGTCTCGGCAGTAGCGGTAAGTGGGGTCCTGGTCGAGAAGAACAAGGTACCCAGTTTCCTATTTATTACGTTAGCAGAACATTAGGCGAGGCTGAAACTAGATACCCTCATTTAGAAAAATTGGCACTCGCTTTATTGAGTGCCTCCAGGAAACTGAAACCCTACTTCTAATGCCATCCCAAATGCGTCGTAACGACCTACCCACTAAGAAACATAATGCATAAGCCCAAACTATCCGGCCGATTAGCCAAATGGGCTATCGAAGTAAGCGGGTACGATATCGAATATCGACCCTAAACTGCGATTAAATCTCAAGTATTGACGGATTTCGTCACCAATTTTGCATCGTCGCTGATACCCGAGGTCGAAAGAGAACTAATGACCGAGTTGGGGACTCCTTCGGGAGTGTGGACCTTGCTCACAGACGGTGCCTCGAACGCGAAGGGATCGGGGCTTGGTATCGTGCTAAAGCCCCCAATCGGGAATACGATTCGATAGCCTATCAAGACTGTAAAACTAACTAATAACGAAGCAGAGTATGAAGCTATGATTGCAGGTTTAGAACTAGCCAAAAGCCTGGGAGCGGAGATAATCGAAGCCAAGTGCGATTCCCTCCTTGTGGTGAATCAAGCTAACAGAACTTTCGAAGTCAGGGAAGGACGAATATGGAGATATTTAGACAAGCTACAAGTCAAGCTGCATAGGTTCAAAGAATGGACCCTGCAACACATACCTCGAGAGCAAAACAACAAGGCCGATGCCCTTGCCAATTTGGGATCATGGGTCGAAGATGACGAGATCAAATCCGCAAAGGTCGTGCAGCTCATGAGGTCAGTAGTGGAGGAAGGCCATGCCGAAATCTATTCAACAAGTCTGTCCTGGGATTGGACGAATAAGTACATAGAGTACCTCAACTCCGGTAAGCTCTCCTCGGACCCAAAAGAATCGAGAACGTTGCGCACAAAGGCGGCTCGGTTCTGTTTATCCGATGACAGAACCTTATTTAGAAGGACATTCGGTGGCCCCCTCGCGATATGTCTGGGACCAGGTGAAACAAAATATATTTTTAAGGGAAATACACGAAGGCACGTGTGGGAATCATTCTGGCGTCAAATCCCTGGTCCGAAAAATAATCCGAGCCAGTTATTATTGGATCGATATGGAAAAAGATGCAAAGGAGTTCGTTCGCAAGTGTAACGAGTGCCAAAGACACGCACCGATGATCCATCAGCCCGGGGAGACGTTGCATTCGGTCTTGTCGCCGTGACCGTTCATGAAATGGGGAATGGACATCGTCGGCCTCCCCCTACACACCAAGTAAGGCCCAATTCATTCTTTTTATGACTGACTATTTCTCCAAATATGTTGAAGCACAGGCATATGAGAAGGTTAGGGAAAAGGAAGTGATCGAGTTCATTTGGGATCACATCATATGTCGATTTGGGATGCCATCAGAGATCGTGTGCGATAATGGGAAGCAATTCATCGGCAACAAAGTGATGAAGTTTTTCGAAGATAACAAGAGCAAAAGGATCCTATCGACGCCCTATCACCCCAACGGCAATGGATAAGTTGAATCGACCAACAAAACCATACTTCAAAATCTCAAATAGAGGTTAACTGATGCAAAGGGGAAATAGAAAGAGATATTGCCTGAAGTCCTATGGGCGTATCGCACAACCGAGAAAACCAGCACCGGAGCCACCCCTTTCTCCTTAGTGTATGGTGCTGAAGCTTTGATACCGGTCGAAGTAGGCGAACCGAGTATCAGGTTCCGCTATGCAACCGAGGAATCGAATCGCGAGGCTATGAATACCAATTTGGAACTATTGGATGAAAGAAGGGAAGCAGCCCTTGTTCGATACGCCCAAAAGCAAAAGATTGAAAGGTACTACAACAGGAGAACCCATCTTCGACATTTCAACATCGGAAACCTAGTGCTCAGAAAAGTCACACCCAATACTCGAGACCCAAATGAAGGAAAGTTGGGGCCGAACTGGGAAGGGCCTTACTCCATCAAAAAGATCATCGGAAAGGGATCATACAAGCTTGGAACAATGGACGGCAAACAACTGCCGAATAATTGGAACATAAACCACTTGAAACGATACTATTGTTAAGGTATGATCTTTCATTCTTCGTTTTTGTTTGTTTTATTTTACTAACACTCGCAGGTATCAAGTAAAGTAACCTCGAACCAGACACAGGACATTAGGACTGAAAGAACGCGTTGCACTCTTTTTTTCTTCGACCGATTTTGTCCCAAATTGGGTTTTACGGTAAGGTTTTTAATGAGGCAACCAAAAAACGTGTTAACTTAGATTTGAAGACTGGTCGCATATCGAAGACAATAATGTTCGGTGCTAAACTTCGATCGACCTCAAACATTGGAAGACTGCTTAGCTACTTCAATTCGGGGGAACTTCTCATAGATCATTAGGAATCGATGTAAGGGTCAAATGGTCAAAAGAACCGTACCCAAATAGATTGATCTATCCCCTAAGCAAATTTTACAAGCACTTGAATGCTAATAAAAGTTCTTTTGCACCGATATCCTGTCTCCGAGCTCAAGGGCCATTTCGATTTTCATTGTTCGATCAAAAACTAACATTGCTCAGAGTTTCATCCGAAAATCAAATTTAATCAAAGGGGAATAAGACCTACTAAGGCAAACCCCGATTTCTTAAAAGGCCAAGGCCATACTGAGTAGATGAAACTCAAAAGGGGAATAAGACCTACTAAGGCAAACCCCGATTTCTTAAAAGGCTAAGTCCGTGCCGAGTTAATGAAACTCGAAGGGGAATAAGACCTACTAAGGCAGACCCTGATTTCTGAAAAGGCTAAGGCCGTGCCGAGTTAATGAAACTCGAAGGGAAATAAGACCTATTGAGGCAAACCCCAGATCTTTTCAAGGCTAAGGCCCTACCAAATCGATCGAAGAGAGGGAAAATCTACTAAGGCATATCCCAGAGTTGGATAAGTCTAAATTAAGCTTGAAGAACATAAATTTCACTAAGTTAAACCATCGGTTCTAATACAGAGAATCGAAATGAGTCAGCAAGGAATGGAAAGAAAAGAAGACTTTTATATATAAATACACAAAGTATGTTTACAGAAGTGGGGACTTCATTTCAAATAATAATAATAATAATAATAATAATAATAATAATAATAATAATAATAATAATTGTTTACCCTTAAATCCGAGTAACAATTGAATTTGCTCGTAGTGCTAAGGATGTGTGAATCAATTTGATATAACGTAAAATATAATGACATAATTGAAATATAATAAATAGAAAGGAATAACCAAACCACAGTAATTGAGTAGCTGACGATGAAATGCAATAAAGAGGATAGAATTCGATAAATAGTAACAGTTCTTAGTATTTTCTCTTGTATGTCTTGTGTCTTACAATGAAGGTAGATACCCTTCTTATAGGTAAAAGAAAGACTCCTTAATATGGTAAAAACCCTGGTTAAAAGATAAAATCCCTTCAATTACGGGATGGGATATCCCTAAAATAGTGGCTTAACGTCTATGACGGTTGAGATATTCACTCCCGCCGAGATATCAGCAATCCACGAAATATCCGGTCGAAACTGATCTTTTGTTACGAGATGTGCTTTCGTCGGCCAATGTCGGTTACCCCGTTTTGGTTGCTCCAATTTCGTGCTCGACTTGCTGACCTCGGATCGAGGCAACCCGGTCTTGCATTGTGTCCGGGCTCGACTCTTCTCGAGCAATCGATTGTATTTGACCCAATACAGATAGTCCCCTCGTTTATTGGAGAGTAAGGACAAAAAACGATATGAACCGTCATTCTTCGAGCTCTTTGGCTAAGTAATCAATATCTCCATTAAGCGTGCCACGAAGTCAGAGTCATCAAATCGTTCAACCCTAAAGGACCCTTTGTGTGACGGCAGTGCCGTGGCGTACATGACCATTGACAGAAAAAATCATTACCTGTCTCGTCTGCAGAGCCCTGTACCTTCTGCGCGCATTTAATGCGTGCATTTAATGTTTATTCACCTCGTGTTCTGTACCGCCCCTTTTTGGGAAAGTATAAATGCTTCCTCCCTCCTTTGAGTTTATTTCTTTACTTTCACGTTGCTAAACAGTTTGTTTCTTCTAGTCTTCTTCACCAGAAAAACCTCTCTTCTCCTTTGCTTCTTGCTTCTGCTACTTCAATCGTCATGGCCAAATCTTCTAAATCAGTTCCCCAGAAACAACAACCTTCCCCTGCTCAGTCTGTTGAAGAGGTTGAGCCCGTCCATACTGAGGAACCCTCCATGGAACCTCCATTAAGGCCTTTATACCAGTAGGGTGCTTCATAGGCTCTGACTTCAAAGTCGAGAAGCCTTCCCCGGTGCCTGGCCGAGGCGAACCGGTCTCGCAGTACATTAGCTTGATCACTCAAAGACATCTTGAAAGGGTGAAGGCTGAATGTCATTGGACCGATAAAGATGTGGTAATCCCTTCCCCGAATGAAGCTATTACCACCCATGTGGATGGATATTTAAGTGTATATACCTATCCATTCACATTAGGTCCCATAGACCCTATAATCGTTGAATTTTGTAGAAGATATAATGTTACCCTAGGTCAAGTTCATCCCTTCGTGTGGCGTATAATTTACCTCTTTCGTTTTTTCGTGGGTAAGGTCGAAGGGGGGCACCTTTTCACCATCGATCATTTACTCCGATTATATAGTCCCCGAATGTTCCGAGGGGGGCTGATAAAACTTACTCCGAGGGGGGCTCCGTTTTCGAGCATTGATGAAGATAGGGACCGGGGTTGGATGAGTCGATTTATTCTAATCAAGACCTCCGATCTGATCCCTACCGATAATATGTCGTTCCCTGAAAAGTGGAACATGAAACGTAAGTGTTTCTTCATTTAAGATCTTTTATTGTTTTCTTCCAATGTTTAACCGACTTATTGTGATTTGCAGCAGTTTCCTAGTCACCGGCCGCGATCCAGCACTTAGAGGAGTGGTTCAGGAAGGTCGTGGCCCAAAGGTCCTATTCTGAACGGGTTTGGAGAGAGATATCGAAGGGCCTTCGGGAGGCTAAGAATCATGGTGAGCTTTAGTAACGTTCATATATTCGAAGACAATCGATACCAACACTTAGCCTCTTGAAAATTCATTTTGCAGGTCTCTCGAAGGATGCCGAGTTGAGGTCGGCATCTACTGGTGGGGCAGTTCCTCGTCCTCTTTCCGTATCGGGGAAAGAGGGAGGAAAGAAGAGGAAAGAGGCTCCCGGTCAAGCTGAGCCCGAGAAGAAAAAAGGCAGGAAAAAGATGAGGGCTCGTAACGTCAAAGTTACCGACCCTTCCATTCAACTGAGCGACGGTTCCGAGGGGGAAAAGAGCCCTGAAGCCTTAAATGAAAAATCCCCTCGGGAAGTCCCCGAGCCGAGTATGGAGGAGACCTGTGCTTCCCAAGAAGGGAACATCAAAGCGGGAGCAGGGACCGGGAGCCGGGCTGACACAAGAGCGGCGATACAAAGGTCCTCAGACATTCCGGAGATGGTGCATTCACCTTCCTTTTCAGAGGCACCTCTGAATGATGCCCAAGATGCAAGGATGCACACACCGAGCAAGGTGCCAGTCACAGCTGGGACCTTTGAAGAATTTTTTGACGGGGTGTCGTCGGCTGATACCTTCGGCCTCGAAGTTCCTAGAAGGAGTCCCCCAGCCGAGACGAGTGGGGTGTCGGCTGGTATCAAATTGATCGATAAATTCCCCGCTCCGAGCTCGAACCCTGATCGGAGGAGGGTGATAACCTTCACTGTCCCTGAGGATGCCCGAGCACTAGGTGCGCCGGTAGGCGTGGCTAGTTATCTCCACTGCTTGGTGACTGAAGAAGACCAGGCCGTAATGAATGCTGTGGATTGGGCTTGCTTGTTCAATGAAGCTCAACAGGCATCGAACAGGGTACGCTTTCTTGTTTGTTTTAAACTATACTCAACGTTTTGATTCCAAGTCTGTACTGACAATTTTTAATTCAAATTTCCCACAGTCTTTGGTGCTTTATCATGAAATGTTCCTTCGAATCAAAGAAGGAATGGCACAAGAAAAGGTTCAATGTCAGCGGCTCAAAAGTCAGATGTCGAGTCTCCGGTCCGAGCTTAATTTTGTAAGGAGAGAACATGCCACTAGTGTTGATCAACTGGGGCAAACGACTAACCGGTTGGATCGACTCCGGTTTGAACTGAACGAGGGCAAAGCTGAAACGAGTGGGTGGAGAGCCACGACCGAGGCTTTAACTGCGGAGAAAGAGGCTCTCCAAGCTCGATTAAGAGAACAAGCCTCGGAGGCGCAGGAGAGAATCGGAGGTCTGATCAAGGACAATGAATCCCAATGGCTCCAAGTTGAGTCGCTTACCCAAGATCGGGTGGCTCTGACCAATCAGCTACAGGAAGCGAAATCGGAGATTGCCACCACCAAGGCCAATGCTGAAGAATTAATAGCTCAGTACAGAGCCGATGTCGAGGTCGCTCAAGAGCAATCGAAGGCGCTGGTTGAGTACACTCAGTGCCAAACTCGCCTTTCTGTTCTTGAGGAGCTTCAGGCGCGGGGTCTCGATCTGTCTTCTGATATTGCTGAGGCAGCAAAGATTGAGGCTGAAATGAGGAAACAAACCTTTCCTGAGGAAGATGAAGATGGCTCGGATTGACGTTGTATTGATATTTTGTAGCCTGGATATGTAAAAATTTCATCTTATGTAAAAACATCTTTTATCATATTTCGAATCTGTTCCTTGACTTTCATGCCTCGTCATATCCCGCCTTAGCTAGGATTATAAGTTGCGACCGACTGAATCGTTTAATATCTAGTTCGGCCTTAGCCTCATAGCAAATTCAGAACGGGTTAAACGAGCTTTATTTTCTCTTCTTCCGACCATTAAGCTATGCTTTTTGATACGCTAATCGGGGCCATGCCTTAGCAAAAATTAGACCCTTATCAATCCGATTCGGCCTTAACCTTGTTTCGGATAGTCGAAGTCTTGCCTTTGTAAACTTCGGTCAGTTCTGAGTTCTTAATTTAATTTGGCCTTGGCCGTAAACCGGGAAAGCCTAGATCAGTCTTAATTCCCTTCGCGTTTTTGTTAACTTAACAAGGCCTTGGCCTGATTAGCCGGTTTCGGGGTTTTCCTTGTTAGGTCTTATCCCCCCCTCTCCCGGTTTCAATGTGCGTCTTTTGCCAATGTCAATTATTGATAATGCGAAGATAATTGAAAAAGCCCTTGGGCTCAAGAATACGATGTTGGTGCCAAATGACTTTGTTAATATTCTTGTGCTTATACATCTTCATTTGACGGAGGGGGATCAGATCGATCTACTCGGGTACGGCTCTTCTGACCGTTTGACCCTTACAATAATTCCTAGCGATCTTTATGTAGCCCCCTCGAAATCGGAGTGAATAGACGAAACAATACTAGAGTTTAACATAAGACTTGTAAGTTTCGTTGGATGGTTGATCTATGTTAGCACGACATACAGTTGCCTCATTAAAAACCTTGCCGTAAAACCCAATTTGGGACAAAACCGGTCGAAGGGAAAAAGAGTGCAACGCGTGCTTTCAGTCATAATACCTTGTGTTGGTTTTCTTGATATCGACCTATCCTGCATGTGTTAGTTCCGATAAACAAAATAAAAAGAAAGTAAAAAGGGGCGAAGTAAGTTACCTTAACAATAGTATCGCTTCAAGTGGCCCACATTCCAATTATTCGGCAGCGACTTACCATCAATAGTCCCGAGCTTGTAAGATCCCTTCCCGGTGACCTTCACTACAACATAGGGACCTTCCCAGTTCGGTCCTAACTTTCCTTCGTTGGGATCTCGGGTATTGGGCGTGATTCTCCTAAGTACCAGGTCCCCCGCACTAAAGTATCGGAGATGAGCTCTC
This sequence comes from Nicotiana obtusifolia, assembly GCA_002018475.1. Taxonomy (NCBI): domain Eukaryota; kingdom Viridiplantae; phylum Streptophyta; class Magnoliopsida; order Solanales; family Solanaceae; genus Nicotiana; species Nicotiana obtusifolia. The sequence goes on along the minus strand of MCJB01011420.1, from coordinate 9,238 downwards.
CGATTATAGTACCTCTCGATTCTTTATTTCTGCGCTACTATTCGGACTAGAGCGGCTTCTCTTCTTTCATCTAAGAGTTCCAGCCTAACATTCATAGCCTCCCGGTTGGACTCTTCGGTTGCGTGTTGAAACCTGATGCTTGGTTCGCCTACCTCGACCGGTATCAACGCTTCGGTGCCATATACTAGGGAAAATGGGGTGGCTCCGGTACTAGTTCTTTCAGTTGTTCGGTATGCCCATAAGACTTCGGGTAGCATTTCCCTCCATTTTCCTTTAGCATCGACTAGCCTTTTCTTCAGGTTTTGGATTATGGTTTTGTTGGTCGATTCTGCTTGGCCATTGCCACTGGGGTGATATGGGGTTGACGATATCCTCTTGATTTTATTGTCTTCGAAGAACTTGGTTATTTTGCTGCCTACGAATTGCTTTTCGTTGTCGCATACGATTTCTGAAGGCATCCCGAATCGGCAGACAATGTGGTCCCATATGAAGTCGATTACCTCTTTTTCTCTGACCTTCTCGTAAGCCTGTGCTTCCACCCACTTAGAAAAATACTCAGTCATAAAAAGGATAAATTGAGCTTTACCTGGTGCTCGAGGGAGGGGACCTACAATGTCCATCCCCCACTTCATAAATGGCCATGGCGATATGACTGAGTGTAACGTTTCTGTAGGCTGGTGGATGATCGGTGCATGCCTTTGACACCCGCTGCATCTGCGTACAAATTCTTTCGCATCTTTCTCCATGTCGTTTCAGTAATAGCCGGCCCGAATTACCTTTCATACCAATGAATCGGAGCCGGAGTGATTGCCACAAGCTCCTTCGTGTATTTCTTTCAAAGTATATTCAGTGTCTCCCGGTCCGAGACATATAGCTAGAGGTCCTTCGAAGGTCCTTCTGTACAAGATTCCATTATCGGCCAGACAAAACCGGGCCGCCTTCGTGCGAAGCGCTCTCGATTCTTTGGGATCGGACGGTAGTTTACCAGAACTGAGATATTCTATGTACTTATTCCTCCAATCCCAAGTCAAGCTCGTTGAGTTGACCTCGGCATGACCTTTCTCCACCACCGACCTTAACAATTGCACGACTTTTTCGGAGTCAACTTCTTCGTCTTCGACCGATGAGCCTAAGTTGGCGAGAGCATCGGCTTCGCTGTTTTGTTCACGAGGTATGTGCTGTAGGGTCCACTCCTTAAACCTGTGTAACGTGACTTGAAGTTTATCCACATACCTTTGCATACGCCCTTCCCTGATTTCGAACGCTCCATTCACTTGGTTGACAACAAGGAGGGAGTCGTACTTGGCCTCGACTATTTCTGCTCCAAGGTTCTTGGCCAACTCTAGACCTGCGATTATAGCCTCATATTCGGCTTCATTGTTAGTCAATTTTATAGTCTTAATGGATTGTCTAATTGTGTTTTCGGTCGGGGGCTTGAGTACGATGCCAAGCCCTGATCCTTTTGAATTTGAGGCACCGTATATGAACAGAGTCCACACTCCCGAAGGAGTCCCCGATTTAATCATGAGCTCTTTCTCGACTTCGGGGATGAGTGACGGTGTGAAGTCGGCAACAAAATCGGCCAGTACCTGAGATTTTATCGAGGTCCGAGGTCGATATTCGATATCGTACCCGCTGATCTCGATGGCCCACTTGGCCAGTCGGCCCGATAACTCGGGTTTATGCATAACATTTCTAAGGGGGTAGGTCGTCACCATGCATATTGGGTGACATTGAAAATATGGTTTCAATTTTCTAGACGCACTCAGTAAGGCGAGTGCTAGTTTTTCTAAGTGTGGGTACCTGGTCTCGGCTTCTCCTAATGTCCTACTAACGTAGTAAATAGGAAATTGCGTACCTTGTTCTTCCCGGACAAGGACCCCGCTTACTGCTACCTCAGATACAGCAAGGTAAAGATATAACTGTTTACCTGTCTTTGGTGTATACAGTAAAGGCGGGCTAGAGAGATACCTTTTTAGCTCATCCAATGCGTGCTGGCATTCCGGTCCCCATGAGAATTCGTTCTTCTTTTTTAATAAATTGAAGAATCGATGGCTCCTGTCCGACGATCTTGATATAAATCGGCCCAAAGCTGCAATCCGGCCTGTTAATTTCTGTACGGCCTTGACGCTGTCGACGACCGTTATGTCCTCGATGGCCTTGATTTTGTCTGGGTTGATTTCTATTCCCCGGTTGGAGACCATAAACCCAAGGAACTTCCCAGAGCCCACTCCGAACGCACATTTTTCCGGATTCAATTTCATGTTGTATTTCTTCAGAACATCAAACGTTTCCTACAAATGACTTAAATGGTCCTCTGCTCGCAGGGACTTAACCAGCATGTCATCGATATAAACTTCCATCGTTTTACCTAGCTGTTTTTCAAACGTTTTATTTACTAGGCGTTGATATGTTGCTCCTGCATTCTTAAGCCCGAAAGGCATCACATTATAGCAATAAGTGCCATACTTAGTGATGAAGGATGTTTTTTCTTGGTCATCCTTATCCATTTGTATCTGGTTGTACCCAGAATAGGCGTCGAGAAAACTAAGAGTCTCGTGGCCAGTAGTAGCGTCGATCATGCGATCGATGTTGGGCAAAGGGAAAGAGTCTTTGGGGCATGCTTTATTTAGGTCCTTATAATCTATACACATCCTAAGTTTGTTTCCCTTTTTAGGGACTACCACTACATTAGCTAACCATTCTGGGTACTTGACCTCTCGCATGGACCCTATATTTAAGAGCTTAGTTACCTCGTCCTTGATGAAGGCCTGCTTAACCTCGGACTGAGGTCTCCTTTTTTGTTTGATTGACTGGAATTTTGGGTCGACACTCAGCTTGTGTGTTGCAATTTCCGGTGGTATGCCTGTCATGTCTAAATGGGACCAAGCAAAGGAATTTTCATTAGCTGAAAGGAAAGTAAGTAATTTAGACCTGAGCTTGGAGTTTAGGCCCGAGCCCAGGTATACCTTTCGATCGGGTGCGTCGCCGCGGATCGGGACTTGTTCGAGCTCCTCGACCGTCGATTTGGTTGCGTCGGACTCATCCGGAGCAATAAACGATCGGGGCACCCCGTAGTTATCTTCGTCGGGCTGATCTTGTTCACCCCCATTAGTCGAAGGCGACTTCTCTGATTGCTATTTAGCCTTCTGTGGGGGAACAGTAGATTTCGGTGCTGCTTCCTCTACTGCGAACATTTCCCTTGCTGCATGTTGTTCCTCGTAGACGGTGATGACTCCCTCGGCCGATGGAAACTTCAACATCTGATGTAAGGTCGAGGGTACGGCCTTTATATCATGTATCCAAGGCCTCCCAAGCAAGGCGTTATATCTCATATTGCCTTCGATTACGCAAAATTTTGTTGCCCTGATAGTCCCAGCGATATTCACCATCAGCGTTATCTCACCCTTGGTTGTTTCTGATTCCATGTTGAAACCGTTGAGGACCCAGACCTCGGAGATAATCTGATTCGACAGACCCAGTTGCTCAACGACCCAAGACCGAACTATGTTGGCCGAGCTCCCAGGGTCGATAAGTACGCGCTTTACTCGGGTATCGTGTACTAGCATCGAGATCACTAGTGCATCATTATGAGGTTGTATCAGACCTTCGATATCTCTGTCGTTAAAACACAACGTTCCTTCGGTTGCATAATCCCGAGTGCGTTTTTCCCGGGTAATAGATATTTTGGTACGTTTCAACACCGGTACTTAAGGTGCATCTGCTCCCCTGATTATCATATTGATTGTGTGTCGTGGCTCTTCTTGATTTGCTGGTCTGTTCCTATTTTTGTAGTGGGTTTTTGTTCGATCGCTCAGAAATTCCCTAAGATGCCCGTTTTCGAGCAACCGGGCTATTTCTTCTCTCAGCTGCCGACAATCTTCCGTTCTATGCCCGTGGGTGCCATGATATTTGCATATAAGGTTGGGGTCTCTCTTGGCAGGATTCGTTTGTAACAGTCTTGGCCACTTAGTGTCTTTGATGCGGCCGATTGCTGAAACAAGAGTCGCTGAATCGACATTGAAATTATACTCGGACAAACGAGATGCTTCTTGGCGGTTACCGGTTCTCTCGAAGTTGTTTTTCGGTAACGGTCTCCTGTTCCTTTGATTGAGGTCGTTCCTGCTTTCCTGTCTTGGGGATTTGTGCCCCCTCAGAGCAATCCTTCGATCTTCTGGGTACGGCCGGTGTCTATCTCGATTCGCCCTTGGTTCTCGATAGTTATCTCGTAGAGTTCGATCAAAAGTCCTGACCAGGTAGGAAGAGCCCGATGAGACCCCGATCTGATCATCTTCTATCCTGATCTTCGACTGATACCGGTTGTGAATGTCTGCCCAAGTGATGGCTGGATACTCAATCAAGCTCTGTTTGAGTTGCTGAGATGCCGCAGAACTTCTGGCGTTGAGCCCTTGAGTAAAGGCTTGCACGGCCCAATCATCTGTAACCGGTGGCAGGTCCATTCGCTCCATTTGAAAGCGAGACACGAATTCCCTTAGCATTTCGTTGTCGCGTTGTATAACTTTGAATAGATCTGATTTTCTCGTCTCGACCTTGATGGCACCTGCATGGGCTTTGACGAACGTATCGGCGAGCATGGCAAAGGAATCAATGGAATTCGGTGGTAAGTTATGATACCACGTCATTGCTCCCTTGGAAAGGGTCTCTCCGAATTTTTTCAGGAGGACGGACTCGATTTCATCATCTTCGAGGTCGTTTCCTTTTATAGCACAAGTGTAAGCCGTCACGTGCTCGTTTGGATCTGAAGTCCCGTTATATTTAGGGATTTCGCGCATGCGGAACTTTTTTGGAATCGGCGTTGGAGCGGCGCTGGACGGGAAAGGTTTTTGCACAAAATTTTTTGCGTCCAAACCCTTCAGCACCGGAGGGCCCCCCGGTATCTGGTCAACCCTTGAATTATATGTTTCAACCTTCTTGTCGTTTGCCTCAATTCTTTTTTCACCCGTTTTGACCCGTTTGGTTAACTCCTCGAGCATTTTGATAATCCCGGAGTTGATTCCTGAACCGCTCTCATCCGGTTGCGCTATGATCCGCTCATTTTGTCGGGCTGCCCCTCGAGAAGAAATGATTTCGACCTCGCCCGGGTTCCGATCGCGATTTTGTAATTGGGCTATGGCCGCTTGCTGGGCTTGTAGCATATCAAATATTACTTTGAGGCTGATTTTATTTTCTCCACTATGTTGAATCCCTGAGTGATTTTCCCCCCGAACGCTGTTTGATGGGCCAGGGGTCTGATCTGCGTCGACTGCTATTTGGGAGTTGGCGTCGATCGGGACCTCGTGTCCGGGCATAACGTTGTTTTCGCCTTAGTGGTTAAACTCGTTGTTGACGGGGAGTGAACATGATTATGCTGTAATCTGAAAAACAGGAAATTCTGCAAAGAGCAAGTGTAAAATAGTGTGTAACAGATAATTGTATCAAAAAATTCGCTAATATCCTTAGCCCCACGGTGGGCGCCAAACTATTTACCTTTAAATCCGAGTAACAATTGAATTTGTTCGTAGTGCTAAGGATGTACGAATTGATTTGATACAATGTAAGATATAATATAAAGCAATTGAATTTTAACAAGCAATAGAATGATCGAACCGCTGTATTTGAATGGATTGCTGATAATGGAATGAAACACGACAAAGGATGATATATATTGACAAATGACAGCTGAAATAGTTAGTATTTTTCTCGTAACTGTTCTGCCTTACAATGAAGGTAGACACCCTTCTTATAGGTAAAAAAAGACTCCTCAATATGGTAAAACCCTAATTACAAGATAAAATCCCTTCAATTACGGGGTGGAATCCCTAAAATAATGGTTTAACATCTATGACGGTTGAGACCTTCACTCCCGCCGAGATATTAGGAATCAACGAGATATCCGGTTGAAACTGATCTTTCGTTATGAGGTGTGCCTGCGGCGACCGATGCTGATTGCCCCATATCGGTTGCTCCAGTTTCGTACCTGCCTTGCTGACCCCGGATAGATATCCGGTCTTGCATTCTGTCCGGGCTCGATCCTCCTCATGCGGTCGATTATATCCGACCCAATACACATGTATGGCAAAAGATAATTATATTATAACGATATAAGTATATGTAAGAACTGATCGCCTTATAAGCTTGAATCTTTATGCTTTATTTAAATGACAAATATGAAAAAAATTTAGAAACACATCATAGTGCAGAAAATTAAATTACAACAGATAATAAATCATTAGATAACTTAATTTGTTTTTAAGTTTTGGAAAAACAATTCATGGGCGGGTAGCAAGCTCACCAACAATTTTGTTTTTATCTCCTGGCAAACAATTGGCACAGCTTTTACCGTTCTACTCTTCTTTTCCTCTTTTCTTTTGGTAAGACAAATGGATGAGGAAGAGTCCCAACTGATTCGGAGTGTGAAGTTGATGACTTTAGAGGTACCTTTATTCGTAAAACTGTTCTAGAAATTGAGAAGGGAACTTCTACATACTCTATTGAAGATTCAAGATTGATCGAGTCGCATGCAACATAATAACCAAAAAAAGCAAAGTTGATTTCTACAGTTAACTTAAAATCAAACAGAAAAGTGAGAATATAAATTATAGAGATACATGATACACCAACCAACATAAAAGAGAACAAAATAATTTCAAAAACAAAAAGAGATTTACGTCAGGGGATTAGGAGAAAGAATAGAAAGAAAGGGATGTTTACCTTCTTTCTTGAAGCGCAAGAAAGAAGAGGAAGCAAATGATGAAAGCTAAGCATTTTCAAAAAGAGAATTTCTTGTGGGTGGTAAAATTAAGAGAAATAAAAAGAGGCGTGGCTTTTTTTCATGAAATAAATGGTTTTACAAAACAGAGAAATTGGTCAACTGACCATTCGATTTAAAACCTCGTATTACAACCATACAGAAAAAAGTAATTCCCTGAGAGACCTCTCATCTACAAAGATAGCTAAATAATCAGATTTACAATAACTACTACCGTATAAATCCATCTCTTACTAATTAAATAAAGTAAATACATCATACGCCCTCTATTTTAATTTATTTGAATCTTTTTTTTTTAGTCCGTGCCAAAAAGATTGACCCCTAACCTTATTTGAAAACAATTTACCTATTTATAGCCACACAAAATATATGTGCCTCATTTTACACCACAAGTTCAAAAGTCTTCACTTTTTTCGTAAACTCCGTGCCCAGGCAAATGGGTTCATACAAATTAAAACAGAGAGAGTATGATCTACATCTGCCATACTTAGAGTAATACAATACATTGATCACCCAAGGAAATATGGATTGTACATGATCTATCTGAGAGAATCCGTTGTCCGCATCAATATCCAACTTTTACACAACAAATTCTAATGTTTTGTAAAATCAAAAGCTTCAGAAGAAAGAGGTTTTCTACATATATATAGTAAATTGTAGCGGGCATCCGATGCCCCAAATGTGATGCTTACTTCTTGAAGATCCATATTTGATCTTGATACTTCCATAGGATTTAGTAACCCAATTTCACAACAAATCTTCTCCATCTTATTAATGTCTACTACTGCATAATTACCAACATCAACAACGTGTACAATTTGGCCAAACACACAAGTAATGCTAATAGGTTAAGAACTTTCCTGCTCCAATAGATAAATTCCTTTGAAGACCGAGAGTAACAAATGGACTACAAAATAAATCACAGAGGAATAAGATGGAACTAAGAACCACTGTTCTGTACCATAGCAAGAATTTTTTATGAGTAAAATTAACTATCAGACTGTTGCACAACTAAATGAACCCAAGGGATGATCACAGAAAGGCAATGAAATGAAACAGTCGCATTTGTTACTATAACGCTATTCCATTCAAACAAACGCATTATGAAATGATTCTTCCCTCTGAAGAATTTACAAAGTTGAACATTCTGCTTCGCTGTACATTTTTCATAAAATATAGAAATAAGGAACGGCTGTGACAATCTGTAATCAACCTATCCTCTCGCTCATGAAGGTAACTAACTATCTGCTGCACAACTTTATCTAGGATTTGGTTCTCCCTTCTCTTACAAGCATGGACACTCTTCACTCATAGACGGCGAATCATGAAAAGAACTGACGATCATGGTCAATTGATATCAACTTGGCCTTCATAAACTTGTCGATGTTGATCTTTTTTGTTCTGTTTCGATACCATTTGGCTGTGAATAATACTCCAGACCTGATTTGGAAAAGCCCATCGAGAGACGGTTGACATCCACCGGCACAATTGGAATCTGAGTGAAACTCTTGAATAGTAGTTTTGTCATGCATGGGATGAAATGGCCAAAGAGTTTCGTATCCTTATGTGAATAAACACTACTAGAAATCAGGCATTTAGGGACCAAACATTAGCGACCAAAGTTGGTCTGCCACAAAAAGCGACCAACTTTGGTCGCTAACATAGACGAAAAAAATGAAAAAAAAACTTAAATAAAATAGCGACCATTATTGGTCGCCCAGTGGTCGCTAATGTGTTCAACATTTTGACCGGACTGGTCAAACAAATCCGGTCAAAGAAAATTCAAAAATAGCGACCAACTTTGGTCGCTAAACTGGACCCACGTTCAATAATAGCGACCAAAGTTGGTCGCCTAAGGAAGGGAAATTTTCTGGGGAAATAAGCGACCAAAGTTGGTCGCTTTTCTTGAATATTAAATTAAATCAGAAATTAAATTAGCGGCCAACTTTGGTCGCTTAGTGGAAGGAATTTTATGGTGACATAATCGACCAAAGTTGGTCGCTTCCATGAATATTAAATTAAATCAGAATTTCGTTTAGCGACCAACTTTGGGCGCTTCTCGGAGGAAATTTTATGGTGCCATAAGCGACCAAAGTTGGTCGCTTATCTGGAAAATCAAAATAAATCAGATTTTCATTTGGGGACTAACTTTGGTCGCTAATAGAAAGGTATATATGTTGGTCGCTTTCTTGTTAATATTTTACGAAAGTGTATAAATATATTACTAATATATATATATATATATAGTTATATATATTTATTTATATAAATATATTATGCAGTTTTATTTATATATGTACAATACATTATATATATATATATATTTATATATATATAAAACTATACATATATAAGAACATGAATACATGTATAAGCATGAATACTAAGTGTATTATATATACTAAGTGTATTTCATATACTAAGTGTATTGTATAGTTTATTATGCAATATACACTATACTCAATATAT
>MCJB01011409.1:347935-364615 GCA_002018475.1 Nicotiana obtusifolia | reverse complement strand
ATGTTTGCCGTCTCCGGAAATCCTTATATGGTTTAAAACAGGCACCATGAGTGTGGTACTCACGGTTTTCTTCATTCATCACATCTCTGGGATTTCGAAGCAGCACGTGTGATACATCTCTATTCATTTATAAGAATAGGGAACAGCTCGCCTATCTGCTACTATATGCCGATGACATTGTCCTCACGGCTAACCAACCAGCTCTCCTCCACAGTATTATCTCCCGGCTTTCTAATGAATTCGCCATGACCGATCTAGGTCAGCTCCATCATTTCCTTGGCATCACAGTTACCCGAGACAATCAGTCTCTGTTTCTCGGTCAGTCACAGTATGCCCGGGATATTCTACACCGGGCAAGTATGACGGCTTGTAAGCCCTGCCACACTCCTGTTGATACCAACTCCAAGCTTAGTGCTACTGAAGGGGAATTATTATCAGATGGGTCTCTGTACCGCAGCATAGCCGGGGCATTACAGTATCTTACAATTACTAGACCAGACATCTTTTATGCGGTTCAACAGATTTGCCTTTTCATGCACGCACCAAGAGAGCCACACCTTGCTTTCATGAAACGGGTCTTGAGATACATTCATGGCATTATAGATCTCGGTCTTCGGATTTCAGCATCTCCTGATCATGCTTTGGTCGCCTACTCTGACGCCGACTGGGGGGGATGCCCGGATACTAGACGTTCTACATCAGGCTATTGCATATTTCTGGGAAACAATCTCATCTCTTGGTCTTCAAAACGACAACCTACCATATCCCGGTCCAGTGCTGAAGCCGAATATAGGGGGGTAGCAAATGCCGTAGCTGAAGCTACATGGATCCGTAATTTGCTTCTTGAGCTTCATGTTCCGGTCCTCAAAGCTATGGTAGTTTATTGTGACAACGTCTCAGCCGTTTATTTGTCAGGCAACCCCGTGCAGCACCAATGTACCAAACACGTAGAGATATATATTCACTTTGTTCGGGAGAAAGTTCAGATCGGTCACATTCGAGTTCTTCATGTGCCGTCTTCATCACAGTATGCGGACATCTTTACTAAAGGACTCAAGAGATACGTATTTGACTCGTTTCGATCCAGCTTAAACGTTTCAGCCTACCCACGTTCAAGCTTGAGGGGGACTATTAGGAGAATATCTTTTATATTAGGAGAATATCTTTTATATTAGGAGATTATATTTTATATTAGGAAAGTATCTTTTATGTTAGGAGAATATCTTTTATTATTCCATATCTTCCATTGATTTGACTTAGTCTCTATACTAATCCCTATTGGTCTTTGATTTGTATTCTAGCATTATAAATAGGGATCATGTAAACCATTGAGAATCAACAAAGAAGATCATATTCCTTCAATATGTTCGCTCGAGCGATATTTTTTGTTCTTTACTCTTGGTCAATTCAAGTTGATTCAAGGCTCTTTCCGAATATTCTTCAAAACAAACTATGTGACGTGGCGGTTCCTTGTACGAGGAAATCTATCAAATTCATAAACCACACGTGTATGTGGCATTATTACGTTATATATTAGTATAAAAATCAACGAACATAAGAGGTAACTGAAATTAGAGCATTGCAATGCACACGCTTTTATATTAACCGTCGACTGATTTATATTAAATGAAAACAGAAACTAATTAAGAACATCTCCACCAGACAGACTTCCTTTATTTTCCACCTTTTTCTGCGCATTATTCCATATTCTCACCACCCATTCTAAATATCTTTCATTAGCTACCAAAAAAAAAATTAAAAAAAAAAAGGGAAAAAACAAGAAGAAATAAATACTATACAAAGAAAGAACATACCCTGATCAGATTTCAGGGGTTGGTTCTTTTTCTACCCTTAGGGGTCTGATCTTTCATATAATTATTCATCAATTTTTTTTCCTATTCAAAAAAAAAAAAAGAAAGAAAAAATGGTTCGTTTTAGCAATTTCTTAATCTCATTTGTTAGCTTGTTAACCTTTTTGCTTGCTATAATGGCTATAGCAATTGGCATTTGGTCTAAAGCAGGAGAAAGTGAAAGCCCTTGCCAAAAAGCAATTTACATGCCTTTTTTAATATTTGGGGCGTCACTTCTCGTGCTTTCTTTAATGGGATTAGTGGGATCTTGCTGTAGAGCCTCGTTTTTCCTATGGATATATTTGTTTTTTCAGTTTTTGTTTATTGTTGGGATGATTTGTTTCTCGGTTTTCACTATTTTGGTGACAAATAAGAGCGTGGGCAAGGCTTTATCTGCAAAAGGAGTTAACGAAGACAAGTTTGGAGATTGGCAACATTGGTTGGAGACGCATGTTGTTAATGAAAAACATTGGGGTGATATTAAGAGTTGTATGGCTACTTTCAAATATTGTCAAATGATTCCACGTGGCAAATCTGCAGATTTCTACAAATATAGCCTCTCTGTTACTCAGGTTTTTCTTTTTTCTTTCTTTTCACTTTACCCTTTCCTTAGTTTTCTTTGTAAGTTCTTCTTTTAGATTTTTGCATGCGGGTTTTTCCTATATATATCTTGGTTTATGCTTTGGTGCACTTTTTCTAAAGACTCGTTTAATACAATGTTGCGTCACGTATGCAATAGTAGTAGCGGAGCAGGATTTTTACTGATGAGAGTCAGAATATAAAAAGTAAATTTACGAAGAAGTTAGGGGATGTCAATATATAATATACATATATATAAATAAATAAATTTACCTAGCTATACAGGACGTAAGAATACAAATTGAGACCCTGTCAATACATGTGACTTCGCCACTCCATGCACGATTCACATAGAGCTTCTATTTGGAATGATTATACGTATTAATTTCTTTTTAGATGAAATAACGCTTGCTCAAATATATTGAGGAGATTAAACCTATAGTGTTCAATTTGCAAGCTTGCACTCAATAGTCAAACAATTCAGACCCTTGTTCATAGACAATCAATTTCCTGAGAGACTAGAGGAAATTAAAAACAAAAAAAAATAATAATAATTAAGTCACCTTCAGCTTTTCTTCTTCCGATAAAGTATGCAGTAAATTGGATAATACACTTTAAGCCCCAAGAGCCAAAAGCTTTTAGTTGTCAATTTTCACATTGAATTCTACTCCCTCCGTTCATTTTTACTTGTTCATTATACTAAAAATATATTTTTAATTTTTATTTGTCCACTATACAATATCAAAAAAAAGATAATTTTTTTTTTCTGTTTTACCTTTATCATTAACAATTTATTTTTCAAATTATTTCTCAAAACTTTTAAAAATACTATCATTATTATGGGTAAAATTACAAAATATATATATATTTTTTTAAGCGGTGTGCAAAATCAAAAGTAAATAATTAAAAGTGAAGGGAAAAAATATATTTAGAGAAAGAGAAAGACTTTTAAACGTGCTAATAAATTTTTTCTTTATGGTGCAGTCGAGTTGTTGTAAACCGCCAACTTACTGCGGCTTTGAATTTCAAAATGCAACCTATTGGACAATGCCAAAAGCAGGACCAGCCGTGCCAGACAGTGACTGCAAAACTTGGAGCAATGTTCAAAATGAGCTCTGTTTCAATTGCCAATCATGCAAATCATCATTCCTTGAATCAATCCAGAAAAATTGGAACAAATTTGCACTCATCAACTTTTGTATCTTCGTTTTTATCATCATCATTTATTCAGTTGGTTGTTGTGCTCTAAGGAACAACAGATCAAAGGGATACTACAAACCATACCCTTAAATTTTTTTAAGTGATTTATTTTGTAAGAAGGAGCTTTCACAAACTGTGTTTTATTGGTTTTCATATTTTATCTATCCGTTTTTATTCTTGATTACTAGAAATATTAAAGAATATTTTGAACAATAATATGCCATAACCACACTACGCAAGCGAATGCATGATGGAGACGAAACTTAATAATTTTGTCATAAGAGTGCTACGCAAACGAATCCGCAGTCATGACAAAGGATTATTAGCACGTTATTACTTTTGAAAAAATTAATACACTTATACTTTGAGAAAATTAGTTATTTTAAAACTATTAAATATTACTACCGCACTACACAAGCTAATCCGCGGTTATGGCAAAAGTTAATTAAAGCTAATGAATATGGGATGAGATTATTGAGTTAATTGATTGAATGTTAAACATCACGCTACGCAAGCGAGTGCGTGAATAAAAAAGTCGAAGCGCGCGTATTATTTGCCTAGCAGTTAAATTAATTATTAAGGTGATTAAATTGTTAAATTATTTTAATTATGGAGAAAAATCAGGTTGTGATTGGAGTTGGTTTGACAAATCAACAATTAAAGACTTGGGCCATCTCTTGCTTATGGATAAATATGGCCAGCTCCTTAAACTTTAATGGCATTGGGCTCCTTTTTTGGTTTATCATTAAATGGCCCAGTAGAAACATTTATAAAGAATGGGCCAGCTGTTTATTATTTTACTTTTTTTAAGAAACGAAATGGGCCAACTAACTTAATTGACATTTGGGCCCACAGAAATTGAGCTTTTGGCCCAAATTCCTGGCCTGCTGAAACGTTCAGCCTTCCCCACGGCCCCCCTTGTTTTTTATTCAGTTTTTATAATGGGACAATTACATTCCTATACAGCAATTCAAAACTTATTACTCTCTCTACTCAATTTTTAATTTAATTACATAGGCATATATAATTTACCTATTATATACATTTTAGGAATTTAATGAGTATCGGTTAGCTCCTAAAATTTCTCTAACGTACATATCCCACTCCCCCCATGTTTCTCTCTCCAAACCCGTACTCTTTCCCTCCATTAACGCTCCCTTTAAGTTTTCTTCAAAAAAAATTTATAATCCGTCTCAATCTTTCTGAATTCTCTCTCTAGATCCTATGTTTCCTTCCCTTACAATGAAGAAGAAAGGAGTTTTGAAGAATAGCCCTAAAAAATCTAATGTTGGTGATATTCTTACTTTTGATTTGGGTGTTTTGTCACAGAAATCACCCAAAAAAGTAGTGAATCGGCCCATGCAAAACCAAAGACAAATTTCAAGCTTTCTCCACGTGAAGCTAGGGCGAAAGCTCGAACAAAACTCAAGCATGACAGGGATGCCGGTGAAGCTTCAACATCTGCTAAATCAGTAAAGCGGAAGGGAAAAGAAATTGCTCTTGATGATGATTTTGTCGAAGGAGAAGTTATCCCAAAACCTGCAAAAAAAAATAAAGTTTCTCCTACTGTCAAACCTTCAAAAAAGAAGAAGGTTCAAAAATTACCTAAGCCTATACCCCAACAGTCATTGGAGAAGGTAAAATTTTAGTAGTTACAATTTTTGTGTTTTCATTTAAAGTTACAAAACATATTCACAGTCTCATGACTATGTATACATTTTATTTTTTTTGCATTTGTAGACATTTTGTCTCCATTATGTGTATTTGTTGTTGATTATCAAACTTTCTACATTTTTCTCGAAATTGTAGATTTTCTGTAAATTATTCGAAAATATTTTATTATGGGATTTACTACCTTATTTAATTGATTTTGTTGGTTATTCGTTACTTTATTTGTAGATGTTAGCTTCATTTTCTGTAAACAAATTGTATATGTTGTGTCTTGTTGTTACTTTCTAATTTCCTACTCTAAATATAATTTGTAGATCCAATCCATTCATTTTGTTATATATGTTTACTAATTTTGTAGCTTTATGCAAGGTATTTATGTCTTTTCTGATTGTGGATAAATTGTAGTAGAATTATATTTATTTTCAATTTGATATTCAAACAAGTCTTTTTTAAACTTAATATTCACTTGGTACAGAATCAAATATTTTTTGCACCACATGAGTTTGATTATGGCATCACTAGGTTCTAGACATTATCTGACCTTGTTGTTCCTTGCCAAATCAATGTGTTATTGTCTGATAATGGGTTAAAGTCGTTTAACAAGACATGTTTGAGCATTTTCTTTCCATGCCCAAAATATGTATCCAAAATCAAGCAATTCATCTTCTCATGAAATATGAATTGAACACATCCGGATCTGATTTTTTTACAACAGAGATAAAGGGTGAGAGGCTGAACTTTGGATTGAGGGAGTTTGCCCTTATCACTAACCTTAGTTGTGTCACAGAAGTAAGGGACTTTGGTTATACACCAAAGTATGACAGTAAAATAATGAGGAGCTATTTTCCGAATAAGGAAAAAGTTGAGAAGTCATACTTGAAATAAATTATAACCAGCCGTAGTGAGTGAATGATGAGGATGCAGTTAAGCTGTGTATTCTTATCTGATAAAATTCTTTCTTTGTCCTTCAAAGAAAGATAATGGCTTAATAGACCATTTTAGGTTCTACTTGGTGGACTCGGGGCTGTATGCGAATTTTGTATGGGGTATCGAAACTTATACAAAATTGCTTCAGTCCGTTAGGCACAAGCTCAACCCTTCTGTCACTTTTATTTCATTCGAGATTTTGCACTCGCTATGCAAATATGGCTGTATGAGTGTTGCTCTACAGTCAACACTGATATAGCTATTAGGGTTGGTAATTCGATCCCCCGCATACTTAACTGGACAACTAGTAAGGACAAGATATGGAAATCTTCTTTGGAAGATAGAATGATCAAACCATCATGGATCAAGGTAAATGTGTTTCACTTCTAAACAGAAAATTAAATACAAATTATCTACACATTTTATACATATTATGACTAGGTCCCTTGCATTTTTTTTTCTCTCAGTTCACCTACATTCTTGAAGCCCCTGAAGAGCTTTTAAGAATGATTTGCCAAACAAAATTGAATACTTCCTTAAAGAAGCTGAAACAAAGTCCGAGCATCCGACAGATGCTCCATCTGAACTTAAGCAGGCAATGGGAATAGATGACAACAAAGATATTATGAAACAATTAAAAAAATTAAGAAAAGATGCAGATAAGGTAACCAATTAAGATAATCCTAGCTGGTTTCTTTAATTTATGGTATGCAAATTATTTCTTTAACTCTTTCTATTTTTACATGTAGGTTGGTTCAGACCTTGGAGCCTTCAAGAAAGAGGTATATCTAAGCCTCTAATTGTTAGATACATTATAACAATTTTTTGTTCTTTAGGTTTTTGAAGAACTAGGTAGCATTCGGGTGCTACTCAATGAGTCTATCAAGTCTGTGTTACAGGCAATTGATGCTAAGGTTTCATTCGAAATATATTTATTTTGGCACAATAATTTTTACAACATTTATATTTTTAATAGTATTTATAAAGTGCATAGCCTAACAAATTCCCAATGCAGTTTACTGGTAGTTCTACGAAAAATTATGAGCATTACAAAGAAACGAACAAATAAAAAAAGAATGCAGGCAATAGTGCTAAACTGGTGTTGGTCAGCAGCAGTAAAACAGATTCTCTAACAATTATTATACAATTTGATGACAACTAATCTACATTATATTTACATTATATCTATAATATATCTACATATAGTCTAAATTACCAACAGCTATAAACAAATAATCTACATTATATTTTCAACTGTTCTCTCAGATACAGGGCACATGTCTGACATTCAAAATTAGGAAAATTTTCTTGTAGGTGTTGACTTATCTTCCCAATTTACATGGCATTGGAGGAAGAAATTGCAGGTATGATTTTATCTACATATTAATTTCAATTAAACTATAATTTATCTACATATTGTACAATACATATTACATTAGAGCTACAAAACAACATTTAAACAAATTAACTTCAATTAAGCTACAATTTATCTACAATGTAGTTTATGTTAATTTGAAATGATCTACAATTTTATTAAGTTTTACACATTCGTTGTAACAGAGTTATGTAGGGCTTCAATTTTCTGGGCTTGAAGTTTGAGTTTGGCTTCCATTTCTGTTGCTCACTGCTTTGTTCTATCAAGCTATAGCTAGTTTTTGTTTCAGACGCTTATCTCCTTTTTTATGCTGCTTGTTGCCACTGTTTATAGCTGTTATTTCTGCTCCTAGGCATGTGAACTTTTACTTATCCTTTTCTATTTTGAATTAATGAAATGAAAACATGATCTTCTTTATATTACATTTGTGCTTGTTCATTTAAGATTAGCATATCTGGCTCTTTAAGATGGTTTAAATTTTCAGTTTGTTGTACAATACTTGTTTGTGTTTAAGTCAAGTCTTTTAGGAGTCATCTGTTTGGCATGAACATATTCGATGCTGATTTTTTATTTTTACCTCATTTGTTAATAATGATTCATGCTCTTAAGGTGATTCAAAGGGTGATACGCCAGCCTGTGAGACTGACCACCAGTTGGTCAGATTCTTTCGGAAGAAGCCCAACTCAATAAATTCTAAACGCAAGAGTTTAAAGTGATAAACTACATGAAACATGAATGGAAGTATTAGTCAAAGAGATTTAGCTCTATAGTTTTAAAGGTTTCAATTATTAAGCAATAACTGAGATTGATATGAATTCTTAAATGAATAAGATGCCATTCGTTAGAGCTTGAGTTTGTCACTTGGTTTAAAGTAGTTTATTATTAGAGTTAAGCAACTTTAACGATAATATAAATTACCTTAATTTTCATTCTAAGCTGTGCGCAGTAAGTTTTAGGTGGTTTTGCAATTCGAGCCAATTTAATTGGGCCTAAGGGTACAATGACCATGTTGGTCTGGTTGACGAGTGCAGTTAATCAAATTATTGCTTGTATGCAATTAATTGGGCCTTGGGTACATTTGCTTGGATGCAATTAATCAAATTATTTGTCTGTAATTCTAATATTAGTTTATAGCAATTCTGAACCATGCTTTACTCGTTCATCGTACTAGCTCATTCTTTCTTTGTCAGTTAATTCATATAGGTTCTATAGTTAAGTGATCGACGCCTATAATTGTTTCCTAAAGTTTTGAAAGCAAGTCAATTCATGTTACCTGTAGTTAAGTGGTCGACACCTATAATTGTTTCCTAAAGTTTTGAAAGCAAGTCAATTAATTTTATCTGCTTCCATTAGTCTAAACTAGACGCCTATTTCCACCAAATAATTCCCTATAATTTGGCTTTGAACTGTTTAAGTCACGAAGTTCCTTTATAAAAATTAATACCTCCTATACTACATGAATATTCGTAGAATGCCTTGGGCGCATTCTAATCTATCATCACGATTGTGTACACGTTCGCGTGTCATAATCATGATTCCCAAAATAATCCAAGGTACGCGTTCCCACAACTTTGGCGAAACAACTTTAATATTAATAATGTATTATTAATTATGTACATGTACGTGTGACATGATTTTTAGCACACTAAGCAAAACGGATTTACACACATGTGATCCGTTTCAAAGATAAGTTCATAACGTCATAATTAAAAGCGGTAAAAAGGGTAAATACACTTAGGTTCTAAAATACGTAATAAAAAAATTAATTAAGTCACGTATGATTAAAGTGACCGTGCTAAAACCACGGAACCAGGGAATGCCTATCACCTTCTCCCGGATTAACAGAATTCTTTACCCGGTCTTTCTGTTTTTGCAGACTTTAAAACAAAGTCAAATTTCCACAATTTGGGATATAAAATAAACCGATGACTAGGGACACTATAAAATTATTCCACGTGACGACTCTGAATTAAATAAATAATCTCATTTCGATTAATGTCACTTTAATTGGAAAAACTCCATAGAAGTGTGACACTACATAGTTGAGATAAATACCTAGATAGCAGAGAAGTGAGCAACATACAGCACAACGGACTCCAAATATATGGAGAAACTATCACACTAGCTCACGTTTGACCAGCTAACGTTAAATCAGCTCAAGAACTCCGAAATGAACTCCAAGGACTGAAACTCTTTCCTTTTTTTTTTTCTTGCCTCAAATCTATTGCTAACAATTCTTTGAAAGTCTTTTTAAGTGCCCTCTAAACTCACTGATGTTGTGCTCTTTTTTAGTGAAAGAGATGTATATTTTGTATGTAAAGATCATGTAGTCTTTTATAGGAGAAGAGGCAATGCATTCATGGTTTTCACCAAAAATCTGCTCTAACTATTCAAAGGACAGACTTTTGGTTCAAAAATCTGTCCAAAGGACAAATTTTTCACCAACTGTGAACGGTACTAGGAGCAGTAGACTCCAAACAGCCTTTAAACAGTAAAAAGCAGCCAAACTAGCACCCTACTCGCATGATCAAACATATCTACTCTTCAACTTTTCAGCAAATAACAGTACCACCCTACTTGCTCACACACAAATCAGATTCAAACAACTATGGGCTACCCAAACAGAAACAATACTTTCAATAGAACTAATACTCAAACGAACTAGATTAAAACGATTTAATTTGTGCAAACTAACATGGAAAACAACTGAATTCACCAACTAAAGTGCGTAACAGAAATTAAACGAGCATTGTTAACTATCCAACAACGACTAACAACAACTAAATAAACGACTAACTAAGCAAACGATTTAACTATACTAAAGATCACGTTTGACCTATAGTCATCCGAAAATCCGCTAATCAACACAAATAGCTAAACAGAAACTCTAATTAAAAGTAGTCGATCAAAACAAAACAAATAAAACCAGAAACTAACAGAGGAAGAAAAGAACGAAAAAGAAAGGTTAGGGGTTATACCGGCGGGCGAAATCAGGTTATCCTCGAGTCTCAAAGGCAATGCGCATCATAGAAAATCGACTCCCCGAGCGTTGTTTTGTCGATGGCATGTGCTGGAAAAGAACTCCGACACACCGAAATTAATTCCAAGTCATGCCAACGAGAAAACGGCACTGTGGAGTCGCGTTTAAAGATAGAAGACGATTCACAGGGGTTGGTTGGGTGTTTCAGGGGCGGCAGCGGGCGTGGTGGTTGGCCGGCAGCTTCGCGGGGAAATGGTTGCCGGATTTCGGATGTGAAACAAACATATAGGAATAGATCTTAAAGAGGTCTACCGAAATATGTGGACATCGGGTGGCGAGGTGGTCCAAAACTCGATAAATTTCAAGAACAAAGTAAGCTAGGGTTTCGGTCAAGGCTAGATTTAAGGAGATTGGTGAGGATTTCGGGGATTTGGTTCATGGATTTGGAAAGGGGGAGTGTGAGGAGGCCGTGGTGTGATTTTGGGGTGGCTTACAGGTCGTCTGCCGCCGGTGGGTGATTTCCGGCAACGGCGCCCGGTGGGAAAGGGCGGCGGCGCACGGTGGGAAGAGGTAGAAGAAAATAAGATAAGGGGAAAAGAATTATGGGGGAAGTGGGCGAAATTTCAGCCTCTAAGTTTTAAATACCTAGTTGAGAGATTGATTGTGGACCATTAGATCAAGAGATCAACG
Source organism: Nicotiana obtusifolia (assembly GCA_002018475.1). Taxonomy (NCBI): domain Eukaryota; kingdom Viridiplantae; phylum Streptophyta; class Magnoliopsida; order Solanales; family Solanaceae; genus Nicotiana; species Nicotiana obtusifolia. The sequence continues at coordinate 353,343 of MCJB01011409.1, read as the reverse complement.
GCTGAGACTCAACTCTGAGCTACTAAATGAATGAAACTACGTCGTTTAAAGACTCCACTTGGGCTGGCCTCATCTGGAATGGGTCAAACTAATTGGGTTGCTGATTTTCCTCAAAATTCGGCCCAATTTGGATCACAAACGCAAAAACCCAATCCTTTTAACCCCGTAAATAAACTAGTTAAACTAAAATCTAATTCTAAAAATCTACAAACACAAACAAAATAATTATTTAAAATATAATGTAAAAGAAAAGACAAAAATTAAGCATATACACTACGAATGTTGTATAGATTCTCTGGCAATTTGGTATTTGACAACTATTTTTGCCTAAGGCAATGACTAGAGCATGTTTCCCACAATTCCAAAACTTCCATTTGAAGGTAACTTTTGTCCTTGCCGGACAACTTTTGACTAACCAATGAAAGACAAAAGTGAAACAATTGAATAAAATGGTCATAGATTTGATTCTTTTGTATTTGTCATCTAATTTGCATCTAAACAGCAATTATAGCCGAGAACTAAATGGTGCTGGGAGTGTAACTAAACCATATGTCCTCTATTATTAACACATATGTGGGTGCCATTATGATTTATGAATCTCTGGCTGTAAAGTAATTCTGAACTAGAAATGTAGGATACCAAACGATTGGGGTGCATCTCACTCAAAAACCTGAGAAAGTGACATGAGAACAGTTACTATATGCACCTTTTTCCACTCATTTTTGGTAAGCAAATTGGGTTTTCAGCTTCATTTGTAGAAGTTTGATTAACAGGAACCGCTCTACGAGGAGAAGTGAGAAAGATAGGAAAATTTTCCTTGTCAAATTAAAACCAACCAAATTCTCAACGCATGGAAATAATCTTCCAAATTAAAGTTCCTGGAATTTGTCACCAAAGTGGAAAAGAAGTAACAGATGCAAATTAGATGAGACATTTGGAGGAAATAAAATTGTACATATTATACATACATCTCCCTTTACTAGTTATAAGTCAAAATTTCATCAAGCCCATTTTCCTATTAAGAAGCCAGAGCATGTTGCTTCTAGTGGTTCTTACAAATTGTGTGGTTTCTACTCCACATGGCACAAAGTACAGCACATAACATCAGACTAAAAATTAGTAGTAACTCAGTTTGACCAGAGAAATCTGTATTGGATCGGACACAATCGAATGAAGTCGGGCCCGGGTATAGTATGAGGTCGGACTGCCTCGGTCCGAAGTCAACAAATCGGGTACGGAGGCTGGAGCAGCCGAAACGGGGCAGCCGGAATCGGCCGGCCATGGCACGTCTTGTAACAAAGAATCAGTTTCAAACCAGATATTTCGCAGATTCCTGATATCTCGCCGGGAGTAAATATCTCAACCGTTATAGACGTTAAGGCACCATTTTAGGATATTTCATCCCGTAATTAAAGGGATTTATTCTGTAATTAGACTTTTACCATGTTTAGGGCTCTTTTAGCTGCCTATAAGAACAACATTCGACCTTCACTGTAAAGGGAGAGGACAGACTGAGAGAAAATATTAGAATTACTGCTATTCACTGCTACTATTCATTATCACTATTCATCAAGTTTGGTTTATATTTTATCGCCAGCTACTTAATCTCTGTGGTTTGATTATTCTTTTATCCATTATCTTCCAACCGTTTACATTATACTTTACATTGTATTAAATTGATTCACGAATCCTTAACGCCACGAACAAATTCAATTGTTACCCGGATTCTAGGGTAAACAGTTTGGCGCCCACCATGGGGCTAAGGATATTAGCGAATTTTTGATACAATTCCCTTTACACACACTACTTTACGCTTGTTCTTTGCAGAATTTTCTGTTTTACAGGTTATAGCCTAATCATGTCTCACTCACTTCCCATCAATAACGAATTCAACCACCAACGCGAAAACAACGTTATGCCCAGAAACGAGGTCCCAATCGACGCCAACTCCCAAAAGGCAGTCGATACCGATCAAGCCCCCAGCCCATCGCATAGTGTTCGGGGGGAGAACCACTCGGGTATGCAGCAAAGTGGGGAAGATGGTGTTAGCCTCAAAGTAATATTTGATATGCTACTAGCCCAGCAAGCGGCGATAACCCAGTTACAAAGCCGTATTCAGAACCCGGGCGGAGCCGAAGCCGTTCTTCCTCAAGTGATAGCCGAACAAAACGAGCGGGTCACACCACAACCAGAAGAAAATACCTCAGGAATCAACTCCGGGATATTCAAGATGCTCGAGGAGTTGACTAAGAGGATCGAGACAGGAGAAAAAAGGATCGAAGCTAACGACAAGAAAGTCGAGACATATAATTCGAGGGTAGATCAAATACCGGGGGCACCCCCAGTGTTGAAAGGTTTGGACGCAAAAAAATTCGTGCAAAAACCTTTCCCATCCAGTGCCGCTCCGAAGCCGATTTCGAAGAAGTTCCGCATGCCCGAAATTCCTAAATATAATGGAACTTCGGATCCAAATGAGCACGTAACAGCTTACACATGTGCTATAAAGGGGAACGACCTCGAGGACGACGAAATCGAGTCCGTCCTCCTGAAGAAATTTGGAGAAACCCTTTCTAAAGGGGCTATGACGTGGTATCACAATTCACCACCAAATTCCATCGACTCCTTCGCCATGCTCGCTGATACCTTCGTCAAGGCCCATGCAGGTGCTATCAAGGTCGAGACGAGGAAATCGGACTTGTTCAAAGTCAGACAACGAGAAAGCGAAACATTAAGAGAGTTTGTATCTCAAAGATCAGAATAGAAGATGACCAAGTCGGGGTTGCATCGGGCTCCTCTTATACGGTTAAAGCTTTTGATCGACCTCGAAGGGAGAACTTTCAAGAACCAAGGTCCAACCGAGACAGGCACTGGCCATACCCAGAAGATCAGAGAATTGTACCGAGGGGACATAACATCCCGAGACAAGAAAATAGGTACGACACCAATCAAAGGAACAGGAGGCCGTTGCGAAAAGGCAACTTCGAGAAAACCAGTGATCGCCAAGAAGCACCCCGATTGTCTGAATATAATTTTAATGTCGACTCAGCAACCCTCGTTTCAGCAATTGGTCACATCAAGGAAACCAGATGGCCAAGGCCATTGCAAACAGACCCCGCCAAAAGAGACCCTAACCTTGTATGCAAGTATCATGGCACTCACGGACACAGAACGGAGGATTGCCGGCAGTTGAGACAAGAGGTAGCCCGGTTGCTCGAGAACGGGCATCTTCAGGAATTTTTAAGCGACCGAGCAAAGAGTCACTATGAGAATAGGGACAGGTCAGCAGATCAAAAAGAGCCAAAACATACAATCAACATGATAATTGGAGGTGCCGATGCGCCTCAAGTACCGGTACTAAAACGTACCAAAATATCCATCACCCGAGAAAAACGTACTCGGGACTATGCGACGGAGGGAACTCTTTACTTCAGCGACAGAGATATCGAGGGCCTTACACAACCTCACAACGACGCATTGGTGATATCGATGTTGATATACGATACTCGAGTGAAGCGCGTACTTATCGACCCTGGGAGTTCAGCCAACATAGTCCGGTCTTGGGTCGTTGAACAACTGGGACTAACAAACCAAATCATTTCCGAGGTCCGGGTGCTCAACAGTTTTAACATGGAATCGGAGACAACCAAGGGAGAAATAACGCTGACGGTAAACGTCGCTGGAACTACCAGGGCAACAAAATTCTGTGTAATCGAGGGTGATATGAGGTACAACGCCCTGCTCGGAAGACCCTGGATACACAATATTAAGGTCGTACCCTCGACCTTGCATCAGATGTTAAAGTTTCCATCGGCCGAGGGGGTCATCACCGTTTACGGAGAACAACATGCGGCAAGGGAAATGTTCGCAGTAGAAGAAGCGACACCAAAGTCCATCATTCCCCAACAGAAGGCCAAATAGCAATCACAAAAGCCGCCTTCGACAGACGAGGATGAGCGAGATCAACTTGATGAAGATAGCTTCGGGATACCCCGATCTTTTGTCGTCCCGGATGAGACCGACGCAACCAAGTCAACAATCGAGGAACTGGAGCAAATCTCGATCCGCTATGACGTGCCCGATCGAAAGGTATACCTGGGCTCGGGTTTAAACTCCGAGCTCAGGACCAGACTGCTTTCTTTTCTTTCAGCTAATGAAAGTTCTTTTGCTTGGTCCCATTTAGACATGACAGGTATAACACCGGAGATGGCGACACACAAGCTGAGTGTCGATCCAAGGTTTCGGCCGGTCAAACAAAAGAGGAGATCTCAATCCGAAGTCAAGCAGGTCTTTATCCAGGATGAGGTAACCAAGCTTTTAAATATAGGGTCCATTCGGGAAGTAAAGTATCCCGAATGGTTAGCTAACATAGTTGTAGTGCCTAAGAAGGGGAACAAATTTAGGATGTGTATAGATTATAAGGACTTAAATAAGGCATGCCCCAAAGATTCTTTCCCCCTACCCAATATCGATTGTATGATCGATGCCACTGCTGGCCACGAGACTCTTAGTTTTCTCGACGCCTATTCTGGATATAACCAGATACAAATGGATAAGGATGATCAATAGAAAACATCCTTCATCACTAAATATGGCACTTACTGCTATAATGTGATGCCATTTGGGCTTAAGAATGCGGGGGCTACATACCAGCGTCTGGTGAATAAAATGTTCGAAAACCAACTGGGTAAAACTATGGAAGTTTATATCGATGATATGTTGGTCAAGTCCCTGCGAGCAGAGGACCATCTTAGTCATTTGCAGGAAACGTTTGACATTTTGAAGAAGTACAATATGAAGCTGAACCCGAAAAAATGCGCGTTCGGAGTAGGCTCCGGGAAATTTCTCGGGTTCATGGTCTCGAACAGAGGAATAGAGATCAACCCGGACAAAATCAAAGCCATCGAGGATATAAAAGTCGTCGATAGCGTCAAGGCCGTTCAAAAACTGACAGGCCGAATTGCAGCATTAGGCCGCTTCATATCTAGATCGTCAGATAGAAGCCATCGGTTCTTCAATTTGTTGAAAAAGAAGAACGAGTTCTCATGGGGACCGGAGTGCCAGCATGCCTTTGAGGAACTGAAAAGGTACCTTTCAAGCCCGCCCCTATTACATACGCCAAAAAACAGCGAGCTATTGTATCTTTACCTCGCCGTGTCGGAGATAGCGGTAAGCGGAGTTCTGGTTCGAGAAGAACAAGGTACGCAATTTCCCGTTTATTATGTTAGTAGGACATTAGGAGAAGCTGAAACCAGGTACCCGCACTTAGAAAAATTAGCACTCGCCTTATTGAGTGCCTCTAGGAAATTGAAACCATACTTCCAAAGTCACCCAATATGCGTAGTGACAACTTACCCACTTAGAAATGTCATGCATAAGCCCGAATTATCAGGCCAACTGGCTAAGTGGGC
>MCJB01011409.1:312334-345586 GCA_002018475.1 Nicotiana obtusifolia | reverse complement strand
GGGGGGGATAAGACCTAACAAGGCAAACTCCGAAACCGGCAAATCAGGCTAAGGCCTTATTAAAGCTAATAAAGCGCAAAGGGAATTAAGACCGATCTTGGCAATCCCGATCTACGGCCAAGGCCGAATCAAATTAAAAACTCATATCTGATCGAAGCTTGAGAGAACAAGACTTTGAAACAAAGTTAAGATCGAACCTATTTGGTAGGGGGCTAAGTTTTGCTAAGGCATGACCCCGATCTCTATAAGCTTAATGGTTGAAAACAGAGCAAGTAAGAGCTCGTTTAAATCATTTTGGACAAGGCTAAGGCCAAACTAGTTATCGCTTTGAGCAAGGCTAAGGCCAAACTAGTTATTAATATGTTCTGGACTTACTACGAGGCTAAGGCCGGGCTAACTATTAATTAGTCGGTCACAGTTTTTAATCCTAGCTAAGGCAGGATATTTCGATGCATGGGAATCAAGGAACAAACTCGAAATATATTAAAAAATGTCATTATACAAGGTGGGATCTTTGCATAACTCAGGCTATAAAATATGAAGACAATATCAGTCCGAGTCGTCTTCATACTCTTCAGGAAAGGTTTTTCTTCTCATTTCGTCCTCGACTTTCGATGCCTCAGCAACATCGGAAGATAAATCGAAGCCACGGGCCTGGAGCTCCTCGAGAACAGAAAGGCGAGTTTGGCATTGAGTATACTCGATCAGCACCTTCGATTGCTCGTGAGCTACTTCAGCATCAGCTCTATACTGAGCTATCAAGTCATCAGCTTTGGCCTTAGAAGCAGCGATTTTCGATTTTGCTTCCTGAAGTCGATTGGTCAGAGCTACCCGGTCTTGATTGAGCGATTCAACTTGGAGCCGATTGAACTCGTTGTCCTTAAGCAGGGCTCCGATTCTCTCTTGAGCTGCCGAGGCCTGTTCTTGGAGAGCCATTTTCTCTGCAGCTAGAAGCTCGGCCCTGGTTCTCCAACCGCTCATTTCAGTCTTTGCCTCATTCAGCTCGGACCGGAGTCGATCCAACCGATTGTCCATTTGCCCCATCCGATCAACACAAAAGGCATGCTCTTTCCTTAAGGAGTTTAGTTCGGCCCGGAGATTGGACAACTTATTTTCAAGCCTCTGACGTCGTTCCCACTCTTGTGCCATTCCTTCTTTGATGCGAAGGAACATTTCGTGATAAAGCACTGAAGACTGTGAAAAATTCAAATTGAAGATTGTCAGTATGGGTTATGAACCGAAATATTAAGTATAGTTTAAAGTAAACAGGAAAACATACTCTGTTCAATGCCTGTTGAGCTTCGTTGAACAAACAAGCCCAATCCACAGAGTTCATCGCAGCCCGGTCCTCTTCGGTCGCCAAGCTATGGAGATAGCTTGCTATGCCTACCGGTGGGCCTAATGCTCGGGCGTCCTCGGGGATAGCAAGGGTTATCACCCTCCTCCTTTCAGGGTTCGAGCTCGGTGCGGGAAATTTATCTACTAACTTCATACCAGCCGACGTTCCACTTGTCTCTGCCGGGGGACTCCTTCTGGGGACTTCGAGGCCAAAAGTGTCGACCGACGGCACCCTGTCAAAAAATTCCTCGAAGGTCCCTGCAATGGCCGGCACCTTGCTCGGCGTATGTACCCTGTCATCTTGGGCTTCTTTCAAAATCGTCTCCGAGAAGGAAGGTGAATGTGCTATCTCGGGGATATCCGAGGATCTTCGTGCTGCCTCCGGCACATTGGCCCGATCTTCGGTTCTTACTCCCATTTCAATATTGTCTCTTGGGGAGACACTGGTCTCTTCCATGATCGGCTCGGGGACTTCTCGAGGGGTTTTGCCAATTTCGGGGCTCTTTTCCCCCTCAGAGTCGTCACTTAGTTCGATAGAAGGATCGGGGGCTGTGATCTTACGAGCTGCCATCTTCCTTCTACCTTTATTCTTTTCGGGCTCAGCCTGGTCGGGAGCCCTTTTTCTCTTCTTCCCTCCTTCCTTCTCCGATACGGGAAGGGGACGAGGAACTGCCCCACCGGTAACTGCCGACCTCAACTCGGCATCCTTCGAGAGGCCTACAGAACATATTTTCAGAATGTTAAGTATTGGTGTCGATTGTTTGTAGAAAATGAATATCGATGAAACTCACCATGGTTCTTGGCCTCCCAAAGACCTTTTGATATTTCTCTCCAGGCCTGCTCGGAATAGGACCTCTGGGCCACGACTTTCCTGACCCACTCCATCAAGTCCTCGATTGTGGCCGGTGCCTGGGAAACGGCTGCACATCATAACACATCGGTTATACATTGAAAGACGATACTAAAAAAAAAGGAGATAAATAGAGAAGCGCTTACGTTCATGTTCCACTTCTCGGGGAATGGCATACTATCGGCAGGGATCAGGTCGGAAGTTTTAATTCGAACGTATCGGCTCATCCAGCCCGATCCCTATCTTAGTCAATGCTCGAGAATGGAGCCTTGCTGGCCCGGCGAGCTAGTTTGATCAGCCCCCGTCGGAACATCCGGGGACTGTATAGTCGAAGCAAATGGTCGAGGGTAAAAGGATGCCCCCCTCGACCTTATCTACGAAAAAACGGAAAAGGTAAACTATACGCCACACAGAAGGGTGGACTTGTCCTAGAGTAATTTCGTACCTCCTACAAAACTCGATGATTAGAGGATCTTTGGGTCCTAGTGTGAACGGGTAAGTATATATACTAAGGTACCCCTCCACATGTATGGTAATGGCTTCATTCGGAGAAGGGATTATTATTTCCTTATCAGCCCAATGGCACTCGGCCTTCACCCTTTCAAGATGTTTTGGGGTGATTGAACTGATATATTCCGAAACCGGTTCGCCTCGGCCAGGCACCGGGGAAGGCTTCTCGACCTTAAAGTCGGAGCCTATGAAGCATCCCACTGTAATGAAGGCCTTTAATGGAGGCTCCATAGAAGGTTCCTCAGTGCGGATGGGCTCAGCCTCTTCAATAGGCTAGGCAGGGAAAGTTTGCCTCTGAGGAACTGACTTAGAAGTTTTGGCCATTGTAGTAGCAGAAGCAAGAAACGGGGAAGACTAGAAGTTTTCTGGTAAAAAAAAAAAGACTAAAAGCTTTTCTGGTAATGGGGATTAGAAGGAGTAAATTCTTCAACAGCGTAAGGGTAAAGAAACTAGTTCAAAGAGGGGAGAAAGTATTTATATTTTCCCAAAAAGCGGCGATACAAAGCACGAGGTGAGTAGCATTAAATGCACGCATTAAATGCACACAGAAGGTACAAGGTTCTGCGGATAAGACAGGTAATGATTTCCTGTGTCGACGGTTGGGTGCGTCACAGCACTACCATCATACATAGGGTCTTTTTGGGATAAGCGATTTTGACGGCTCTGTTTGCGTGTCACGATAATGGAGAGGTCAATTGCTTGACCAAAAGGTTCGAAGGATGACAACTCATATCGTTTTTTGTCCTTACTCTCCAATAAACGAGGGGACTATCTGTATTGGGTCGGACACAATCGAATGAAGTCGGGCCCGGGCATAGTATGAGGTCGGGCTGCCTCGGTCCGAAGTCAACAAATCGGGTACGGAGGCTGGAGCGGCCGAAACGGGGCAGCGGAAATCGGCCGGCCATGGCACGTCTCGTAACAAAGAATCAGTTTCAAACCAGATATTTCGCAGATTCCTGATATCTCGCCGGGAGTAAATATCTCAACCGTTATAGACTTTAAGGCACCATTTTAGGATATTTCATCCCGTAATTAAAGGGATTTATTCTGTAATTAGACTTTTACCATGTTTAGGGCTCTTTTAGCTGCTTATAAGAACAACATTCGACCTTCATTGTAAAACAACAAGACAGACTGAGAGAAAATATTAGAATTACTGCTATTCACTGCTACTATTCATTATCACTATTCATCAAGTTTGGTTTATATTTCATCGCCAGCTACTTAATCTCTGTGGTTTGATTATTCTTTTATCCATTATCTTCCAACCGTTTACATTATACTTTACATTGTATTAAATTGATTCACGAATCCTTAGCACCACGAACAAATTCAATTGTTACCCAAATTCTAGGGTAAACAAGGATGGCTAGCAAATCATTGTCAATTTCATGGTATAACCTACGCACAAGTAATAGTTACTTGTGATAGAGATAATAGTTGTTGAAATATTTAATTGATGTATAAAAAAATAATATACATACGTATACCTTTTGACGCTTTTGTATGATTCAAACTGATAAGTGCTTTCATCTGAATTCGACAAAAAAAAAAAATATATAGCACAAATCATGTGTTCGATATTGGAAGTTTGATATTTTAGTACCTCATGGAAAAATATTAACTGTACAAACAAAAATATATGAGAATTATAAAAATACGAGAAGTCACAATGATGATACAAAATCTCATAAGAGTTTAAAGAGAGATCGCAAATCATTGTCGAAAAGCTAATAAAATTTCATATACAACGTGTAAATGTGAAGCTGAAAAGGAAAAAATTTCCAAAGCCGTGTTTTTGCACCAACTTTTAGAGTATTAGTAAAAGGATTTTTATTTTCTTTCCTTTTATTAAACTAAAATATGAAAGATATCTTTGCTAGCTGCCTTGTAGAAAACTTTATCCAAAAATTACGCATCAAGTTTATTAATTTGAGTAACATAAAAACATATTGGATTTAAGGATATTATTACCAAAAAACAAATTGGTAGTGGATTTTGGACCAATAACAAATTAGTTGAAGCTTGACAAAATGAAAAAGAATAACAGTGAATTCCAGAAGATGCTAAGTCATAATGCCAAGTAATTCTTGCAAAAATTAACATGTACGCGTTCAGAACAAATGGAACATGTCTTTATCGTAAACGAAGAAAATATACTTCACTGATACACAACAGTATAAGAGAAAGAAAGAGACAAAAATAAAAAGTAGAACTTGTGATGTTGCATAGGAAGTAGGCCAAGGAGAAACCCAATGAACTTTTTAAGAAAAGAGAAATTTAATGAGTACTTTAATAGAGTGAAATTAGGAATGTAAACAGATTGCAAAGATATTCTTATTACCGTGATAGACTAAAGAAACAAAATTGAAATGTGTTTTTGAATAATAATTAATTAAAAAAATTTACAGCCGATTATTACTACCATGGAAGATGAAAGCGAAGAAAATAAAATGTGAAAACATGATATTAATATAAATTTTATTGATATTAATTAGAATACGGGGAAGAAATTAGAAAGCATGTTATTATTTATTAATATATGATATGTTCCTGTTTCCAACATGTATAATTAAACATTTTGAATCATGATTGTATTTATATGAAAGATTGCATTAATAAAACAAAAGATTGAAAATTCAAGTTAAGAAAAATAAAAGGAGAATTATCATAAACACAAGCTCTAGAAATATAATATACATGCATAAGATATTTAAGAAATTAATTAGTAATATCTATTATGGTGAATGTTCATTAATTGCATCACATTCATTATATTGTATTTATATCTAATATAGTATTTATTATAATGAATATTTACATTTCTATCCAAAAATATTGTAGCAATAATATTTAATAGAAGGGCAATAATGTCATTCAACTTTATAATAATATTTTGGCATTTCAATCTTCAACTAAGATATTCATACTTATAACGGAAAAGGTCTAAATATGCCCTTGTACTGTACGAAATTGAACATATTTGCCCTTCGTCAATACTTTAGCTCAAGAATGCCCTTACCATCACATAGTTGGTCCATATATGCCCTTACAGTCACAATTGGTCCATATATACCCTTTTCGAAACGGAATCCATCAAAACTAATTAACTCTTTAGTTAATTGTATTAGAGTGCATTACAAACAATATTTTCTTTTTATTAGTATTTTTTTTCTTTACCTTTCTCTTTTCTTTCTTCTCTTTTCTTTTTCTTCTATTTTTTTTCCTTTTTCTTTTTCCCATATCCGGTTTCCTCTATTGCTGATGCCTTCTCCATTTCATCACCAATTTCACTTGACAAAACTCATCAATTCCTGCCTTCACCCAATTAACACCATCGAAAAAATTTCTCCGATAATTTTCATCTCCTTCTTTTCAGAAGAACCCGAGCCTTTTCGCTGGGAAGCTTTTGGTGGTGTAGGTTTGATTTTTAGGAATAAAATCACGTGGAATTAGTGACGGAAATGGAGGTTCTGGACTTGCTGAACGTGATGGAAAATATGAGAATTGGGAAAGAAGGTGGTGGGGTTTGAGATAGTAAAATTAGCAGGAATTCATGAGTTTTGTCAAGTGAAATTGTGACGAAAATGGAGAAGACATCAGCAATGGAGGAAATCGGATATGGGAGAAAGAAAAAAAGAAAAAAAAAAGAGAAGAAAAGAAAAAAAGAAGAAAGAAAAGAGAAAGGTAAAGAAAAAAATACTAATAAAAAAAAAATTATTTGTAATACGCTTTAATACAATTAATGAAAGAGCTAATTAGTTTGGGTAGATTCCGTTTCGAAAATGACATATATTGACCAACTATGTGACTGTAAGGGCATATATGGACCAGTTATGTGGCGGTAAGGGCATTCTTGAGCTAAAGTATTAACGAAAGCTAAATGTGCTCTATTTCGTATAGTACAATGGCATATTTGGACCTTTTCCGTACTTATGATATAGTATGATATCACGGAGAAACAGTTAAAGAAACATTGTGTCACGAATTTTCTCATTGAAATATTTGACCAATTTAACATTTCTTATCCTAACTAGTAAAATAATATTTTTATAGAAGTTCAGACAATATTTAATTGAGGTAGAAAAACACAACATAGTATTTAGGAGTTGACTGTGAATGGATAAAAAATTTACTTGAAATATATGACCCAACGTGAAATATTTACAAGCTCATTATTTATTTAATTTTGTTGGTGGAAAATTCTTTTAGATAATTAATATTGGAAGCTAATAAGGTTAAATGATGTCTATAATTTGCAAATGTTTTAATTTCTTTTTTTTACTGTATTTTAAGATTATAGTAGCTTAGTTGATGATAAAATAAACCTGCATGATACAAAAATAATGCTTTTGCATGATACCCTGCCGTGTATAATTTATTTAAGTTTACATTTAACAAATATTATACTATTTAGTATGGCAATATACTTTTAGTATTGGAAAATATTTGTCATAATTAAATATTAATATACTATTTTAGTATATTGGTTTATGCTAAAAGAATAACAAACTATTTAGTATACCAGTATACTATTGAATCATGGTATTCTCATGATGACCCGATAGGTCATTTATAGTTTTACTCTTTATTTTTGTGTTCCGAGACCTTGGATTGCTCCGTTTAGTCTTTCTTGATTCGCGTGCGTAGTCAGTGTCTTTTTCCGGAAAATTTTTATGTGAAAAATTGGTAGAAATGTGAATTTTTTCCTTAAAACTTATTTGAGTTGACTATGGTCAATGTTTTATATAAACGGATTTAGATCAGTGTTTTGACGGTCCCGGTGGGTCTGTATCGTGATTTGAGAGTTGGACGTATGCCCAGAATCGAATTTGGAAGTCCCTATCTTGATTTAACATGATTTGTTGAAAACAAGCAATTTAAAGGTTTAAAGAATTTTTAAGTTTGACCGTAGGTTGACTTTGTTGCTATAAGGTTTGAATTTCAGTTCCGGGACTTGGTATAGGTTCACTTCAGTATTTATGTCTTGTCTGCAAAATTTGGTGCAAAACGGAGTTGATTTGACGTGATTCGGACGTCCGGTTATAAAATTGCATGTTCTTGAGTTTCTTTAAGAATTTCATCCGTTTAGGTGTCCGATTTGTAGTTTTAGGTTTTATTTTGGTATTTTGATTGCGCGAGCAAGTTCATATGTTGTTATTAAACTTGTGTGCATGTTTAGTTTGGAGCTCGAGGGGCTCGGGTGAGTTTCTGATGGGCTACAGACCATTTGAACTTAGAAAAAATTATTGGTTTTGGCTACTGCTGATATCTAGTGTCATGTGCTTCACGATCGCAAAAGGGAATTTGGGCTGGGGAAAAGTTTCTTCTTCGCGAATGCGAAATAGTGGGGGGTTTACCTTCGCTAACGCGTCCTTGCCCTCACGAACGCATAGAGTTATGGGGTCCTGGGAGGCAGCCTGTCAATTACTCTTCGCGAATGCGTTCACTGGATCGCGAACGCGAAGGCAGGGGGAGTAAGCCTTTGCGAACGCGAAGAGTGGCTCGCGAACGCGAAGGCCATTGGCTGTTTCTGCTTCGCGATCGTGTCAGGTGTCTCGCGAATGCGATGAACACCTGACGCCTAGACTTTAAAATGTTTCAAACACGGGATTTCACCCATTTTTTACCATCTTCTCATTAGAGCTCGGCCTAAAGGCGATTTTAAAGAGAAATCTCATCACCATTTTATACGTTAGTAAACTTTAACTCATTTTCTTCTATTTCCATCAACACCTAATGATTTCTAACCTTAATTTATGCTTTTTCATGGTAGAAAAATTGGGATTTAGGAAGAATTGAGGGGGTTTGTGTAAAATTGAGATCTAGACCTCAAATTGAGGTTCGATTTCGAAACTAATTGCATAATCGGGCTCGGGGGTGAATGGATAATTGAATTTTAGTCCGAATCTCGGGTTTTAACCAAGCGAGCTCGGGGTTCACTTTTGTTGACTTTTTGGGAAAAGTGTAAAGAACTTAACCTTATGTATTGTAATTGATTTTCCTAGCATTGTTTGTTGATATTAGGTCAATTTTGGTTAGATTCGGTAGGTTCAGAGGTGAAATTAAGAGGAAAGGTCCCGGTTGAGCTTTGATTTGCTTGTGGAGCGAGGTAAGTGTTGGGTCTAACCTTGATTTGAGGGAATTAGGAATCCCTGAACTATGTATTATGTGAAATACATGTGTAGCAGCATATATGCGAGGTGACGAGTGTATATACGCCGTCAAAATAATTGTTTCCATGCTTTCCCGTATTTCATTAATTATTTTATTACATGTCTTAACTGTTACATGCTTTAATTGCTTCTTATGCCTTAACTTGCTACTTCTCACTTATTACTCTTGTATTGAAATGCCCGTTTCTTCCATGATTCTATGATTAATTGCTACTTGCCTTACTTGTCTTACTTGTACACGTTAATTGTTATATATTTGACTTGTCTTCTTGCTTTGTATTAATTGTAGCGTTCCTTGATTTGGTACGAGGTTCCTTTATGACTTTGCTTTCATATTCTTTAATCATAGAGATTCTTGTGAATTGAGTTGTTGAATTGATTACATTTATTGATATTGTTTATTGATCGGGTTGCATGCCGCAACAAGTGGAATAAGTGAGGATTGATATTGATATGGTGGGATCGGGTTGCACGCCGCGGCGGATTTTCTATGTGATTTTGATATGGTGAAATAAGTGAGGATTATGATATTGATTCTGATTATATGGCGGGATCGAGTTGCGCGTCGCAACGGATTTTACATGTTATTGTTGATATTGATATGGTGAAATAAGGGAGGATTGAGTTTGTACGATAGGATCGGGTTGCTCGCCGCACCGGATTATGTGTTTTGTATTCATTGTTACACTGTGTTAGCTTTCGGTATTTTTGTAAGAGATTCTGAAGACTGATGTGTTTGGATTTACTGATTTTAAGGAATAGGTTAATTTTCATAAGTTAACCGCCTTACATTTCCAGTGTTCCCTTTCCTGTTATTATTATTATACTGCGTATATGTTATTGTAAGTGACTTACCTTAGCCTCGTCACTAATTCGTCGAGGTTAGGCTCGGCACTTACAGAGTACATAGGGTCGGTTGTATTCATACTACACTCTGCATTTCTTGTGCAGATTTTGGAGTCGGTCCTAGCGGCGGTCAGTAGATTGCTCGGATTGATTGCTTTTTGGAGACTTGAGGTACAACTGCACGACGCCCGCGGCCCTGATGTCTCCTTTCATATCTCTCTAGTTGTTTTTTGTATTTCAGACAGTTATGCTTTCATTCAGATCTTTATTTGTAGTACTCTAGTCGCTTGTGTACTAGTGATGCCAGTTCTGGGATTGTATCTAGATATCGCTGTTGTTATGATTTTCTAACTCTATTTCAGTTTATTCAATTTCTTGGTTATTATTTAATTGGATTTGTTATAAATGGCTAAAAACTATTCTAATGTTGGCTTGCCTAGCAAGTGAAATGTTAGGCCCCATCACGGTCTTGAGGATGGGAATTCCGGATCGTGACAAGTTGGTATCAGTTGCTCCACAGCCTGCTCGTGCTATGGACCCGGCACCGGTTGCTCCACCGCCCGCTCAGCCAACTAGAGACATGGGTCAGACAGCTAGAGGTGGAGGTCAGGTCATTAGAGGTGGAAGCCAGCCAGCTAGAGTCCGTCCTAGAGATGCAGGTCAGAGTGGTGGGGCCCAGCCCCAATGTTATGCTTTCCCTGCTAGGCCTGAGGCTGAGTCATCTGACGCTATTATCATAGGTATTATTCCAATTTGCCATAGAGATTCTTCGGTTCTATTTGATCCAGACTCTACTTATTCCTACGTGTCATCCTATTTTGCTTCATATCTGGTTGTGCCTCGTGATTCTTTGAATGCTCTTGTGTATGTGTCCACGCCTATGGGAGATTCTACTATTGTAGATCGTGTCTATCGCTCGTGTGTGATTACTATTAGGAGTCTTGAGACTAGCGTAGATCTTCTACTTCTTGATATGGTAGATTTTGATGTTATCTTGGGTATGGATTGACTGTCACCTTATCATGCTATATTGGATTGTCACGCCAAGACGGTGACCTTAGCCATGCCGGGGTTGCCTCCATTAGAGTGGAGAGAGAATCCTGGCCATTCTACCAGCAGAATTATTTCTCATGTGAAGGCTCGACGTATGGTTGAGAAGGGATGTCTTGCATATTTGGCCTATGTTCGTGATTCGAGTACAGAGTTTCCTTCCATGGATTCAGTACCAGTCGTGCGTGAGTTTCCAGAGGTGTTTCCTGCAGATTTGCTGGGAATGCCACCCGCTAGAGATATTGACTTCTGTATTGATTTGGCTCCGGGCACTCAACCCATTTTTATTCCACCATAGGCCCCACCGGAGTTGAAGAAATTGAAGGAGCAGTTGCAAGATTTTCTTGATAAAGGATTCATTAGACTTAGTGTCTCGCCCTGGGGTGCGTCCGTGTTGTTCGTGAAGAAGAAAGATGGGTCGATGAGGATGTGTATAGATTATCAACAGTTGAACAAGGTCACTATCAAGAACAAGTATTCGTTGCCGAGGATTTGATGACTTATTCAATCAGCTTCAGGGTGCCAAGGTGTTTTGGAGGATCGATTTGAGGTTTGGCTACCATCAGTTGAAGATTAGGGCATTTGATGTTCCTAAGACGACTTTTCGGACTCAGTATGGGCATTATGTGTTCCTAGTGATGTCATTTGGATTGACAAATGCCCCAGCAGCATTTATGGATTTGATGAACCGGGTGTTCAATCCCTATTTGGATATTTTTGTGATTGTATTCATTGATGATATTTTGATCTAGTCTCGCAGTCGAGAGGAGCATGAGCAACATCTTCAGATTGTACCTCACACTCTGAGAGATAATCAGTTATATGCCAAGTTTTCAAAGTGTGAGTTTTGGTTAGACTCAGTCGCCTTTTTGGGGCATGTTATATCGGCAAAGGGCATAAAGGTGGATCCTAAGAAGTTTGAGGCAGTTCAGAACTGGCCTAGACCTACTTCAGCTACAGAGATCCGGAGTTTCCTAGGTTTGGCGGGTTATTATTGCCCGTTCGTGGATGGGTTTTCATCCGTAGCAGACCCATTGAATAGATTGACCCAGAAGGGTGCCCCATTCAGATGGTCGGATGAGTGTGAGTTGAGCTTTCAGAAGCTCAAGACTGCTTTGACTATGGCGCTAGTGTTGGTGTTGCCCAAAGGTTCAGGATCCTACACGGTGTATTGTGATGCATCCCATATTGGGTTTAGTGTTGTACTGATGCAGGATGGTAAGGTGACTGCATACGCGTCGTGGCAGTTGAAGGTTCATGAGAAGAATTACCCTGTTCATGACTTAGAGTTGGCAGCCATTGTTTATGCGCTGAAGATTTGGATGCATTATCTTACAGCATATCGTGTAAGGTATTCAGGGATCATCGAAGTCTACAGTATTTGTTCAAGCAAAAGGATCTCAACTTGAGGCAGAGGAGGTGGTTGGAGCTATTGAAAGACTATGATATCACCATTTTGTATCATCCCGGGACGGCCAATGTGGTGGCCAATGCCTTGCTTAGAAAGGTTGTGAGCATGGGTAGCCTTGCGTATATTCTAGTTGGTGAGAGGCCGCTTGCGTCAGATGTTCAGGTTTGGCCAATTAGTTCGTGAGGTTAGATGTTTCAGAGCCCAGCCATGTCCTAGCTTGCACAGTCTCTTGGTCTTTCTTTTATGAGCGCATCAGAGAGCATCAGTATGATGACCCCTATTTGCTTATCCTTAAGGACACGGTGCGGCATAGTGGTGCCAAGCAGGTTACTGTTGGAAATGGTGGGGTTTTACGGATGCAGGGTCGTATTTGTGTGCCCAATGTGGACATGCTTCATGTGATGATTCTTGAGGAGGCTCACAGTTCCCGGTATTCTATTCATTCGGGTTCCGCCAAGATGTATGAGGACTTGCGGCAACATTATTGGTGGAGGAGGATGAAGAAGGATATAGTTGCATATGTAGCTCGGTGTCTAAATTGTCAACAAGTAAAGTATGAGCATCAGAGGCTTGGTGGTTTGTTTTAGAGGCTAGAGATTCCTGAGTGGAGGTGGGAGCGTATCACTATGGATTTTGTTGTTGGACTTCGACGGGCTTAGAAGAAGTTCGACACTGTATGGGTTATTGTGGACATGTTGGCCAAGTCGGCACATTTCATTCCAGTGGCAATTACATATTCTTCAGAGCGGTTAGCTAAGATCTACATCTGCGAGATCGTCCGTCTTCATGATATGCCCGCGTCTATCATTTCTGATCGAGGAATGCAGTTCACCTTGCACTTCTGGAGGGCCGTACAGCGTGAGTTAGGCACACGGGTCGAGTTGAGAACAATATTTCACACCTAGATGGACGGGCAATCCGAGCGCACTATTCAGATATTGGAAGATATGCTTCGCGGTTGCATTATGGATTTTAGGGGTTCTTGGGATCAGTTCTTGCTACTTGCGGAGTTCGCCTACAATAATAGCTACCAGTCAAGCATTGAGATGGCTCCCTATGAGGAATTACGTGGAAGGCGGTGTCGTTCGCCAGTTGGGTAGTTCGAGCCTGAAGAGGTCCGGTTGTTGGGTATCGATTTGGTTCAGGATGCCTTGGATAAGGTCAAGATTATTCAGGATCGACTTCGCACCGCTCAGTTTAGGCAGAAGAGCGATCGTAGAGTTCGTGATGTTGCATTTATGATTGGAGAGAGGGTATTCCTCCGGGTTTCACCTATGAAGGGTGTGATGAGGTTCGGAAAGAAGGGCAAGTTGAGCCCTAGGTATTTCAGACCCTTTGAGATTCTTAAGAGAGTGGGCGAGGTGGCCTACAGGCTGGCATTGCCACCTGGTTTATCAGCAGTCCATCTAGTGTTCCATGTGTCCATGCTTCGGAAGTATCACAGTAATCCGTTCCATGTGTTAGATTTCAGCTCAGTCCAATTGGACAAGTATTTGACTTTTGAAGAGGAGCCAGTGTCTATTCTAGCTCGACAAGTCCAACGGTTGAGGTCTAAGAGTTATCCTTCAGTTCGAGTGTAGTGGAGATGTTAGTCGATCAAGGAAGCCACGTGGGAGTCGGAGTCGGACATGCGTAGTAGATATCCAAACCTTTTCACTAGTTCAGGTACCTTTCTATGTCCGTTCGAGGACGAACATTTGCTTTAGAGGTGGAGAATGTGATGACCTGTTAGGTCATTTATAGTTTTACCCTTCATTTCTGTGTTCCGAGACCATGAATAGCTTCGTTTATCCTTCCTCGATTTGCATGTGCAGTCCGTGTCTTTTTTGGGAAATTTTTTTTGTTAAAAATTGATAGAAATGTGAAATTTTGCCTTAAAACTCATTTGAGTCGATTACTTTTAATGTTTTATGTAAATGGACCTGGATCGGTGTTTTGACGGTCTCGGTAGGTCCTTATCGTGATTTAGGACTTGGGTGTATGCCCGAAATCAAATTTGAAAGTCCCTAACTTGATCACGTGAGCAAGTTTGTATGATGTTATTACACTTGTGTACATGTTTGATTTGGAGCCCGAGGGGCTCGGGTGAGTTTCAGATAGGGACAAACCATTTGAACTTAGAAAATATTGATGGTTTTGACTACTGCTGATATCTGGTGTCATGTGCTTCGCGATCGCAAAGGGGAATCTGGGCTGGGGAGAAGTTTCTTCTTCGCGAATGCGAAGTAGTGGGGGGTATACCCTTCGCAAACGCGTCCTTGCCCTCGCGAATGCATAGGGTTATGGGATCCTGGGAGGGAGCCTGTCAGTCACTCTGTGCCAACGCGAAGGCAGAGGGGAGTAAGCCTTCGCGAATGCGAAGAGTGGCCCGCGAGCGCGAAGGCTATTGGCCGTTGCTGCTCCGCGATCGCGTCAGGTGTCTCGCGAATGCGATGAACACCTGACGCCTAGACTTTATAAAGTTCCAAAAATAGGATTTCACCCTTTTTTCACCATCTTCTCATTAGAGCTCAGCCTAAAGGCGATTTTGAAGAGAAATTTCATCACCATTTCATAGGTTAGTATACTTTATCTCATTTTCTTTCATTTCCATCAACACCCATTGATTTCTAACCTTAATCTATGTTATTTCATGGTAGAAAATTAGGGATTTGGGAAGAATTAGGGTGGTTTTTGTAAAATTGAGATTTAGACCTCAAATTGAGGTTGGATTTTGAAACTAATTGCATAATCGGGCTCAGGGGTGAATGGGTTATTGGATTTTAGTCCGAATCTCGTGTTTTGACCAAGCGGACTCGGGGTTGACTTTTGGGAAAAAGTGTAAAGATCTTAACTTTATGTATTGTAATTAATTTCCCTAGCACTTTTTGTTGATATTAAGTCAATTTTGTTTTAGATTCGGTTGGTTCAGAGGCGAATTTTAGAGGAAAGGCCCCGGTTGAGCTTTGATTTGCTTGCGGAGCGAGGTAAGTGTTGGGTCCAACCTTGATTTGAGGGAATTAGGAACCCCTGAACTATGTATTATGTGAAATACATGTGTAGCGGCGTATATGTGAGGTGATGAGTGTATATACGCCGTCAAAATAATTATTTTCATGCTTTCCCGTATTTCATTAATTATTTTATCCCATGTCTTAACTGTTACATGCTTTAATTGCTTCCTATGCCTTAACTTGCTACTTCTCACTTATTACTCTTGTATTGAAATGCCCATTTCTTCCATGATTCCATGATTAATTGCTACTTCCCTTACTTGTCTTACTTGTACACTTTAATTGTCATATATTTGACTTGTCTTCTTGCTTTGTATTAATTGTAGCATTCCTTGATTTGGTACGAGGTTCCTTTATGCCTTTGCTTTCATATTCTTTAATTATAGAGATTCTTGTGAATTGAGTTGTTGAATTGATTACATTTATTGATATTGTTTATTGATTGGGTTGCATGCTGCAACAGGTGGAATAAGGGAGGATTGATATTAATATGGTAGGATCAGGTTGCACGCTGCAACATATTTTCTATGTGATTTTGATATGGTGAAATAAGGGCGGATTATGATATTGGTTCTGATTATATGGTGGGACCGGGTTACGCGCCGCAACGAATTTTACATGTTATTGTTGACATTGATATGGTGAAATAAGAGAGGATTGAGTTTGTACGGTGGGATTGGGTTGCTCGCCGCAACGGATTGTGTTTTGTATTCATTGTTGCATTGTGTTAGCTTTCAATATTTTCGTACGAGATTCTGAGGACTGATGTTTCTAGTTGTACTGATTTCGAGGATTGAGTTTATTTTCATAAGTTAACTGCCTTACTTTTCCTGTGTTTTCTTTCCTGTTATTATTATTATACTGCATATAGGTTATTGTAAGTGACCCGCCTTAGCCTCATCGCTACTTCATCGAGGTTATGCTCGACATTTACATAGTACATGGGGTCGGTTGTACTCGCATTGTACTCTGCACTTCTTGCGCAGATTCTGGAGTCGGTCTTAGCGGCAGCCAGCAGATTGCTTGGATTGATTGCTTTACGGAGACTTGAGGTATTTCTGCACGACGTCCGCAGCTCTGAAGTCCCCTTTCATATCTCTAGCTATTTTTTGTCTTTCAGACAATTATGCTTTCATTTAGACCTTTACTTGTAGTACTCTAATCGCTCGTGTACTGGTGACGCCAATTCTGGGATTGTATCGAGATATCGTTATTGTTATGATTTTCTCACTCTATTTTAGTTTATCAGTTTCTTGGTTATTATTTAATTAGATTTGTTAAAAATGGCTAAAAACTATTCTAACGTTGGCTTGCCTAGCAGGTGAAATATTAGGCGCCATCACGATCCCGATGGTAGAAATTCTGGGTCGTGCACTCATATTTTTGGTATACTATACATTAGTACACTATAATTACTGGTGAATCATGGCATTCTCATATTTTTGGTATACGATACATGGTATAATGACTAGTGTTAACTCATGATATATTTTGTTTGAGTATATTAACTGATACCTAATATTCTTGGTGTACTACAAGTTGGTATACCATGATTACTTGAATCATAATATTCTCATATTATTGGTATACTACTCATTAGTATATCGTGATTAGTGTTGAATTGTGGTATACTTTATTTGTGTATGTTAAGTGGTATTCAAATATTTTTAGTGTAATGTGTAGTATACTATGATTATTGTTCAATCATGATATACTTTATTTGAGTATATTAAATAGTACTCTCAATATTCTTTGTATACTATACATTGGTATACCATGAATCAACAATCATGGTATTCCCAGTACTCTTGGTATACTAATTTTTGGTATATCATAATTACTATTGAATCGTGGTATACTTTGTTTGAATATGTTAAATATTTTTAGTATTCTTGGTATACTACACATTGGTATACCTTAATTATTGTTGAATCATGGTATATTTTATTTGAGTATGTTAAAAAGTATACCAACTATTTTTGGTATATTAATATATTGGTATACCATGATTTGTGTTAAATTCTTGTATTCTTAGTATTCTTTACTACACAGTGGTATACCATGATTAGGGTTAAATCATGGCATACTGTTAGAGTATGTTAACTGGTATACTCACTATTCTTGGTATACTACATATTGATATACCATTATTACTGTTGAATGATATTCTTATATTCTTAGTATACTACATATTGGTATACCATAATTAGTATAGTATACCAAATTGTAGGATTCACCCATTTAAAAGAACAAAAAAAGGTAAAAAGAGCAGTGACAAATTTTTTATTTTAAAAATTATAAAAAAGGTCATCGACAAATATAAAATAAAAAATTAAAAAGAGTGATACCATAACTATCTACAACTATAATTAATTAACAATTGAGTAGAAAGTATTCCAATAGTAATTTTAGGACTGAGTTATTTATCTAGAAAGAACAAAATAAAAATAAAAATAAAGTGATAAAAAATTTAATGGAGAAATTTTACTAAAACAATAATTACAAAAACTAAGATAAAAAAAAAAAGAGAAAAAGGTAAAAAATGTTTTGAGTGAACAACTTTTATTTTAAAAGATTAAATCTTAAATTTCTAAAATAAATATAAAATTATCTATAAATATTAAATAAAAACTTAAAGAATCAAAAAGAGTAACACGATAACTCTCGGTAATCATAATCAATTACTGATTGTGTTGAAAGTATCTCAATACAAATTTTAAGACTCAATTATTTATTTAAAAAAAATAAAAATAAAAGTGAAAGAAAGTGATAACAATTTTTGTTGAAATAATTTTTAATTTGAAAAATAATAGAAAAAATTAAGATGAAAAAAAAAAGGTATTTTGGACGGAGAGATTTTAGTTGAAAGAATAAAGTTATAAAAAAATACTAAAAAGTAAAAAATCAAGATAAGAAATAATGTAAAAAAGAGAGAGGGTTACTAGAAAGAATAAAAAAATAAAAGAGTAAATCACTAAAAAAAAAGGAAAATAAAATAAGAAAAAAAGAATAAGAGTGCATAATTTTATTAGAAAAAAATAAAATGAAACAAATAACAACAAAATATGAAAGAATAAAAAAGACAAAAGTAAATCGTGACAAAAGAAACAAAAAGAAGAAGAATGAGAAGGACCTTTGGGGAAGCCTATGCTTTAAAAAAGAGGGGCGATCTAGTCTTATAATTTTCAAAGGAGGCATATTTGATTTTGCTTAAAAAAGGAGTATTTTGGTCATTAAGTCTTTAAAGAGGACTTTAAGTGTCATTTTCTCCTTTTCTTTTGACAAGCTCTGTTTGTTATTTGTAAAGTTTTTGAAAAAATTATATAAATATTTTAATAATAGTAGGTGCGTTGCGCATGTATCTTATCTACATGAGTAAAAAGTTTTAGTTTTTAAAAAAATTATATAAATATTTTATTTAAAATTATATTTGAGTTATAAAATAACAGCGAGATCCTGAAAATGAAGAATATTGATTCTATATAGTTAGGGAAAATCTGTCACATAGAAGTTCTCAATCATGATTAATATATTGAAAAAAAAAAAATTATCAGTCAGTATACAAAAACTAAACTATTCTAATTTATCATAATTAAATAATAAATTAAAGTGAAAATATATATAAATTAACTATAATTAATAATAGTATTAAATATAAAGACATGTCTCAAAAATATAATATGTATCGTGATATGATAAATTATATTATTTTTACGCTTTATTACCAAATATATATAGGTAGCTACAAAAGTGAAGTTCTAGTGTATATAGACGAAACCGTTTGCCTATTATATTTATATATTTTATTTGTATATATAGAGTTATTTGTACGGTGCTGATGATAATTTTGTTATATTGCATTAGTGATAAATCATAATTACGAATATACTACTGCCTAAAAGAAAAAGAAAGTTATTTTTATTGCAAAGGAATATTATTTTAAAATAAAGGGGTTCCTTTCCTTATTTGAGGTAAAATCTCAATTGAATCAAACTCCTAAATATTAGCACCTAATTGAATGAGGAGAGATTTAATTACCAAATTTAGTTGATGTTAAAATCCTAAATACAGGAAACTAATTTAAATTACTATCTTGTCTATTGTAAAATCTAATTTTAAAGGGTAAAAAAAGCGAACGATATTTTGCTAAGAGGATTCGTGCTTTTTTCTTTTAAACTGAAAATTTTTATTTAACCAAGTGTAAATATGTACAACCACCCGCTCATTAGACTCTAGAGTTGAGTCTCACAAAAATACCCTATACTTCGTAACACTTAAGTTCCTCAGCTGGAACTCAGCCTATAATGCCTAGGATCCTACTAACATGGATATCTATTTATCCTATCTAATATTGCCCTCCATTTACGGTGTTTTTCTCCCATAATATGCAATTGTAAGACAATTTCTCTAACTCTATTCCTATTCCCTTTCCTTGTATTTTGAAATCTTTTGAGATTCCTTTCCATCCATATGTGGTATACTGCTGCTGCAAAAGCACTCCTTAGTATTTTCCATTGTATGTTCCTGCTACTTGTTTTTGTAGCCAGCCAGTTGACCTCTTCATGCCATCGGCCTATTTGTCTATTAATACCAAACAAGCTTAACAAGTTCTGCCAGATAAATTTAGAGTATGGGTACTCGAAGAACAAGATCATGTGTCTCTTCTTCATAAGTTGTACAGAGGACATAAGCAGCGGGTACTAGTATCCTCCATTTGGTTAATCTATCCACTGTTACTTATCTTTGGTGAATTGCCATCCACAAGGTGAATTAATGTCGAGGGATAATGACTTGTATCATGAATAGTGCCTTCCATGAAACCTTTGAAAATTGCGATTGGATTGAGGTATATGCTTTGCTGATAGTGTATTTCTCTTGAGCAACATATGTATTCAATTCAGTGATCCCTAAAACTAACCATTTTCTAGCCTCGAAGATCTTCCTCACGAACCAACTAGCCTGTTTAGGTGTATCCATATTCTCTAAGCCCTTCGTTTTTATATATCCACCTGACCTAGAGTTTGTCTTTCTTTTGTGCGAGTGCCCACAGTAGTTTGCCTATTGCTGCTCTATTCCATAGAGTAAAATTGATGATGTTCAGCCCTCCTGCAGACTTTGGCCTACATATGGTGTCCCATGCAATAAGAGCTTTCTTGCCTTTAGTAACTCCATGCCAAAGAAAGTTCCTACATATTCCTGTGACCATATCATGCACCTTCTTTGGGAGAAGAAACACCTACGCCCAATAAGTTTGCATTTCAAACAACACACTTTTAATTAGTTAAACTCTGCCTGCATAGGATAAGAATCTAACCGTCCAACATCTCACTCTCTTTGCAATTCTGTCCACCAATGGCATACACTGGCTGATAGTGAGCTTCTTGGAGGACAATGGCACTCCTAAATATTTGAAGGGTAGGGCTCCAGTGGTGAAATGCAGTTCCTCAAGTGTTGCATCCTTGCATTGAGTTGACACACCTGCTACATACAATGAGCTTTTTTCCATGTTTGCGTGCAATCCTGAGGCAGCAGAAAAGTGTTCAAACTGTTTCCTCATAAGATAAATAGACACCTCGTCTGTTCGACAACACATCAACAAGTCGTCAGCAAAACAAATATGTACCACTCCCAGCTTTGAACATTTAGGATGATAGTTGAAGTCTGGATTTGATTTGAGCTGCTTCAAAGATTTGTTCAGATATTCCATCACCAATACAGAGTGGTAAAGTGACATAGGGTCACCTTGCCTCAATCCTTTTCTTGTCAGAAACCTAGGGGTTAGGCCTCCATTAATCAGTAGATGATAAGTAACTGTGCTTACACACTCCATAATGAGATTAACCATTTTATATAAAATCCCAAGTTCCAGCATAAGTTCTCTCAAGAAGCTCCATTCAACAGAGTCATAAGCCTTCCTAATGTCCACCTTAATCATAATATTGGTGATACTGCTTTCTATGTATACCCTTTTATCAGTTCATGAGCTAGTATTACATTGTCCAAAATATTTCTTCCTTCTATGAATGCAGACTGGGAAGGCCCCACCAGGTAATCAACAACCATTTTCAGCCTAGCAGTAAGTATCTTAGCTATAATTTTGTACATTGTAGAGCAACAAGCTATAGGTCTGAACTCTTTTACATAATTTGGATTTGCCACTTTAGGGATGAGACTGACAGTGGTATAGTTGATCTCCCTTAGCAGTTTCCCTATTTCAAAAAATTGTAGTACTGCTTTTGTAACATCTTCACTAATGTCGACCCAAAATCCAACTAGCTGTAATGGCACCTAACCCAACCCGCTAGGTAAGCCAGTTAACCATAAACCAGTTCAAATGATATTTACTAAGAGAAGGAATGATAATACAACTGAACTATTATACGAAGAATTCCCAAAGACTGGTAGTACAAATCATGAGCTTCTAAGATATAGAGTTTACAGAGCTGGTTTGAAATAAAATACACCATCGGTTTGAAATATACATGAATAGATCTGAAATACTAAAGCTACCAAGATCAAGAGGCAGCTATGACTGGAACATAGGTACATCTTTAGATCCAGCTCCCGCCGTACGCAGCTACATCAGCATCCAACATCTGCACGCAAGGTGCAGAAGTGTAGTATGAGCACAATTGACCTCATGTACTCAATAAGTAACAAACCTAACCTTAGGTTGAAAGTAGTGACGAGCTGGGACAAGGGTCAGAGTCCAACTCCAATAACCAGCAACATTTCACAATGATATAATAAAGAAGGTACAAAAAATAACTTAGCTGGTTCATAGTTACGAAAAATCGACATGCTTTTCAAGTATAATAGTAGATCCTGGACCTTTCGGCAAAAACCTCAAAAATATATGAATAAGTTTGAAAAATGTGATTTTTCCAAAAACCTTTCAATAATAAATAAGATATTTCATTTTCAGATAGCATGTGAAAAATACATCTCTATTCCTACATGTCAATAAATAGGTGAAATCATAAATGTCACCAAAATAGGGTAGTATGAGAAATTCATCTCTTTGCCTGTGTCTCAAGTACGCATGTCAAATGCAATGCATCTCAATGATTAACTCATGTACTCACACTCTCAGAGTACTCAATTTTTCAGTACTGTACGGTGCAGGCCCAGAGAAGATCCATCCCTCAATATAAATGTATAGTGCAACTCCATGCCAGGGAACTCCATCCCAAATGTGAATATATTGGGCAACTCCATGCCCAGGGAACTCCATCCCAAATATAATATCCATTGCGCTCACTGTGGGGGTGCAGGCTCCGGAGAGGCTCCTTCAGCCCTAGCGCTATAATAAGCCAGGTTCAGGCATAGATAAATAAAAACATGCTGTAACGTGCAGCCCGATCCCATAAATATTACTCACAATCAGGTCCTCGGCCTCACTCACTCATCAATCTCTCCATTCTCTCGGGCTCACAATGTCACGAAACTAGCCCAAAATGATGAAATGATGTATCAATAAATAACAACAGAGACTGAGATATGATATGCAATGAATGAATATGATTGAGTATGAAATTACAATTTAAACATATAATTCGACAGCAGAAAAGACCTCAATGGGTCCCAATAATTTCAGCATTTGCCTAAGCATGATTTCTAACATGAGTCACAACTCAATTTCTCTAATACATGAAAAATACATGGAAAAGTACAAGTTAATTTACACAACTCTACGGAATCGACTGAGTCTCAATTTCTATGGTGCACGCCCACACGCCCGTCACTTAGCATGTGCATCACCTCCAAACAAATCACATAACACATATGATCAGGGTCCATACCCTCAGCTCCAAGTTTAGAAATATTAATTACCTCGAACAAGCCAAATCCAATGCCGAGCAAGCTAAGCGATGCTCCAAAAATGCCATCCAGTGCATACCGACCTCTGAACGGTTTGAAACTAGCCAAAAGCAACTTAAATACATCCAATAATGCCAAAGGAAACAAACCCAATCGATAAAGGTTGAATCTTTAATCAAAAGCCCAAAATCAATCCAAAAGTCCAACCCAGGGCCGCGCCTCGAAACTCGACGAAACTTATAAAATCCGCCAATCCATTCGATTATGAGTACAAAGATACTAGTTTCACCCAAATCGACCCCGAATCAATGTTCAAAACTCAAAAACTCATTCTATGAAATTTTAGGCTAAAACCCCCAATTTCTCTTTAAAAATTCATAATCCAATTACCAAAAACAAAAATAGAATCATAAAATATAATTAAAACCGAGTATAAAACACTTACCCCAATCCGTGTGATGAAATTTGCCTCTAAAATCGCTTAAATCCGAGCTCCTCAACTCAAAATGTGAATAAAATAGCCAAACCCTCGATGTATAGCTTCTGCCCAGGCATCTTCACTTGTGCGAACAAATTAGCCGCTTCTGCGACAGCACCTTCGCTTTTGCGGAACCAGCTGAGAACTCGATCGTTACACCTGTTGACAAAATATCCGCTTATGCGACATCACCGGTGCGAGCCAACATCCGCATTGTGGAAGACCTCGCTCCTGCGCTCTATCCCTTCGCACCTGCGCATCCGCACATGCGCCTCAAATCTTCGCTTCTGCAATCTTCCTCACCCAGCTCTCACCTCACTTCTGTGACTCCTTTGTTGCTTCTACGACCATCGCATCTGCGTAAAACCAGCCATAGGTGCGATCACACCAGATCCTGCCACAACTGCCTTAGCCAAAATCGATCCAAACGATCCGAACCTCGTCCGAAACTCTTCCGAACCACTTAGGACCCCGTCCGAATATACTAACTAGTCCAATAACATAACGTGAACCTACTCGAGACTTCAAATCATGCATAACAATATTGAAACAACGAATCGCACCTCAAATCAAAATTAATAAACTTTGAGCTTTCAACTTCCAAAACTCGCGCTGAAACATATCGAATCAACCCGGAATGAACTCAAATTTTGCCCACAAGTCCCAAATGACATAACGAAACTATTCCAATTCCTGGAACCACAATCCGAATCCGATATCAAAGTCAACTTCCCGTCAAGCTTATGAACTTTCCAAACCTTCAAATTTTCAACTTTTGCCAATTAGGGCCTAATCCTTCTAGGAACATCAAAATGCAAATCCGGACATACGCCCGAGTCTAAAATCACCATCCGGACCTAACGGAACCATCAAAACTCCGTTCCGGGGTCAAATTCACCAAAGTCAAACTTGGTCAACCCTTCAAAGTTAAAGTTACAATAATAAAATTAATTCTTCCAAATCAAATTCCGGATTGCCTGAAAAACAAAACCGGCGATACACGCGAGTCATAATACATCATACGGAGCTGCTCATGCCTCCAAACTACCGAGCGAAATACAAATGCTCAAAACAACCGGTCGGATCGTTACAACCAATCACTTGCCAATTTTCTTTAAAGAATTTAGCTGGATAACCATCTATCCCAGGTGCTTTATCTTGTGGCAAGTCTTGCACAACCGTTAGAATCTCTTCTCTTGTCACAAGCACTTGAAATTGTTATTCTTGTGCAAATGATAAGCAAGGGCCATTCCTAACTATGTTGATATCAATTTCAGACAATACTGAAGCATTCGTGCTTTTAACATAATATAGATTTACTTTGGTGAAGAGCATGAGAATAAACTTATATTTCCTTGTTGCCATTTATTTCACTGTTGTTTCACCACCGAGCAATATGGTATGATGGTTAGGATTGTCCACACCTTTAACGTTTGGTGTTTGAGTTTTCGATCATTTCGGTGAGCGTCTTTTCTCCCTTGGTGAGAATCCATACTACAAAAACTTATAGCCTGTTTTTCCTCAAAAAGTACATTTTTGGAGGTGTTTGGTCAATAGTAAAAATGTTTTTGAGTAGAAGTAAAAAAAGTTTTTTACCTGTTGAGAAGAAGCTTCAAATTTTTGTTTTAAACAGAAACAAAAGAAGAAAAATAAATTTTTCAAGCCAAAAATATTCTTATCATATATTTATATTTATCAAATAAATTTTTATTAATTTAACCCGTAATTATAAATACTTTGGTTTCTACATTTCTTTTCTTTTCTCTAGGTTTTCTCTTCCTCTTTGGAATAGTTTGTCGACTGCGGATACATTTCTTTTCTTTTATAATATTTTTCCTGTATTTCTTTCTTCCTCTTTAGAATACAAAGCCTTCCTTAGAAATTACAAGCTCTTTGAACTGATTGTAAAATATACTTTGATACTTATCTTTTTTCGTAATTTGACACTTAAAGGCATTTTTTGAAAAAATTAATCGAATACAATCTACTTATTAAATGCCATAAAAGCACTTTTGAGACGAATTGGTAAAATAGAATTTTTTTTTTCAAAAGTACTTCTTAGAAAAAATATTTTGATAAAAACGTTTTTCAAAATAAATAATTTTTGATAGCTTGATCAAACATGTTGTTAGTGAGCTTCGGTTGGATAACAAATAAAAAAATTTAAAAACTACCTTTTCACTTACATAGCCAGTTGCTTTTCTCATTTGGCTGGATTTCTAGCTCTGTTCCAATAAATACTCAAAAGCTGAAATTAAGCTGGGTATCTCTAACTGATGTTTTTTTCTCAGTTTAAAAGCTTTTTAAGCTGACAAGTGTTTTACTTTGTCATTTCTTATACATTTTTATAATCCCCCAACCCCTCTCTCCTTTCTCTTCCTCCTCCTGACTCGAAACGTAAGTGTTCCCATTGATCAAGAATTCAAGTACAATCATGGACACTTTTTTCACGTGGATCGGTCTTTCCCTAGTTAACTTGTTTGTTACTTGGTATTTCCGGATATGTTTTAAAAATTTCCCAGTAGATTTGATTGAAAAATGGATTAGATCTAAAAATTGCTTGTCTTTGACATTAGAAATTACAATCGGCCACATGAAGAAAGATAAATAATAATAATAATCGAGAAAACTACATATTATAGGTATCCCAAAAATAATAGCCAGCAATATATATATATTTTGTATATTAATATATAATATAGATACAATACACATATTTTATACATATTTTTTTATATTAGCTAGTGGATGCAATTATTTTTGGCCAAAGGCTAAATGTATAACCTGCACAATACAGTCAACCCACTCTATAACAGCCTCTTTCGTTCCGATACTTTTTGGCTTTTATAGTGAATGATTGTTATACACCCATAATAACATTTGACGTTTAAATATTTTTGACTTTTATAAATAAAATTTATCCAAAAATCAGTTATTTTTCCTTTTTTTACTATTACATATAAAAGATAAGAAAATTATTCAAATTTTAAATCTCATAAGCCATGCATATTTCACTAGTTAAATATTGAAAAAAGCTAATACATTTTAACTAAATTCATAACTAAACATATAAAGATTTAAACTCTTAGACAGACATTTTAAAGTTATTTAAAAAAATAAATTCTTTCAAGATTGATGGAAGAACTTTGTAATTATAGCTTGTTCCGTAGATTTCATTCTCTTACTAGCGATATAACGCTTGAATTGGCGAAGATTCATGACCAAGTTTCAGCAAAAAAGTATCCAATAGCTTTCCCTTGAAGACAATCTAAGAGCTTGGCAGTTAAATTTTCTATCTAAACTTTTTTGAAATTTGTCCAATTGAAAGAATATCATGTGCAAATCTTCAAATCTTATATCTTATGCAAGATAGAAACTTTGTTTAATGGAAAAGATTGTGTGCATATTTTTAAAATTATTATTTGTAATCTTAATGATTCTATATGGTTGTTATATATGGGTAATTTCGCAAAGAGCGTTCAACTATAAATATGGCTATTGCTGTTATAAGTAAAAAGCTGTTATAGAGAGGTAAAATATAACTTAAAATGTCACGACCCTAATTTTCCTCCGTAGTATGTCGTGATGGCACCTAGCTTCTACGACTAGGTAAGCCTAACATTTGATAATACTTGACAGAAATAATCAACAAAATACTAAAAACCAGTCTTATAAACTGGTATAAACTCCTGAAATACAATTTCAACAAACTCTCCCAAAACTGGTGGAACTAAGTCATAAGCTTTACAAAGTAATACTAGAGTGTTTACTACATCAATGTCTTAATGAAAATACAATAGGAAATAAAGAATAAGGAAGGTAATTCCGAGGCCTGCAGACGTAGAACATGTATACATTGAAGTCTCCAAGAACATTAACTCAAATCAACTCTAGAGTCCCCCGCGGGTAGACGTACCTGGATCTGTAAAAAAGCTGTACAGAAGTGTAGTATGAGTACACCACAACGGTACCCAATAAGTATCAAGCCTAACCTCGGTAGAGTAGTGACAAGGCTAGGTCAAGACACCAATAACGGAAAAACAGAGCAATGAGTTATATGAAGCAATTTAATAACAGAGACTAACAAAAAAAAATGTAAGATAACATAAGGAAAGTAATTGAAAAGAACCACAATATTCATATATGGACAATAAATAATAGAACAATGAAGAACAAATCAATAAGAAGTGCTCCCACCAAATAACTATTTACAACACCAGATAAACAACAAGAATCTCAACGAGGTAGCGCCTCGTGTACAAAGAATCACAACTGAGGTACCGCCTCATATTCACAATTCAAAATCTCAATCACAATCTTTTCTTACACCGCCACGTGATCATTACATTAAAAAAGGTTTTGAAAACAGTTTTTTTGAAATAGCTACATGCATTTTAGCCCACCTTATGACGCTGTGTGGTTTCACGTAGCTCCCCTACAAGCAACACGCACATAAGTCCCACCTTATACTGTCGCATGCGCCTTAATATCACATTGTAGTAACAACTCACACCACAAGTGCCCATATATTACAACTTGCCAACAATCAACAATATTAATATTTTCACAACATTAGCCCTTGGATCAAGTATATTGTGTACAAGAATATCAATAACAACAATGAATGTAAAATGCTCAACCGGAAAGATGTCTCAACAATAACAATTTCGCCTCAACGTGATAACGGCTTCCACTAATTCAACACCAATAACTCAACAATGAGAGAGATAATGTATAACCATGATATTAAATAAGAATAATTTAATGACGAAAGAGATAACATGAACAATAACTTCAAATAATGGTCATCAATAATGGAAGAGATAATATGAACAATAATTTCAAATAGTGATAATCAATAATGAAAAAGATAACATGAACAATATCTTCAAATAATGACAATCTTCAATAAGAGATAACATGTGCAAATAAAAGAGGCAACAAGTTCAACTAAAGCATGGGAGCAATTTACCAATAGGATGTAGAACAAGTGTTGACGATTCACTTAAGGCATGAAATGATAGACTAACACAAATAAAAATAAGTTGACTATGAGAATTTAGAGCATGATATGTCAATTAAATTAACGCATGGAAAGAGTCTAAATAGCCTAAACCGGTCAAATACCACGTATAACCCGTGTACCCACTTGTCACCTTGCGTACACGGCTTTCACATAACACAAATGAATTAATCAATACCAATCCTAAGGCAATTATCCCAATCAATGTTAGGAAAGATACTTATCTCAACTAGGTCAATTCAACCCTCGAAAATAGCTTTTCCCTAAATTCTCCTTCACACGGTTTAAATCTAACCGAAACTGACTTAATATCATCAACCAATGCAAGGAAAATAAATTATAATAGATAAATCTATGATCTTTACACTTTTTTCAAAATGTCAATAAAAGTCAACCCGGGACTCCCCCGGTCAAAACCTAGGTCCAATGATAGATTCCGACTATCCATGACTCCACGAGTTCATATATGTGATTGGATTCAAAATCCGAGTCCAAATTGACTCTCAAATTCTTATTTTTTCAAAAACTTGACAAATTTTCACAAATTTTCACTTTGATTCACATGATTTTAATGTTAAAACCTAAGATATATTGATGAAATATTATTAGAAATAGATTAGAATGACTTACCCAAAGTTTGTAGGTGAAAATCCCCTCTCCAAATCGCCTCCTACCGAGTCTAGGGTAAATTCCGTCTCCCAGCCCTTTGTACCAACTGCAGTTGTCGCATTTGCGACTGTCTCGACCCCAATTTTCCTCCGTAAGATGTCGTGATGACACCTAGTCACTAAGACTAGGTAAGCCTAGCACTTGCTGAACTAAAAGACATAATTTAACCAGAAACAATTATTAAGCATGAAACTGAAATTTCTATAGTAAACCAATAATCCCGAGTGCAATACAATACCCAAAACTGGTAGTGTAAGTCATAAGCTCTACTGAGTTTACTAGGATAAATTTTCTAAGTACAACTGTTCCGGAATGGAAATAGACAGTACAAGTACAAAATCAGAAGGTGTTTCTGAGGCCTGCGAACGCGATGTCAGGTATACCTTGAATCTCCACAGCAAAACCCGGACAACTAGCTAGTGATCAACCAACTCCGAAGTACCTGGATCTGCACAAAAATGTGCAAAAAATATAGCATGAGTATACCACAGCGGTACCTAGTAAGTATCCAGACTAACCTTGGTGGAGTAGTAACGAGTGACAGTCAAGACACCTACTAGACTTTATAACCTGTACAAATATGAATGTGAAACAAACAGGGAAACAATGTTAATATAAAACTAAGCATGGTAAAGATAACAAAGCTATACTCACAATAGGACACTAGAAACAACAACTAGTAACAGGGAGCAACAGGTAGTAATGTCGTGAAGTAATGCTGAACACAGTTTAAGTCCGGTGAAACCAAGTAGAGAAAACAAGTAACAACTCAATAAGAGCAATCGCTTCCACACAAGATTTATCCAAGGATTTTCCTGAAGGTACTTAGCCTCACAGTCACATTCCATGGGTCCCAATTCATGAACTCTAATCACTTGGCATCTCATTCCCACATAACAGTTTATAATCGCACGATGACTTACGTGCTAAGAAAGTGACAATATCTCACAGCCGCACGGACAACTCACGTGCCAATAATGACAATGACTCAATCACACGAACAACTCACGTGCCAATAAGACAACTCTCACACAAAAGTCAAGTAAACAAGAGTAAATGTAAATGGTCACTAACCTCAGAATTCATCTTCTTAAACATATATGGGTGATTAATTACGTGTATGCTTGTGTAAGTGTTCTATCACAACTCAAGTCAACAAGTAAGAGTAGAGGTAATGAATGGCACATAGAAAACAATCACCACAAAATGTATAATGTATACCTCACACAAGGTAGGCACACCACCATACAAATATCATCAATAACAATGCCCCCATGCCATCATAAGTCATCACACATCATCCCCGACATAACCGAACTTGTCTCGCCACGTGCACAACAATAAAGTAAATGCCTGCCTTGTCTCGCTGAACATGCATAATAATATTCCCATCTTGTCTCGCCACATGCGCAAACCTACATATATATAGTCTACCTTGTGGGGCCGCATGTGGAAATATCAATAATAACAATAGCACGGACAACTCAAGTGAGAACACCCCAACAATCCTCTCAACAACACCACATGTGCCAGAAACATCACATCACAATATAAGGTCTTTCACCACATGTGCCCATACACCATAACTTTTTCTCAAAATAATTTCAATACCACAATCACGCATAGCCCTCGGCTCAAAAACACTGAGTACATCAACAGCAACAATAATAACACGGGAGTACGACAATTAAATAGACTCAAGAACTACAAAACATAAAGAATCGGAAGAACGAGCTCACAATGAAAGACACGACAGGTAATAATGGTTTCAACAAGAATAGCTTAAAAAGGGGAGAGGTAATGTATAACAACGATTCCACATAAGTACAAACGATAAGAGAGATAACATGAATCAACGAATGCCAAATAAGGATAAGTCAACAAAGAAAGGGATAACAAAACTGCAACTAAGGTTAAGCAATTACAGAAGAGATAATAATAACTTCAATTAAGGTTAAGCAATAATGGAAAAGATAATCATAACTTAAATTAAAGTTAAGCAATTATGAAAAAGACAGCATGGCAATACAAGGGGCAACAAGTTCAATTAAGGCATACAAGCGTTTATTGGCAACAAGGGTAGATTATGAATCAATCAACTCCAAATAAGACACGTACCAGTGAATTTAGTAAATGGAGGATTTAACATGATAAAACAACTTCATTTTTAATGAACATAAGAACCTAAGATCCCTAAACGGTCAAATTCCACAAATAAGCCTGAGTACGTACTCGTCACCTCGCGTACATGGCCTTCACATGACACAACAAGCACAAATGACTCAAATCCTAAGGGGTAGTACCCCCAAACAAAGTTAGGCAAGATACTTACCTCAAAGAAGCTAGAACGATACTATAAAATGACCTTATCGCGTGAAACAACCTCCGGACGGCTCAAATCTAGCCAAAATAACTTCATCTCATGAATAAAAATCATAGAAAACAAATCCGGATAATAAAGCATCAATCTTTAATAAAAACTAAAAAGTCAACCTCGGGCCCGCACCTCGAAACCTGATAAAATTCATAAAATCCGAACACCCATTCCGATACGAGTCCAACCATATCAAATTTATCCAGTTCCGACATCAGTTCATCCTTCGGATCATCATTTTACATATTTGAAAGTTTTCACAAAATTTCTATTTTTTTCCCAACTCAAACCACTAATTTAATGATAAAAATAAAGATGGAATCATGAAATAAAATCAAATCTGGGTAAAGAGCACTTACCCCAATTCAACACGTGAAGAACCCCTCAAAAATCGCTCAAATCCGAGGTTAACAACTCAAGATATGATAAAAATGGCCAAACCCTAAAAAATAGAGCACCTTATATTTCTGCCCAGGTAACATGCATCGCGATCGCGCAAACTCATATGTGATCGGGAAGAAGAAAATCATCAGCTGCCAAGAATGTTCTATGCGAATGTGAAAATAGAGAAGCGAACGTGAAAAGAGAGAAGCGAATGCGAAGAAGAAATAATACTGCCTACGAAAAGCACCATGAGAACGCGGAACAAGGGATGCGAATGCGATTCATCACTGACTCAGTGATCGCGATCGTGGGCCATTCTACACGAACGCGAAGAACAAAAGCCTTTGCCTGCCCAGCATAGTCGTCACTACGCGAACGAGAAAGACCAAATGTGAACGCGAAGAAGTAACACTTACACGCACGTGATCACGGACCAAACCATGCAAACGCGAAGGAGGAGAAAGGACCGGTCACCAAACAGCCTTCACGATCGCGGTTGTACCTTCGTGATCGTAGAGAAGAACATCAGACACCAGCAACCAACATTCCAAAATAGAAGGAAATGGCTCGTAGACCATCCGGAACACACCCGCGGCCCCGGGACCCCGTCGAAACATACCAACAAGTTCCATAACATAACACGGACCTGCTCGAGGTCTCAAATCACATCAAACAACATCAAAACTACGAATCGCACCACAAATCGAACTTAATGAACTTATGCACTTCCAAATTCTATAACTTGCACCGAAACATATCAAATCAGCCTGGAATGAAGTCAAATTTTGCATGCAAGTATCAAATGATACAACGGAGCTATACCAACTCCCGGAGTCGAAATCTGAACTAGATATCAACAAAGTCAACTCCCAATCAAACTTCTCAACCTTCCAAACCTTCAACTTTTCAATTTTCACCAAACTGCATCAAATCAACCTATGGACTTTCGAATCCAATGCCGGACACATGCCTAAGTCCAAAATCACCACACGAAGCTATTGGAATCATCAAAACATCATTCCGGATGTCTACACAAAAGTCAAAGCTCTGGTTAATTCTTACTGCTTAAGCTTCTAAAACAAGAATCTCTCTTCCAAATTATTACTGCTTAAGCTTCTAAAACAAGAATCCCTCTTCCAAATTGATCCAGAATCATCCGAAAATCAAACCCAAGCTCATATGCAATTCATAAAACATAACACGAAGCTGCTCGAGACCTTAAGCCACCCAACGGGACGCTAATTCTCAAAACGACCGGCCGGGTCGTTACGTCCTCCCCCTCTTAAACAAACGTTCGTCCTCGCCAAGAATCATTCTGAAGTCATC
>MCJB01011409.1:293937-312309 GCA_002018475.1 Nicotiana obtusifolia | reverse complement strand
TGACCCTACGTCACCCCAAATCTACATAAGCCTGAAACACCATATCAACTGAAGAATTTTCCTTCCACCAACACTAATAAGCCTTAGAACTAAAATTTTCACCATCTGCTTATTTCCCAAGACCCGATTCATCAACACACGGTATCAGCCTCAACCAGCTGCTACAATTCATACCTACACCCATAAGGTACAACCATACGACGTAACACATCATGCATATGCCTATAACCACATCTCTGACCGCCATAGCTACCCATAATTAAATGCAGCACCGACAAATAATCTCATCTCAGCTAAAACCTCATCCCAACGTTCACAATGCTGACAACGATGTAAGAAACATGAGGACCTCATAACCATTCACCCGAATCAACAAGTCACCTCTAATGTCACCTGGGCACCCACCTCGCAAGCTAAAACCCAATAGCATAACGCGGCAATGATTGAATATGTAAAGAGAAACACATGAGAGAGCTATTGAACAAGCCCGACAGGCACAACTCCCTATCCATACTTACAAATCAATTCCACAAGGGAATATCAAAGCATACGAACTAGCCATAAGGATCACATCCTAATATAACTCCACCGTGGCCCGCAACCCGGTTCAAACATATCAAACCACATGAAAATGCGAGGATCCCATTCTCAGCTCTGCATCACAAGTAGTATACACATCATACCAACCAAAATCCTCCACTAATTCAATTCCGCTAACAATATCATAACACATACTGACCTCCCACATCGGTAGAGCATCTAAATCACAACTCGTAACCAACCACCCAGAAATCACATCAAGGCCTACCGTAATGGGTAACAGAAATTCACTTCTAGTCTCATACCTCTCAATAGTGGACAAAATAAAGCGATAGACACGGGCTACCCACTGTAGAATCTCCTAACAGGGGTAATCACATAAGTAGAGTACAAAATCACGAAACTCACCCTTATGTGAAGCAAGATAAGAAGACTCACCTTGATAAGAAGAACCAAATCAAAATATGAATGATGCTCCTCTATAACACATCGAAACCATACCTGTAACAACATCATCTGGCGCAACGGCCTCCACCCTACTGTAGAAAGCATATCAGCAGGCCGGGCCTATCCCTCTTGGGCGCCCTCTACCCGCCTGACCTTCACCCTTTGCTACTAGTGCAGGGATAGGAAAAACTGGAGAAGAGCTCATAGTTTGAATATCCCGCTGTGACACATCTGTCTGGAGTCTGGGACAATCTCTCACCATGTGGTTGGTATCTCCACACTCAAAGCAACCCCTCCGCTAGCGTGGCTGTGGAAGCTGTCTGGTGCGGGTACTCTGAGACCCATGGGTATCTGGAACACTGTACAAAGCCTGAAGTGCAAACTGAACTGACTGACCCACAAACCCTCTACCATGCCGTACCCTGCCTCCAAAATAGGGACATAGTAGATCCTCCCGATCTACGAGGACTCTTAGCCTCCCTGGCGTCTCCCTCCTGAACCTACATGCCCTCTAATCTGCGAGAGATCTTTGCTACCTGCTGGAATGGAAGATCTGTCTCCAACTCCCGGGCCATGCTGAATCGGATACCATGACTGAGCCCTTCAATGAATCTGTAGACTCGCTCTCTATTCGTAGAAACCAAGGCAGGTGCATGTCTGGACAAATCACTGAATCTAACAGCATACTCTAACAATAACATAGTGCCCTGACGCAGCTGCTCAAACTCCATGCGCCATACATCCTGAAGGGTCCGGGGAACAAACTCAATCAAGAACATCTCTAAAAACTGAGTCCATGAAAGTGAAGTTGTACCGGCCGAGCTACCCAACTCGTACGCTCGACACCACTAATATTCCGCTCCCTTAAGTTGGAATGTAGTGAAAGCAACCCCACTCGTCTCCACAATACCCATAGTGCGGAGAATCCGATGGCACTCCTCTAGGAACCCATGTGCATCCGCTGAAGCCAAACAACTAAAAGTAGTAGGGCAATACTTCTTGAACCTCGCAAGCCTAAGCTGTTCCTCCTCAGATGTTGCTGCCCTAACCACGGGCTGAACTGGAACAACAGGCTATGTCGGCATGACACCTGGAACCTGACCAATGTGGACTCGCAGCTCTAAACTATGGGCGGGGGGATCGGAGTCTGAGCTCCTCTCCCGGTCCGCGAAGTACCTGGTGCAATTGTAATCAACCCCGCCTGAGAAAATGTGCAAAACATGCTCAAGAACTATGCTAAAGTCTCCTGAAGTCCCAGGGTAGCAACAGGCGCCTCCGGTACCTGTCCCCCAACCGGAACTACTGGCGGCTCCTCAAGTGCTGCTCGGACAGGTACTCTAGATGCAGCACGTGCTCCTCCTCGGCCTCTGCCTCTGCCCCAGCCCCTAGCAACACCGGCTCTAGGGGCAGCATCATCAGTAACTGCGGCTCACATCCTCACCGTCTGTGAGAGAATAGAATGACAAAGGCTCAAGCTCTAAGATCAATAAACCCGAATGATAGGAATAAAGGAAATGAAACTATCCTAATAGTTTCGTAGCCTCTCAAAGATAAGTACAGACATTGCTGTACCAATCCGCAAGACTCTACTAAACTCGCTTATGACTGTCACGACTCAAAATCCACTATAGGCTGTGATGACGCCCAACGTCGCCGTTAGGCAAGCGAACAGTGAACTATCACGTAAATTGTTCATTTTATTACTTTCAAAATCATAAACTTTTATTAAGTAAGGAAATTTACACCTTTGAGATTCATGGGTACATACATAATTAGTATTGCATTAAAAAAAAGGGTGATAATAATATGCAAATCCGTAAGCATCAACTAGAATATCCCCAAAACTCAGTGCCACAAGTGCATGGGAATTTACTAAGGAGTACAATAATAATATAACATATGTCTAGAAGGTAAATAAGACATGATAAATAAATAGTACGATGTAGACTCTGTGGGCTGCGATACGTAGCCTGGAATATAGCTCACCATAAGGTCTCTTCAGCAGCTGCACCTACGCGCCCGGATGTCTACCAAATGAACCTGTCAGATCCTGCAAATTTAGTGCATAAGTGTAGTATGAGTACGTATATCAACGCGTACCCAGTAAGTATCTAGCCTAACCCCGAAGAAGTAGTAACGAGGGGTCAACATCGACACTTACTAGTGGTCCAATATATCAAATGCAATAGAAAGTAAACCGGTATGAGGCATGGTAAATAAATAGTGTAAATAGATATAGGTACGTAGTACGATCCTATTGTGAACAGTAAATACAAGCTCTCAGTTATCGGTCACCTCTTCAACCGGAGTTTATAGGTAAAATGGTCTCCACCAGATAGATCGTCACAACTCATATCAGGAAAGCTCGCGGATACGAAGGCTTCTTTTCAATATTACGCATGACGCTGCCGAGGCGAACGACCCGATTCCATAAGAGTATTTAAAGACATGCCAAAGCGAATGGCCCCATCCCTTAATAATGTGTACACTTCCAAGGGTCGAACGACACGAACCATAGATGTATCTATTAAGCT
This sequence comes from Nicotiana obtusifolia, assembly GCA_002018475.1. NCBI lineage: Eukaryota > Viridiplantae > Streptophyta > Magnoliopsida > Solanales > Solanaceae > Nicotiana > Nicotiana obtusifolia. Next base: position 308,788 of record MCJB01011409.1, on the reverse strand, counting down.
GCCGAGGCGAACGACCCGCTCCCATAAGAGTAGTGTTGTCATACTGCCGAGGCGAACGGCCCGATCCCATAAGAATATGATACTTTAACGGGTCCTTGACCCCACTCACAAATATACATGTCAATTATGAAATTTAAAGAAGCTTTTCGGTGAAAATGCACAACGCGAGAGAAATTTGTAAAGGAAGCACAATTATTCCGCGGCTGATCAAGTAGCTCATCAAATTTCTACAATAGCGAGTCTATCGATCTACACAAGCCTAGTCTCAGTTCATAGTACAAAATAAAGGAATTATATAGGCAAGGATAATTCAAATGGTACAATTAAAGTATGGCGTGAACCTAAGTCTAGCCGGACATAATCAAGAATTCTAGCATATGCACAGAGAATCGTCACATCATACATGCGCAGCTCCCACAACATGTAGCATACAACAAGAACAACACCTACGGGGTAAATTCATCCTCATAGGGTTAGACAGGAGATTTACCTCGCTCCGCAGTTTCATAACCGGCTCCAACGCCTCTCTAGCTCCTCAAACCAATGCCCATCGGTCCGAAATTAGTCAAATAATGTGCAATCGAATAAAAATGTACTCTCATACACATAATTAATCAATTTATAAGAATCCACAACTCCGCTCGAAAAGTCAATAAAGTCAACCCTCGGGCACACGTGTCCAGATTTCGAAAATTTTCGAAGAGAAACTTTACCATAACATTATGAACTCAAATAATGATTTATTCCTAATTCCTTTTCCAAAATTGTGGTTAAAATCCAAAATTATCAATTCTAGGTTTTTCTCTTAAAATCTCATAATTTCCATAAATTTTTATGTTTAAATCTACATATAATCCATGTATTTCACTAACATTATGTGGGAAAAGTCAATAAAGTCAACCTTCGGTCCACGTGCCTGGAATCCAAAAATTTTCGAAGATAAACTTTACTCATAACATTATGAACTCAAATATATGATTTATTCCTAATTCCGTTTCCAAAATTGTGGTCAAAATCCAAAATTATCAATTCTATGTTTTTCTCTTAAAATCTCATAATTTCCATAAATTTTCTTGTTTAAATCCACATATAATCCATGTATTTCACTAACATTATGTGGGAATTACTTACCTTGCCGTAGATGACAAAAAATCTCCCCTTGAAGCTCTCCACAAATCGTCCCAACCAAGTGAAAATGAAAGAAAATTGGCTAAATCCCGCTTTAAAAGAAATCTGCCCAGGCCTGACCTTTATCGTGTTTGCGACCTCTTGAATGCGTTCGCTATGCCCAGCTGACCCTGCCATTCGCATTCGCATGGCCTCGTTTTCACGAAGACCTTCTGCCATACAGCCATCCCAGCCTTCTTCGCGTCTGCGGAGAAGCATACGCGTTCGCGAAGAGCAAAAATAGGGGCCCTTCGTCAGCCTTCTTTGTGATCACGGGACTGCCTTCGTGATCGCAAAGCACACTGTACACCAACATTACCAAAACAGCCAAACTTGGTCCGAAACCACCCCGAATCACGCCTGAGGACCCCGTCCAAATTTGTTCGAGGCCTCAAATTCCACACCAAACAACATCTTAACTACGAATTGACGACCAAAATCCTTCTTTTAAATTTCAACATTCTAACTTCGACGAACGCGTCCGATTCATACTTATGCAGTCCAGAATATCGCCAAACTTTTCGCACAAGTCACAAATCACGATATGAACCTATTCCAAGCTCTGCACTCCAAACGGACATCGATAACATCAAAAATCACTTCAAATCAAGCTTAAGAAATCCTTAAACTTTCAAAATGCCAACCTTCCATAATTAGCGGCAAAAATACACCCAGGCGACCCGATTCTGATTGGAACATCATACGAACCTATTGGAACCTTCAAATCTTGATTCCGAGGTCATTTACTCAAAAGTCAAACACTTGGTCAATTCTCCCAACTTAAAGCTTCCGAATTAAGAATTTTCCTTCCGAAACGACTCCGATCTTCCCAAAATTCAAATCCGACCACACGTACAAGTCATAAAACATGAAGTGAAGCTACTCAAGGCCTCAAACCGCCGAACGACGCGCAAAAGCTCAAAATAAACGGTCGGGTCGTTACATGACTGGTAGAACCTATGAACCTAGAGCTCTGATACCAACTTGTCATGACCACAATTTTCCTCCATAGGATGTCGTGATGGCACCTAGTCACTAAGACTAGGTAACCCTAACACTTACTGAACTAAAGGACAGAAGTTAACCAGAAACATTTTTAAGCATGAAACTGAAATTTCTATAGTAATCCAATAATCCCAAGTGCAATACAATTCCCAAAACCGGTAGTACAAGTCATAAGCTCTACTGAGTTTACTAGGATAAATCTTCTAAGTACAACTGTTCCGGAATTGAAATAGACAGTACAAGTGCAATAAAATCAGAAGGTGACTTTGAGGCCTGCGAACGCGACGACAGGTATACCTTGAGTCTCCACAGCAAAACTTGGACAACTAGCTAATGATCAACCAACTCCGAAGTACCTGGATCTGCACAAAAATGTGCAGAAAATGTAGCATGAGTATACCACAGCGGTACCTAGTAGTTATCCAGACTAACCTTGGTGGAGTAGTAACGAGTGACAGTCAGGACACCTACTAGATTTAACAACCTGTACAAATATGAATGTGAAACTAATAGGGAAACAATGTCAATATAAAACTAAGCATGGTAAAGATAACAAAGCTATACTCGAAATAGGACACTAGAAACAACAACTAGCAACAGGGAGCAACATGTAGTAATCCCTCACAGTTTAAGTCCGGTGAAACCAAGTAGAGAAAACAAGTAACTACTCAATAAAAGCAACTGCTTCCACATAAGATTTGTTCAAGGATTTTCCCCGAGGTACTTAGCCTCATAGTCACATTTCACGGGTCCCAATTCGTGAACCCTAATCACTTGGCATCTTATGCCTACATTACAGTTCATAACCGCACGGATGACTCATGTGCTGAGGAAGTAACAATATCTCATAAACGCACGGACAACTCACGTGCCAACAATGACAAATGACTCATGATCGCACGGATAACTCACGTGCCAATAGGACAACGCTCACATAGAAGGCAAGTAAATGAGAGTACATGTAAATGGTCACTAACCTCAGAATTCATCTTCTTAGAAAGATATGGGTGATTAGTTACGTGTATGCTTGTGCAAATGTTCTATCACAACTCAAGTCAACAAGTAAGAGTAGAGGCAAGGAATGACACATAGAAAACAATCACCACAAAATGTATAATGTGTACCTCACACAAGGTAGGCACACCATCACACAAATATCATCAATAACAACGCCCCCAGGCCATCAAGTGTCATCACACATCATCCCTGTCATAGCCACCTTTTCTCTCCACGTGCGCAACAATTAAGTAAATGCCTGCCTTTTCTCTCTGCACGCGCATAATAATATTCCCACCTTGTCTCGGCACATGCGCAAACCACAAATATATAGCCTGCCTTGTCGAGCCTCATGTGCAAATATCAATAAGCACAATAGCACGGACAACTCACCTGCGAACGCCCCGACAATCCTCTCAACAACACCACATGTGCCAGAAACATCACATCACAATATAATGTCTTTCACCACATGTTCCCACACGCTACAACTTTTCCTCAAAACAATTTCAATACCACAACCACGCATAGCCCTCGGCTCAACAACACTGAGTACATCAACAACAACAACAATATCATGAGAGTACGACAATTAAATCAACTCAAGAACTACAGAACACAAAGAAAGGGAAGAACGAGCTCCCAATGAAAGACACAACAGGTAATAATGGTTTCAACAAGAATAGCTCAACAAGGGGATAGGTAATGTATAACAACGATTCCACATAAGTACAAGTCGACGATAAGAGAGATAACATGAATCAACAAATTCCAAATAAGGATAAGTCAACAATGAAAGGGATAACAAAACTTCAACTAAGGTTAAGCAATTACAAAAGAGATAATAGTAACTCCAATTAAGGTTAAGCAACAAAGGAAAAGATAATTATAACTTAAATTAAGGTTAAGAAATTATGAAAAAGACAGTATGGCAATACAAGAGGCGACACGTTCAACTAAGGCACATAAGCGTTTATTGGCAACAAGGGTAGAACATGAATCAATCAACTCCAAATAAGGGTGAATTTAGCAAATAGAGGATTTAACATGATAAAACGAATTCATTTTTAATGAACAATAGAACCTAAGAGCCCTAAATGGTCAAATTTCCACAGATTAGCCCGAGTACGTACTCGTTACCTCGCGTACACGGTCTTCACATTAACAACTAGCACAAATGACTCAAATCCTAAGGGGTGGTTCCCCCACACAAAGTTAGGCAAGGTACTTACTTCAAAGAAGCTAGACCGATACTCTAAATTGACCTTCTCGCATGAAACAACCTCCGGACGGCTCAAATCTAGCCAAAATAACTTCATCTCATGAACAAAAACCATAGGAAACAAATCCGGATAATAAAGCTTCAATCTTTAATAAAAACTAAAAATTCAACGCTGAGCCCGCACCTCGGAACCTGATAAAATTCATAAATTCCGAACATTCATTCTGATACGAGTCCAGCCATACCAAATTTATCCAATTACGACATCAATTCGTCCTTCAAATCATCATTTTACATTTTTAAAAGTTTTCACAAATTCCCATTTTTTTCCAACTCAAACCACTAATTTAATGATAAAAATAATGACGGAATCATGAAATAAAATCAAATCCGAGCAAAGAACACTTTTCCAATCCAACACGTGAAGAACCCCTCAAAAATCGCTCAAATCCGAGTATTACAACTCAAGATATGATAAAAATAGCCAAACCCTCGAAATAGAGTACTTTATATTTTTGCCCAGGTAACATGCATCACGATCGCGGAAACTCATATGCGATCGCGAAGAAGAAAATCATCAGCTGCCAAGAATGTGCTACACGAACGCAAAAAGAGAGAAGCAAACACGAAGAAGAAATAATACTACCCACAAAAAGCACTATGTAAATGCGGAACAAGGGACGCGAATGTGGTTCATCACTGACTCAGTCATCGCGATTGCGGGCCATTCTACACGAACACAAAGAACAAAAGCCTTTGCCTCCCCAGCATGGTCATCACTATGGAACGCGAAGGACCAAATGCGAACGCGAAGATGTAACACTCAGACGCACGCAATCGCTGACTAAACCATGTGAACACAAAGGAGGAAAAAGGTCCAGTCACCAAACAGCCTTCGCGATCGCGGTTGTACCTTTGCGATCGTAGAGAAGAACATCAGATTCCAGCAACCAGCATTCTAAAATAGGAGGAAATGACCCATAGCCCATCCGAAACACACCCAAGGCCCCTAAGACCCCATAGAGACATACTAACTAGTTCCATAACATAATGCGGACCTGCTCGAGGTCTCAAATCACATCAAACAATATCAAAACTATGAATCGCACCACAAATCGAACTTAATTAACTTATGCACTTTCAAATTCTACAACTCAGCCACAATACATCAAATCAACCCGGAATGACGTCAAATTTTGCATGCAAGTTCCAAATGACACAACGGAGCTATACCAACTCCCGGATCGAAGTCCGAACCCGATATCGATAAAGTCAACTCCCAGTTAAACTTCTCAACTTTCCAAACCTTCAACTTTCCAATTTTTGCCAAACTACATCAAATCAACCTACAGACCTCCAAATCCAAATCGGAACACATGCCTAAGTCCAAAATTACCACACGAAGCTATTGGAATCATCAAAACAATATTCCAGAGTCGTCTACACAAAAGTCAAAACTCTGGTCAATTCTTACCGCTTAAGCTTCTAAAACAAGAATCCTCTTCCAAATTTATCCCAAATCATCTGAAAACCGAACCGGCTTAACATGCAAGTCATAATACATAACACGAAGCAGTTCGAAACCTCAAGCCACCGAATGAGATGCTAATTCTCAAAATGACCGGCTGGGTCATTACAATGACACTTTGCGAACCCTCGTAATTGCGGACCAGGGCTCGTGTTCGCGAATCTTGACAGCCACATGCATCATTTTAATTGGGAGAAAAGGTTTCACAATTGCGAATTGGATATCATCGCAAAATCGAACCGTTGTTCGCAAATGCGAACCTAGCTAAACTCCTGCTGACTTCACAAATAAGAAGGGGTAGTCGCAATTGCCATATCTGAGCCCCCACTGTCACCTTCGCAATTGCGAGACTGGTGCCACAATTGCGATAACTGGGCACCAGCAAGACAAGCAGTTCAATTTCACTACAATCCATTCCGAAACATGTCCGAAACTCATCCGAGCCCTTGGGCTCCAAACCAAACATCCATACAAGTCCAAAATTTCATGCCAACTCACTCGCACGATCAAAACACAAAAATAACATCAAAACTATGAATCGAACACTAAAACACATGAATTTCAAAGAAAAGTTCAAGAATCTCTAGAATTACAACTAAACGTCCGAATCCTATCAAATCAATTTCAAATGATACCACATTTCGCAGACAAGTTCTAAATAGCATAACAGACGTATTCCAAGTCCCAAAATCAAAATTTGAGCTCGATAGCTAAAAGTAAACCCACGGTCAAGCTTTTCAACTTCAAATTGCCAAATTTCGGCAAAACAACACAAATTAAATTGCGAACTTCCGAAATCAATTTTGGGCATACGCCCAAGGCTCAAATCACAATAACAAGATATTGGAGCCATTGAAATACTATTCCAAGGTCATTTTCACAAAATTCAAAGTTTGGTCAACATTTCTACTTTAAGCTCCTAAGTCAAAAATTAAAGGGTCCAAATCAACCCGAACGCTTCCCAGAACAAAAATGATCGACCTCGCAATCAACCCGAACGCTTCCCGGAACAAAACTAACCGTCCCCGCAAGTCACAAAATCATAAACACACATGTGTGAAGCATAAAAAGGGGTAACAAGGCGCATTTACACAAAATAACTGGTCGGGTCGTTACATAAAAAATTGATTAGAAAACTTGGCTTTTATAATGAATGATTGTTATATAGGGATGCTGTTATAGAGAGGTCTGACAGTAAATTAATCTGATAGGCTAAAGATTTAACACATTTTTAAGTTACATTAAATGAATATTGTGTTTTTAACTATGGTTACTTACAATTTTAACTTAGATTATTTATTTTATGTTATTTAGTAATAATTAAATGAGAATTCATGTCGCTGATCCCAACTTGTTCGGGATAGAGGCGCCATTGTTATTGTTGTTATGGTATTTAATAATTTAAATTTATTAAACATAGTACTATTTAAACGATATAGAACCTAATTTGAATTGAAACATAATATAATATATATTTGGTTAATTTAGAATTAGTTATCATGCAATAGTCAACGTCATTTTTAATGCTAACAACTTTAAGGGTATTTCAATTCTTTTAGGTAACAAAAATTATTGAAGCACTTTTTGACCAAAAAATCAACATCGTATTTTTTGCTTAAGCATTCTATCCAAACATATTAATCTTTATTCATAAAAATACTTTTTTTTGGGGGGGATGGGGGGATCATAAATAGCCTAATTTACAACTGGTAATTAAAAAATAGCCACAGTTTTAAAAGTAATAAAAATTTAACCAGTTTTTCATGTAAAGATAAAGTCTGAAAAAAAATATCTTTAAAAATCCAAAAAAATTCTAGAATATATGCTGGAGTTTGAATTTTTTACATATGAGATTCCAACATAATATGCTTGAATTTTATAATGTAATGGAGTTCCAACATAATATGCTGGAAGTTTATACGCAGGAGCGCTATAATCCAGCATATTATGCTGCAACTTTTCGTATTTCAGCTAAAATAGTGGCTATTTTTTAATGACTTTGCAAACGCTAACTATTTTTTGATTACTAGTCCAAAAACTGGCTAGATCATGCTATTTTCACTAAGTTTGATAACCTAAATGGGATTTTAGTATTGGGATATCCTAGTTATTGTTTCAACGTAATTGAGATAAACAAGGAAACAAGCCATTGCAAAGATGTCGTTGTGCATTAACTGTTGGAAAAACTTCAGGAATACATATAAAATCAAAAAATATTTCCATGATATACCTATTAAGAATCATACCTGTTAAATAATTTATAACGACCCGACCGGTCATTTTGAACATTTGCATCCAGTTCAGTAGTTTGAGGTTATGGATAGTTTTATATTGTGTATTATGACTTACGTGTATCATCGGTTTTGATTTTCGGATGATTCGGGATTGATTTGGAAGAATAATTCTCAACTAGGAAGCTTTAAGTTGGAAGAGTTGACCAAGTTTGACTTTCATGTGTTTGACCTCGAATTGAAATTTTGATGGTCTTGTTAGGTCCGGAAGGTGATTTTGTACTTAGTCATATGCCCGGAATTTTATTTGGCCGTTTCTAGGAGATTTTGGTGCTAATTGGCAAAAATTGACAATTTGAAGGTTAGGAAGGTTTTTTTATAAGTTTAACTGGGAGTTGACTTTGATGATACAGAGTTTGGATTGTTATTCTAGGAGTTGTAATAGGTTTGTTATATCATTTGGATCTTGTGTGCAAAATTTGAGGTCATTCCGAGTTGATTTGATATGGTTCGACACGAATTTTAGAAGTTGAAAGTTCAAAAGTTCATTAAGTTTAATTTGAGGGGTGATTCGTGGTTTTGATATTTTTATGTGTAATTTGAGGCCTCGTGTTATATTTTGGGACTTGTTAGCTTTTTCGGATGGGGTTCCGTGGGGCTCGGGTGAGTTTCGGATGGGTGTCAGATCATTTTGACACTACTAGTTTCTGCTGCTTTTCTGGTGTATTGGGTCAATGAAGCTAGTTGTTCATCGCATTCACGATAGATTTATTGCGCTCGAGTATAAGGAATTTGACCAGAGAGTTTTGAGCATCGCGTTCGCCGTATGGATAGCGCGTTCGCGTAATAGAATTTGAATTGCGTTCACGTTTGTGAGGTCGCGTTCGCGATGGCAGGTGACCTGATGGACTTCATGTTCACATGGATAAGGTCGAGTTCACATAGGGATATTTGGAGGCTGGGAAGATTTCGCTTCGCGATCGCGAGGGTACAACCACGATCGCGTAGGGTACCACCGGGCAGTGCATATAAGTACTCTATTTCGAACCTTGAGCTCATTTTATCATAATTTGAGATTTGATGCTCAGATTGACGATTTTGGAAAGGATTTTAACCACATGGATTGGGTAAGTATTTTTGACTCGGTTTTGATTATTTTACATGATTCCATCTTCGATTTTTGCTTTTAATTGATGAATCTAAATTTTTCTAAAGAGCAAGTTGGGCACCCAAGTAAAGCTCAACACAGCCTTTTATCCATAGACCGACGGGCAGCCGGAGTGGACAGTTCAGATTCTGGAGGATATGCTCCGAGCATGTGTCATTGACTTTGGAGGTCAGTGGGATAGATTCTTGCCCTTGGTCGAGTTTTCTTACAACAACAGTTATCAGTCCAGCATTGAGATGGCTCCAATCGAGGCTTTATATGGTCGGCGATATCGTTCACCCATTGGATGGTTTGAGCCCGGCGAGGCTAGGTTATATGGAACTAATTTAGTGAAGGATACCTTGGAGAAGGTAAAGTTGATTCAGGAATGACTTCAAACGGCACAGTCCAGACAGAAGAGTTACGCAGATTAGAAGGCTCGTGATTTATCATTCATGGTGGGTGAGAAGGTTCTCTTAAAAGTCTCGCCGATGAAGGGAATCATGAAGTTTGGGAAGAAGGGCAAGTTGAGCCTAAGGTTTATTGGCCCATTTGAGGTATTGAGACGAATTAGGGAGGTTGCTTATGAGCTTGTTTTGCCTCCTAGTCTGTCGAAAGTTCATCCGGTCTTCCATGTATCTATGCTCCGGAGGTATCATGCCGACAAGTTGCACGTGCTAGATTCTAGCATGGTTTATCTAGATGAGAGTTTGGATTATGAAGAGGAGCCAGTTGCCATTGTTGACAGGCAGGTTCGCCAATTGAGGTCCAAGAAGATTGTTGTGGTAAAGGTCCAGTGGAGGGGTCAACAAGTCGAGGAAGCGACTTGGGAGGCTGAGGAGGACATGAGGAGCATATATTCGCACGTTTTCAGCACTCAAGGTATGATTCTAGGCCCGTTCGAGGACGAACATTTGTTTAAAAGGCGGAAAATGTAATGATCTGACCGATTGTTTTGCTTTCTAAATCCCCATTTCCCTAATTAAGACTCCTCATATGTGCTTCCACTGTTATATGACCTATGGGTATGGTTGGTTTAGGTTTGGAAGGGTTACGAGTTGAAACCGGAACACTTAGTTCCTTATAGTGGCCTATAATGGATAAGTTTGACTTGAGTCAACGTTTTGAGTAAACGACCTCAGAAACGGAATTTGACGGTCCCAATAGGTTCGTATGATGATTTTGGACTTGGGCATGTGTTCAGATAGGTTTCGGAGGACCCGTTCGGCGCTTAATATTGAATGATGACGCATTGAAGGTTTTTCAATTTTTTAAAGTTTGGATTAGAGTAAACTTCGGTGTTATCAAGGTCTGTTTGGGATTTTGAGCCTGGGAATAGTTCCGTATGGTGATTTATGACTTGCTCGCAAAATTTGGCATCATTCCGAGTTGATTTGATAGGAATCAGACGCGTGGAAGTATTTTTTGAAGTTGTTGGGTTTCATGTTGAATTCATGCGCTTTGGGCGTCCGATTCATGGGTTTTGGTGTTATTTTGGTGTTTCAATCGCGTGAGCAAGTCCGTATTATGTTGTGGGGTACGTTAGTTTAATTGGATGGGGGTCCCTGTGGGCCCCGGGTGCGAATTAGATTGGATTCAGACTTGGTTTTGGGCATGGGGGACTGTTGGTGGCTTTAGATCTGTGCAATCGCACCTGCGTGGAAGTGTCATAGTTGTGAGCTCGCAGAAGTGACCCAGTGGTCGCAAATGCGGATTTGAGGCTGGAGCTGGGTGGTCGTACGTGCAAGCCCTTTTCCACATCTGCTCGCCCACAGAAGCGATCGAGGCTTCGCAGATGCGCACTTGGGCTGGCTGGCTATGGGTCACAGGAGTGGAAGAAGTCCGCAAAAGCGGACCGGCAGAAGCGGCTCCCCGTCCGCAGAAGCGAGGAAGCTGGAGTCGGTGGGGGATCACAGTTACGACTTTTTGACCGCACCTGCGGTTTCGTAGATGCGATCAAGTGGCCACAGGTGCAGAAGTCGCTGGGCAGTGATGGGTTTTAATCCGAGACTTAGGCCATTTTTCCACACATTTTCATTTAGTCTTGGGAGATTTTGAGAGCATTTAGAGAGGGATTCTCATCTACAATACAAGGTAAGCAAACTCCACCCATTTTCAAGTTAAATACGCAGATTATAAGTAGATTAAACATGGAAAATTTATGAAACTTAGGGGATTTGTGAAGAACCTAGGGTTTTGGTAAATTTGGGATTTGATCACGAATTTGGTGGTGGAAATGGGAGCAAATTATATATTTGAGGTGGGGAGTTCATGGGTAACAATTACATTCGAAAATTTCCAGAATCCAAGCACGTGGGCCCGGGGGTGAATTTCATTAATCTTCCAAATTGTGTTGGGTAACTAATATAAGAGCTAAAATATGAACTTTTGAGCATATATTTACTAGTTTATATGACTTTTGATTAGTTTCGGCGGAGTCCTCCGCGTCGTTTGAAGGGTTCTAATGAGGTTGGAAAGACGGTTTGAGGACTTGGGATCGAGGTAAGTCTCCTGCCTAACCTTGTAAGAGAGAATTTATCCTCTCAGGTGTATTATTGTTGTGTGCTACTTGTGTGGGGAGCTACGCACGTACGAGATGACGAGAGTCGGTACGTAGCTATATTTCATGATATGACCGGGTAGACTTAGATTCACATCATGTTTTTAATTGTACTATTTATGCCTATCAAGTGTATCAATTGTCTTGATTAGAGTTAGATTGGGGATTTAAATTGGAATTATCTACTTAGCTTCTTATTTTAGAAAACTGGGGGATACTTAATAAACTAGGAAAACCCATGTCTTCTCATCTCGCAAGTACTTCTGCGAGCGAGGTAAATTTCTCTGCTCTTATGGGATCGGGTCGTTCGCCTCGGCAGTATGATAACACCACTCTTATGGGATCGGACCGTTCACCTCGGCAGTATAATGGTAACACTATTCTTATGGGATCGGGCCATTCGCCTTGGCAGTACTGAGTACCACTATTCTTATGGGATCAGGTCATTCGCCTCGACAACTTCGTGCTTAGTAATCGAAACGGGTTCCGGTTTGGGTTTAATTGAGTTAGCACCTTCACGGCCAGTTATGATATGTTGGTAATGTGATACAGACTCCTGATTTATTTATTGGAGTTGCTCTTGTTTGCTTCATTGTTTTTTGACCTCTATTAAGTGTCAAGTCGATCCCTCGTCACTATTTTTTAAGGTTAGACTAGATACTTACTGGGTACGCGTTATTTTTCCTACTCACGCTACAATTATGCACTGATATGTAGGTACCAAGATAGGTACTACCAATGGTCAGGCGGGCTCTTAGATTATCATTCCGGAGACTTTATGGTGAGCTGCTTGCCTTGCTACGATCTGCAGCACCGGAGTCTCCCTCTACCTTATTTACTATTCTGTCTATTACTTTCAAACAGTAGTTGTAGTAGGTTTGTTTATCCCCTAGATTTCTCATGTACTTGTGATGTCGTATTTTGGGGGACCTTTAGCATTTATGTGCTGTTGTATTTATCATTTCTTTCAGAACTATGGATGTTCTTATTATGATGTTACATTATTTCAAAGAGATGTTACGGTTGCATGAAATCTAGTTTTAAATTATTCTTTAAAAAGGAAAATTTTCGTTTTAAAATGTTAAAAAAAGGGTAGGTAAATAGTAGTTTCACTTGTGGGCTTGCCTAACGGCGGCGTTAGGTGCATTCGTAACCTATTACGGAATTGGGTCGTGATAGCTTTTGGCTAGTTTCGAACCGTTAGGACGTCGATTTGAGTGGGGTGACGCTTCTAGTGTATCGATTTGGCTTGTTTAAGGTAAGTGTCTTGCTAGCTTTAATGATATTATTTCTACATGCGGGGGTGACGCATATACAAGGTGACGAGCGTATATGTATGTGCTAGGGTTTTCTATGCTCAGGAGGGGGAAAAATATATGCCTTCTTTGTACTTTGATAAACCTGATGATTGTTGGACTTATGCTTTATTTAATTCAATGATTAATAAACTCAATTAACTGTGTTAGAAATTATATTAGGACATATGACATCTTAAAAAAGATTTAATGTGTTATTTTCGGACTGTTTGTATACTTAATTAACCGTAGTATCATGAACACCTATTCATACCTGACACTGTCTTCTACCTGAGTTTCTCATCCGTAATATGTGTGAGGATTGGGGCTTCAGGGCTATGTTCAGCACAGGGGTTATTTTCGTGCAGTTGATATGATGTTGGCACGATGAGTATTTCCGTGCAGTTTGAAATGAGATCGGTTTGTTGGTTATTCCCGTGCGAAAGAAAAGGAAGCTAGATTTTTGTGATGATTACTCACTCGTTAAGTACTCACATACCCCTTTTTCTTTGGTTTCTATTAATGTTTGCTATTTTGTATGATACTTTCCATTTGAACTGCTTACATAGTTACCTCTGAGATTTCCCTTTGCCATGTTACAGTTACAGCTATGTCTTTACCTTGTCTTTTACTGTTAAACCTACGTTTTTACTTGATTTACTTTTGCTATATGTCCTATTCGAATTCATGCCCTTACTTGTTATTAGCCCACACATGTTACATGCCTCTAATTGTCATGTGATTTACTTGTTAAATGCCTTAACCTGCTACATGTCATCACTCACTACACACCTTTACTTACTACATGTCTTCACTTACCATACGCTTTTACTAACAATATGCTTCTACTTGTTAAATGTCTTCACCTGCTACATGCTTCTACGTGCTACGTGATTTCATTTATATTGAATGACTTTATTTGATCCCTGTTCTTATTTGAGAAAACATTCGTACTCGTTTCATGCTCTACGTCCTTTTGCTTAACCGGATTGGGTGACATTTTAATTTGGTTGTCCGTTTATGCTTTGTGGAAGCCTTGCCTTTGTATGTGGGAGACTAGATCTGAAGTACTGTGTTGATCATCTTATTTTGAGTTTGTACTCCTAGTTGATTTCCGCGTGTTAGTTTTTTTTAAAATTACGCAGTAAATTTCCTGTGCTCGGTTGATATAGAATTGTTACATATGAAAGTATATATATGTATATCTGTGGATCAGGTTGTGTGCTGTAATAGAGAAGATATTATATGTGTAGGATCGAGTTGCACACCACAACAGTACTGATATGGTATATAGGATCGGGTTGCATGCTGCAACAGTATTTATATTATATTTTCTTTATATATATATATATATATATATATATATATATATATATATATATATTTGTGGATCAGGTTGCACGCTGCAACGGAGAGGAATTATGGTTATTCTTGCCTTTTGTTTTCTATTATCATATTGTGTTGTGAGACTGAGACATGATGATGTTCTGGATCTCTCTGTTATTTGTTCTCATTTCATTTACTACGTGGTTCTTTGTATCTCTTCCTCGTATCGCTTTTTCTGCTTATCATCTGCACATATAAAATATTAAGTGAATATCTTTTGACCTAAAATCTCGCCACTAATTCACCGAAGTTAGTCAAGATACTTATTGCATACATGGGTCGGTTGTACTCATGTTACACTTGTGTGCAGATCT
>MCJB01011409.1:233797-278568 GCA_002018475.1 Nicotiana obtusifolia | reverse complement strand
CGGTTGGTTCGGTCGGTTAATATGAAAGTACAGTTCGGTTTATTGGTTTTTGATTTTTTAATATTAATAACCAAACCAAAGTTTTACAGTTCGGTGCGGTTTTTTCAAGGTTCGGTTCGGTTATTTTCGATTTAGTTTTTCGGTTATTGACGGTTCAAGATTTTTATATCCGATGTAGACTGTAGATCTGTAATTGTAGAAAATTCTTTCACTATTTCTAGGTGGCAGTTTGGCACTCTCGAAAGAAACGTTGTAGTTGCTTTCTTTGATCAAGAACGAAAGTCAGTGTTGCTTTCTTTGGTCATGACATTACTAAGGAAAGATTCAATTAGCTACTGCTAAATATGATGATCAAGTTGTTTTGCTTAAACCAAAGAAACAAACATCTAAGGTTTTAGCCAAATTACATGGAAGCAGGCAGCAAGATGTGACAAATGCAGTAGTACTACACATCCTAAGAACAGTAAGAGCAGCTACTATTTTAGTTGCACATAAGTCAACAGCTAACTAGATGAATACTGTTTTTGCATACATATATTGGTATTGCTACATATATTGGTCATATATTTAAATTTGCACCAGCAACTCACAGTATGCAAAAATAATATACATTTTACAACCAAAACAACCAAAACTTTGTATGCTATAAAAAAATTCACGGAGCTATTTACTAAAAATTTACGGATCAATACATGTATGCTATTTACTAAGAACAGTATTCTAGTTAGATGATGCATTCAATATATGTATGCAAAAATAGAATTATGAGAGCAGCTACTATTTTAGTTGCACAATTAGAAGTTTACACTTTACAGAAGCAGGCAGTAGCTATTATATAGTATATATGGGAGCAATGCTGAAGTTTTAAAGAAGCATGCATCAGCTATTATTTTAGTTCAATACAAGATCCTGTAGAATTCAAGAGGTAACCAAAACAAGTCTAAAAATACCATCACCAAACAACAAAACAGTGGCAAACCAGTCACAACCCACAAGCCACAAAGTAAGTCTAGAAAAGGATACTTAAAGTCTTAAATACAAATCATTGGATGAAGCATGAGACACTTCTTAATATGCTTCACTAAGCCAAAAGTGCCTTAATGCTTCGGATGACAATTATAAACTCGACCACAATGAAGGCACTTTGCTTTGAACCTACAAAATAAGAAAAGATCACAAGTTAAATAAAATATTTATAATTATAAATAATAAAAGGATATCATAAAACAAGCAAATCTTTAAACTCACTGCTTGTTCAAACTATGCATCAACAATGCTAGTATCTCTTTCAACAATGCAAGTTTCTCTCCCGCTCATTGCTATATCTAAATATAATTTGATAAAGTGTGTCATTTAAACTTACAAAGTATAACTTTCACTAAAACACTCATAAAATGCAAGATCTTACCAAGTTCAATTTGCTCAAGAAACTCCAAATCTTCTTCAACATTAATAGGAGTACCCTCACATCTAAACCAATCTTGAACACAAACAAGACTTTACACCAACCGAGGAGTCAATGAACTGTTAAATGAATCAAGAATGCGGCCACCGGTGCTAAATGCACATTCCAATGCAACACTAGAAATTGGAATGGCCAATACATCACGAGCTAGCTCAAATAGAATAGGATATCGAGGCACATTAATTTTCCACCAATCTAAGATTTTAAAGTTATCAGAATTATAAGATAATGGCTCTTGTCCCTCACCTATATATCTTTCCAACTTAGATTTAGCACCTCCACTACCAGAGTCTTCCTTTTGCCTTTTCAACAATTGCTTTATTCTCACAGATTTTGTTCTCACATTCCCACTAGATGAATCAGATGTGTCATCAGATGAAGTAGATATAGATGGGGATGATTGAAGATAACATCCTTTTAAATATATTTTTTGATACTCCCCAAACAAAGAATTCAAATAAGCATCCACTTCGGCAGTTAATTTCGTCCCTGGTTCCTCCCCGAACATTTCCTCAAGTGCAAAAGCAACATACTCTAATTTGTTATGAGGCTCTAATACAGAAGCAATGAATATCATTTTGTTCATCTTTTCAGGTTCACCCCAATATTTTTTAAACTTTTATTTCATCTTCCTTGCAATCTTACTCAAATTAGTATAATCACTAGCTAAACAAGCTTTCAAATGACTATCAAGCTTACATATATCCTCAAAATGACAATAGAAGTGACATAACGTAAACCTGAAACTTTTTCTGTAAGCTCATGAAATCTTTCAAGAAACTTTATTACGTTTCTCACATCACCCAATCATCATATACAAATGGACCTGCAACATTCCCATCCTCACAAACATTCATACAAAGATGAGTAGAAAATCCACCATCAAAAAGATGAAGCTTGTCAAAGGCCTTCTCAAAGTTTTGTGCCGTTTCCAACATCAAGTAGGTGGAATTCCACCTAGTAGGAACATCCAAACACAATGTTTTGTTACATTCTGCCTCTTGATGTGCACAATATTCTCTAAACTTTAAGGTCCTTTTCGGAGATGATCCCACATACCTCACAGCTTGTCTAACACATTTTACAGAAATATCAATTTTTTTCAAACCCTCTTACATAATTAGATTAAGTATGTGAGCCATGCATCTCACATAAAGATGCTTACCACTCATCGAATTAGTTTTCCACATATCTATTTGTTTAGACAATTCTTTGACCGTGACATCATTCAAAGAAGCATTATCAACAGTAACAGTGAATACCTTATCCAATTTCCATTGAAGCAAACAATTACCAATAACTTTTGCCATTTCGTCACTCTTATGACTAGAGATAGGGAAAAAATTTAATATTCTTTTATGCAACACCCATTCTTTATCAATAAAATGACCCGTCAAACATATATAGTTAATTTTTTGTAACGAAGTCCATGTGTCTGTGGTAAGAAAAATTTTTGGTTTTACTTCTCTGAAATTTTTCATTAGTTTAAGCCTATCTTCACTGTAAACTTGAAAACAATCCCTTATAATTGTCCTACGAGAAGGAACATTAAATAGAGGTTGGGTTATGCTCATAAACTTCTTAAAGCCTTTCTTTTCAACAAAGCTAAAAGGTAATTCCTTCGTAATTACCATCTCAACAAAAGCCCTCCTAACTAGTACTTGATCAAATTTCCAAAGCACTCCACCATTAATTTGTCGATTCTTTGGTAAACACAATTATGTTTGAGTATTATCAACTTCGGACACTTCTTTAAATGAGTATTTGATGATGTTGTTCTATTCAATCATGAATTAGCCTTATAATCACGACCACAATGTCTACACTTTGCTCTATCACCTCCATTTTATCATCTTTAAACTTTTCAAAATGACCCCAAGCAGTTGATCTATATTTTACGGATTTTTATTTTTGGGCCTTGACTAGTTTCAACTGAATTTGTAGGTAAAGAAGTAGGTTTGCTTTCAAATGAACCCACCTTACTACTCTACTTTCAACTTCTGCCATCTATAGAAAATTGAATAAAAACATAATTAAAAATGTAAATTGTATACTATATAAATCTAGCATGTCCCAACTCGCATAAAATCAAGTCGGTACAGAGGCAATCAGATCTGGTTGGAATATCTTGTTAGCAATCAAAGAAATGAAATAGAGGGAACAAACAGAGTAGTACATCCCTACTCTATTTTTAACTCAAAAAAAAAACAAAACAGATCTTGCGAACTCGAAAAAAATGAAATAGAGGGAACAAACAGAGTAGTACATCCCTACTCTGCTTTTAACTCTAAAAAAAAAAAAGATTTTGTGAACTCGAAAAAAAATCCCATTTTTGCATGCACCTTGTAGATTTTGTGAAAAACGGAGTTTGTAGTGCTGGGATTGAACTCACCAGTCACTATATCTCCATTATTCAAACCCACGATTCAAATTTTCACTCTCTTTGTAATCTCTTTCTTGTAGGCTTTGCTGCTAAGAAGCAATCTACTAAGTAATATACAGAAGAAGGAGGTAACCACTAACCTGAGGAAGAAGGATGAGCGATGAGCGGAGGAAGAAGGTGTCACAGTCAGCAGTCGCACAACGGCACAGAGGAGGAACCGAGGAAGGAACTTAGGGTTAGTCTGGAAGTGAGGAAGGGGGAATTACTAATTACTAATTACTAATTACTAATTACTAAGGAAGGGATGGTTTTTGGAACTTAGGGTTAGTCTGGAAGTAAAGTAAGTCTTAGTCTGTAGACTTTAGGGGTGGTTTTTGGAAAAATTGGACTTCAGATTGGTATTGGATAAATCAATAAATTGGGCTAAATTGGGCTTCAGAATTCATATGGGTTGGATAATTCTCAAAACTAATACCCAAAACTTTATTTTTTGGTTAAATTGAAAACTGAAACACCAAAACCGTTAACCGCACCGAACACCAAAATTTAATAATTTATAAACCACACACCAATTGAAAAACGAATTAAACCGACAACGAAAAATCAAAATTTACGGTTCGGTCGGGCTTTTCGGTTCGGTTCAGTTGGTATTATGCCCACCCCTAGAGATCACTGGGCAGAAAAGGCAAAATTACGAGGGTTTAATCTCATTTTCACTTTGAGACTTTGAGAGTTCGGATTGAAGCGATAGTTTGAAGGACTTTCAGAGGAAACTATTGGGTAATGATTCTTAACTCAGTTTTGGTTATATTCCACTAATCTATCGTTAATTTCCTCATTTAATTAAGGATTTGGGTTGAGACATTTGGGGGAAAAGTTGGAAAGTTCTTCAATCGAATTTTGGGATTTTGATTGAGATTTTGATATCACATTTGAGTAATTTTCATATGGGTGGACTCGTGATTGAATAGATGTTTGTAATTTGTGACTTTTACCCGATTCTGAGACGTGGGCCCACGGCGACTTTTTGGGGCGAATTTCTAATTTCTTGCTAAAGTCTTGATTTCATTAATTAAACTAGTTTCTTACAATCATATTTATGGTATGTAATTGCTTTTGGCTAGATTTGGGCCATCCGGAGTCGGAAAGTCGAGGAAAAGGCATTCTTACTGATTGGTTGAGCTTGGTTCGAGGTAAGTGGCTTGCCTAACCTTGAGTGGGAGAAATCCCCATAGGATTTGGTACTGTTGTGTAAATTCTGTAATATGTGAGTACCGTGTGCGCGAGGTAACGAGTGCGTACACGGGCTAATTATTGATAATTTGATTTTTATTGAACAGTAACCTGTTATATCTTAAATGAGTCATCCAAGCATGTGCAGTTATCCTGTTTAGCCTAATATTACATGTCTACGTGTCTTAAATGCTTATTTGGAATTTGTGCAGCATGCTTAGTTGAACTGTAGTTTTTCCTTGATTTGTATTAGTCTTAAACTGTAGGATTCTTGCTATTCATTGTTGTTTCTATCGGTTTCGAGCTGTGTGTTTACTCTTCGGATTACGAGGCGGTACCTCGGGAGATCCCCCTGC
Source organism: Nicotiana obtusifolia (assembly GCA_002018475.1). Classification (NCBI taxonomy): domain Eukaryota; kingdom Viridiplantae; phylum Streptophyta; class Magnoliopsida; order Solanales; family Solanaceae; genus Nicotiana; species Nicotiana obtusifolia. Next base: position 273,131 of record MCJB01011409.1, on the reverse strand, counting down.
AAAGTTACTTTTTGTACCACAAGGCGGTACCTCGGGAGATCCCCTGTTGAGTATTTACTTTTAGGACTACGAGACGGTAGGGGGAGCGCCCTTGTTGTTTACCTCTATGTGCTGTGTTGTTACTTTCTGTAAAGTCTCCTTGTTAAATTCTTAGTCTTCCATCATATGGTTATATCTTCTATCTTATTTGTTATATTCCAGTTGGGCCCTGACCTGACCTCGTCACTACTCTATCGAGGTTAGGCTTGGCACTTATTGGGTACCGTTATGGTGAACTCATTCTACTCTTCTGCACATGTTTCGTGTGCAGACTCAGGTACCTCCTACCAGCCCCGCTATTAGATGAGAGTATTTGCTGCTGCTATAGAGACTTCAAGGTATATCTGCCAGCGTCCGTATACTTCAGTGTCCCCCTCTATCCTTTTATGTCGTTTCTCCTTTATCTTTCCTAGTTACTGATGTATAGAGACAGTAGAACAAATTCTTAGAGCTTATGACTCGTGACTACCAGGTTTGGGGAATTGTGTATACTCGAGTGTTGGTTTACTTCTACATGCCGAGTGGCATTTTTTAGTTATATAGTTATCTGTCGAAGATTAGTTGCTAAATTCTGCTTTTTTTTAATTATTCCGCAATTGCAAGGCTTTTCATGATGCCTTACGGAGGGAGATTTGGGTCGTGACAAGTTGGTATCAGATCTCTAGGTTCATAGGTGTTATGAGTCACAAGCAGGTTTAGTAGAGTCTAGTGGATCGGTACGGAGACGTCTGTACTTATCTTCGGGAGGCTATAGAATTGTTAGGAAAATTTTCACTTCTTTGGTTCCTTGTTGTGCAAAATTGTTGACTTCGGAATTCTAAACTTCTGACTTATATTCTCTCACAGATGGTGAGGACACGCACAGGCGGATCAGATGACCAGGCACCCGCGTGCTCTGCTAGGGCCGGGACTGGGGTAGAGGCAGAGGACATCCACGTGGTGCAGCCAACGCACCCGCACGAGCTGCTACAGAGGAGCAACCAGTAGCTCCAGTTTGAGCGCAGGAGCCTGAGACGCTTATTACTCCACCAGCTCTTCATGAGACCCTTGCACGGTTCCTGAGCATGTTCGGTAATCTAGCTCAGGCAGGGTTGATTCCACTTGCTCTTGCCACATCTCAGCCGGGGGAGGAGCATGGACTCCAACCGCTCGCATGCCGAAGAAGTGGGTTCAGGTCGATCAGGTTCTAGAGGTCGTACCAGAGCTGCCGGTAGCCCAGTTTAGCCCGAGGGTAGGGCAGCAGTTTTTGAGGAGGAGGATCTTAGGCTCGAGGTACAAGAAGTACCATCCACCTACTTTTAGTGGCTTGGAATCAGAGGATGCCAAGGGTTTTCTTGAGGAGTGTCACCGTATCCTCCATTCAATAGATGTAGCGGAGTCGAGTGAGGTTTCTTTCACTACGTTCCAGCTTAGAGGAGTGGCCTATCAATAGTGGCGCGCTTATGAGTTGGGTAGTCCGGTCGAGGCAGCTTCGCTCACTTGGACTCAGTTCTCGGATATGTTGTTGAGGGAGTATGTTCCCTAGAGTCTCGGATATGCGGTTCGCTTCAATGATTTGGCTAGGCATGCACCAGCCTTGGTTGCTACTGTTCGAGAGAGGGCTCATCGATTTATCAAGGGGCTCAACCCCAGTATCAGACATAGCATGGCCCAAGAGTTGGAGATGGATATAGCATATCAGCAGGTTGTGGGTATTGCTAAGCGGTTGGAGGGTATACTGATTCGAGAAAGAGAGGAGATAGAGGCCAAGAGGTCTCGAGAGTCTGCCACTTATAGTGGTACTCGTGCCTCAGCGACAGCTCGTCATGATAGGGGCTATATGAGTCGCCCTGTTCATTCAGCACTTCCAGCCGCCAGCGGTATTCCGGCCCCTCCTAGGCCCCAGGATCCTTATTATGCACCGTTATTGTCTAGTGCACCTCCTGCACGGGGTGCTTTTAGCGGTCAGTCCAGCCTACCTAGCCCAAGCCAGCCACAACAGCCACAACAGCCACGCCCTCTGAGAGCTTGTTTTGAGTGTGGAGACACTCATCATATGGTGAGGGATTGGCCCAGGCTTCACAGGGGTGCCTCCAGAGACTACTCTGGCACCACGTGCTCCACCGAGTCACCAGGCTATGATTACAGCACCAGCTACCACTCCACCGGCTCAGCTAGCTCGAGATGGAGGTCGGGCAGGTAGAGGTCGCCCTAGAGGGGGAGGCCAGGTCAGATATTATGCTCTTCCTGCTCGTACAAAGGAAGTTGCATCCGACTCTATCATTACAGGTATTGTTCCGGTCTGTCATAGAGATGCGTCAGTCTTATTTGATCCAGGCTCCACTTATTTCTTTGTGTCATCTTAATTTTCTCCTTATTTGGGCGTATCTCGTGATTCTTTGTGTGCTCCTATTTATGTGACTACACCTGTGGGAGGTTCTATTGCTGTGGACTATGTGTATCGGACGTGTTTGGTTGTTCTTAGTGTTTTTGAGACTAGAGCCGATTTATTATTGCTCAGTATGGTAAATTTTGATATTATTTTGGGCATGGACTGGTTGTTGCCCCATTATGCTATTCTTTATTGTCACGCCAAGACCCTGGCGCTGGCTATGCCAAGATTGCCACAGATAGAGTGGAGAGGTACCTTAGATTATACTCCTGGCAGAATTATTTCATTTTTAAAGGCTCAGCGAATGGTTGAGAAGGGGTGTGACGCGTATCTAGCTTATGTGAGAGATGTCAGTATTGATACCCCTACCGTTGAGTCAGTTCCGGTAGTGAGGGATTTTCCAGATGTATTTCAAACTAATCTTCCGGGCTTGCTGCCCGACAAGGATATCGACTTTGGAATTGATTTGCTGCCAAGCACTCAGCTCATCTCTATTCCTCCATATCGTATGGCTCCTCCTGAGTTGAAGTAATTGAAGGAGCAGTTACAGGAGTTGCTTGATAAGGGCTTCATTCGGCCTAGTGTGTCACCTTGGGATGCCCCAGTCTTGTTTGTGAAGAAGAAGGATGGTTCTATGCGTATGTACATTGATTATTGCCAGTTGAACAAAGTTACAGCGAAGAACAGGTATCCATTACCTCATATTGATGACCTATTTGATCAATTACAGGGTACCAGAGTGTTTTCCAAGATTGACATGCATTCAGGCTATCATCAGTTGAAGGTTCGGGAGCCAGATATCCCGAAGACTACTTTCAGGACTTGGTATGGTCACTACGAGTTCCTTGTGATGTCATTTAGGCTGACCAACGCCCCAACATGATTCATGCACTTGATGCACAGTGTGTTCCGGCCCTATCTTGACACATTCGTCATCGTGTTTATCGATGACATTCTGGTGTACTCCCAGAGTCAGGAGGAACATAAGCAGCACCTGACGACTGTGCTCCAAACCTTGAGAGAAAAAAAGTTAAATGCAAAATTTTCAAAATGTGAGTTTTGGCTAGACTCAGTGGCATTTTTGGGTCATGTAGTGTTGAGTAATGGGATCAAGTAGATCCGAAGAAGGTTGAAGCAGTAGAGTTGGCCCAGAGGTGGTTGGAGCTACTTAAGGATTATGATATCACTATTGTATACCATTCCGGGAAGTCCAATGTGGTGGCTGATGCCTTGAGTCGCAGGGCAAAGAGTATGGGGGAGCTTAGCACACCTACCAGCAGCAGAGAGGCCATTAGCGTTGGATGTTTAGGCCTTGTCCAACTAATTTCTTAGATTGGATATTTCCGCTCTGAGTCGAGTTTTGGCTTGTGTGGTTTTTCAGTCTTCTCTTTATGATTAGGAAGCGTCAGTATGATAACCCCTACCTGCTTGTCCTTAGGGACACGGTTCAGCACGGTGATGCTAAGGAGGTCATTATTGGAGATGATGGTGCATTGAGGATGCAGGGCAGGCTACGTGTTCCCAATGTAGATGGTTTGGCGAGCTGATTCTCCATGAGGCTAACAGTTCACAGTACTCTATTCATCCGGGTGTCGCGAAGATGTATCAGCACTTGAGGTAGCATTATTGGTGGAGGAGAATGAAGAAGGGCATAGTAGAGTATGTGGCTCGGTGTCTAAATTGCCAACAAGTGAAGTAAGAGCATCAGCAGCCGGATGGATTGATTCAAAAGCTAGAGATTTCAGAGTGGATATGGGAGCGGATCACTAAGGATTTCATTGTTGGGCTTCCACGGACTCATAGGAAGTTTGATGCAATTTAGGTGATTGTGGATAGGCTGACCAAGTCAGCTCATTTCATTTCTGTGATGACTACTTATTCTTCCGAGCAGCTGGCTCGAGTTTATATCCGCGAGATTATCAGGCTTCATGGCGTCCCGGTACCTATCATCTCTGAATGGGGTACGCAGTTTACATCTCGGTTTTGGAGAGCCGTACAACATGAGTTGGGTACTCGGGTTGAGTTGAGCACAACATTTCGCCCCCAGATGGACGGGCAGTCTGAGCGCACAATTCAGATACTAGAGGACATGCTTCGTGCGTGTGTGATGGAGTTTGGAGGTTCTTGGGATCAGTTCTTGCCACTCGCGGAGTTTTCCTACAACAACAGTTACCAGTCAAGCATTCAGATGGCACCGTATGAGGCTCTATATGGTAGGCGGTGTCGGTCTCTAGTGGGTTGGTTCGAGCCAGGTGAGGCTAGGCTATTGGGTACAAACTTTATTCAGGATGCTTTGGAGAAGGTTAAGGTGATTCAAGATCGACTTCGCACAGTCCAGTCCAGACAGAAGAGATATGCGGATCGAAAGGTTTGCGATGTAGCATTCATGGTTTGAGAGCGGGTCTTGCTCCGAGGTTTGCCCATGAAGGGTGTTATGAGGTTCGGGTAGAAGGGCAAGCTGAGCCCAAGGTTCATTTGCCCATTTGAGGTGTTACGGCGAGTTGGGGAGTTTGCTTATGAGCTTGCCTTGCCTCCCAATCTAATAAGAGTTCATCCAGTATTCCATGTTTCAATGCTCTGGAAGTATCACGGCGATCCGTCTCATGTGTTAGATTTCAGCTCAGTCCAGTTGGACAAGGATTTGTATTATGTTGAGGAGCCGGTGGCTACTTTGGACAGGCAGGTTTGAAAGTTGAGGCGGATTTGAAAGATTTTTAGAGGAAACTATTGGGCAATGATTCTTAACTCGTTTTTGGTTATATTCCACTAATTTATCGTTAATTTCTTTATTTAATTAAGGATGTTGAGAAATTTGGGAAAAAAGTTGAAAAGTTCTTTAACCGAATTTTGGAATTTTGATTGAGATTTTGATATCGGATTTGAGTAATTTTGGTATAGGTGGACTCATGGTTGAATGGGCGTTCGTAATTTGTGACTTTTAGCCGATTCTGAGACGTGGGACCGGGTCGACTTTTTGGGGCAAATTTTTAATTTCTTGCTAATGTATTGATTTAATTAATTAGACTAGTTTAATATAGTTATATTTATGATATGTAATTGCTTTTGGCTAGATTTGGGCCATCCGGAGTTGGAAAGTCGAGGAAAAAGCATTCTTACTGGTTGATTGAGCTTGGTTCGGGGTAAGTGGTTTGCCTAACCTTGAGTGGGAGAAATCCCCTTAGGATTTGGTACTGCTGTGAAAATTTTGTGATATGTGAGTGCCACGTACGCGAAGTGATGAGTGCGTACACGGGCTAATTGTTGAAAATTTAGTTTTTATTGAACAGTAACCTGTTATTTCTTAAATGAGTCGTCCAAGCATGTGCAGTTATCCTGCTTAGCCTAATATCGCATGTCTACCTGTTTTAAATACTTCTTTGGAATTTGTGCAACATGTTGAATTCTTGTTTTTCCTTAATTTGTATTAGTCTTAAACTGCAGGATTCTTGCTGTTAATTGTTGTTTCCATCGGTTTCGAGCTATGTGTTTACTCTTGGGACTACGAGTCGGTACCTCGGGAGATCTCCCTGCATATTTACTTTTTGTACCACGAGGCGGTACCTCGGGAGATCCCCTGTTGAGTATTTACTTTTGGGACTACGAGTCGGTACCTCGGGAGTACTTTTTTGTACCACGAGGCGGTACCTCGGGAAATCCCCTGTTGAGTATTTACTTTTGGGATTACGAGACAGTATCTCGGGAGCGCCCCTGTTGTTTACCTCTATGTGTTGTGCTGTTACTTTCTGTAAAGTCTCCTTGTTAAATTCTCAGTCTTTCATCATATTGTTATATCTTCTGTCTTATTTGTTATATTCCAGTAGGGCCCTGACCTGACCTCGTCACTATTCTACCGAGGTTAGGCTTGGCACTTATTGGGTACCGTTGTGGTGTACTCATGCTACTCTTTTGCACATGTTTTGTGTACAGACCCAGGTACCTCCTACCAGCCCCCGCTATTAGCTGAGAGTACTTGCTGTTGTTACAGAGACTTCAAGGTATATTTGCCAGCGTCCGCACACCTCGGAGCCCCCCTCTATCCTTTTATGTCGTTTCTCCTTTATCTTTCCTAGTTATTGATGTATAGAGACAGTAGAACAAATTCTTAGAGCTTATGACTTGTGACTACCGGGTTTTGGAAATTGTGTATACTCAAATGTTCGCTTACTTGTACATGTCGGCGGCTTAGCATGGCCATGCTAAGTACCACCCACCTACTTTCAGTGGCTTGGGGTCAGAGGATGCCCAGGGTTTTCTTGAGGAGTGTCACCGTATCCTCCATACTATAGGTGTAATGTAGTCAAGTGAGGTTTCTTTCACTACGTTCCAGATTAGAGGAGCGGATTATCAGTGGTGGCGCGCTTATGAGTCGGTAGTCCGGCCGAGGAAGCTTCGCTCACTTGGACTCAGTTGTCGGATATGTTTTTGAGGGAGTATGTTCCCAAAAGTCTCAGAGATGCATGGCGCGCCGAGTTTGAGCAGTTACACCAGGATTCCATGACTGTGTCAGAGTATGCAGTTCGCTGTAGTGATTTGGCTAGGCATGCACCATCTTTGGTTGCTGCAGTTCGAGAGAGGGTTCTTCGATTTATCAAGGGGCTCAACCCCAATATCAAACTTAGCATGGCCCAAGAGTTGGAGATGGATATTGCATATCAGCAGGTTGTGGGTATTGCTAAGAGGTTGGAGGGTATACTGATTCGAGAAAGAGAGGAGAGAGACCAAGAGGTCTCGAGAGTCTGCCACTTATAGTGGTACTCGCGCCCCAGCGACAGCTCATCATGATAGGGGCTATATGAGTCGCCCTGTTCATTCAGCACTTCCAGCCGCCAGTGGTATTCCGGCCCCTCCTAGGCCCCAGGATCCTTATTATGCACCGTTATTGTCTAGTGCACCTCCTGCACGGGGTGCTTTTAGCGGTCAGTCCAGCCTACCTGGCCCAAGCCAGCCACAACAATCACGCCATCCGAGAGCTTGTTTTGAGTGTGGAGACACTTATCATATGATGAGGGATTGGCCCAGGCTTCGAAGGGGTGCACCTCCAGAGACTACTCTGGCACCGCGTGCTCCACCGAGTCACCAGGCTATGATTACAGCACCAACTACCACTCCACCGGCTCAGCCAGCTCGAGATGGAGGTCGGGCGGGTAGAGATCGCCCTAGAGGGGGAGGCCAGGCCAGATATTATGCTCTTCCTGCTCGTACAAAGGAAGTTGCATCCGACTCTATCATTACAGGTATTGTTCCGGTCTGTCATAGAGATGCGTCAGTCTTATTTGATCCAAGATCCACTTATTCCTTTGTGTCATCTTATTTTGCTCCTTATTTGGGCATATCCCGTGATTCTTTGAGTTTTCCAATTTATATGTCTACACCTGTGGGAGATTCTATTATTATGGACCGTATGTATCGGTCATGTTTGGTTGTTCTTAGTGGTTTTGAGACCAGAGCCGGTTTATTATTACTCAGTATGGTATATTTTGATATTATTTTGGGCATGGACTAGTTGTCGCCCCATTATGCTATTCTTGATTTTCATACCAAGACAATGACGCTGGCTATGCCGGGATTACCACGTTTAGAGTGGAGTGGTACCTTAGGTTACATTCCTAGCTGAGTTATTTCATTTCTAAAGGCTCAGCGAATGGTTGAGAAGGGGCGTGACGCGAATCTAGCTTATGTGAGAGATGTCAGTATTGATACCCCTACCGTTGAGTCAGTTTTGGTAGTGAGGGATTTTCCAGATGTATTTCCATCTGATTTTCCGAATATGTCGCTCGACAAGGATATCGACTTTGGTGTTGATTTGCTGTCGGGCACTCAGCCCATCTCTATTCCTCCATATCGTATGGCTCTTCCTGAGTTGAAGGAATTGAAGGAGCAGTTATAGGAGTTTCTTGATAAGGGCTTCATTCGGCCCAGTATGTCACCTTGGGGTGCCCCAGTCTTGTTTGTGAAGAAGAAGGATAGTTCTGTGTGTATGTGCTTTGATTAATGCTAGTTGAACAAAGTTACAGTGAATAACAAGTATCTATTACCTCGTATTGATGACCTATTTGATCAGTTACAGGGTACCAGAGTGTTTTCCAAGATTGACTTGCGTTCAGGCTATCATCAATTGAAGATTTTTGAGCTAGATATCCTGAAGACTGCTTTCAAGACTCAGTATGGTCACTACGAGTTCCTTGTGATGTCATTTGGGCTGACCAACGCCCCAGCAGCATTCATGCACTTGATGCACAGTGTGTTCCGGCCCTATCTTGACACATTCGTCATCGTGTTTATTGACGACATTCTGGTGTACTTCCGGAGTCAGGAGGATCATAAGCAGCACCTAACGACTCTGCTCCAGACCTCGAGAGAAAAGTAGTTATATGCAAAATTTTCAAAGCGTGAGTTTTGACTAGACTCAGTGGCATTTTTGGGTCATGTAGTGTCGAATGATGGGATCAAGGTAGATCCGAAAAAGGTTGAAGCATTGCAGATTTTGCCCAGACCGTCCTCAGCTATAGAGATCCTGAGTTTTCTTGGTTTGGCGGGGTATTACCGTCGATTTTTGGAAGGTTTTTCATCAATCATCGCACCAATGACCAGGCTAACCCAGGAGGATGCTCCCTTCAGGTGGACAGAAGAGTGTGACTAGAGCTTTCAAAAGCTCAAGACAGCTTTGACTACGGCCCTAGTATTGGTTATACCTACAGGTTTGGGGTCTTATGCCGTATAATGTGATGTGTCACAGATTGGTCTAGGCGCGGTGATGATGCAGGACGGTAGGGTGATTGCCTATGCGTCGAGATAGCTGAAGGTGCATGAAAAGAACTATCCTGTTCACGACCTTGAAGATTTGGCGGCACTATTCGTACGATGTTCCTTGTAAGATCTACACCGATCATCAGAGTTTGCAGCATTTGTTCAAACATAAGGATCTTAACTTGCATCAGCGGAGATGGTTGGAGCTACTTAAGGATTACAATATCATTATTTTATACCATCCCAGGAAGGCCAATGTGGTGGCCGATGCCTTGAGTCGCAGGGCGGAGAGTTTGGGGAGCTTAGCATATCTACCAGCAGTAGAGAGGCCACTGAGGTTGGATGTTCAAGCCTTGGCCAACCAGTTTGTTAGATTGGATATTTCTGAGCCGAATCGAGTTTTGGCTTATGTGGTTTTTCAGTCTTCTCTTTATGATGATCAGGGAGCGTTTGTATGATGACCCCCACCTATTTTTCCTTAGGGACACGGTTCAACACGGTGATGCTACGGAGGTCACTATTGGAGATGATGGTGCATTGAGGATCAGGGCAGGCTATGTGTGCCCAATGTAGATGGCTTGTGCGAGCTGATTCTCCAGGAGGCTAACAATTCGTGGTACTCCATTCATCCGTGTGCCGCGAAGATGTATTAGGACTTGAGGCAGTATTCTTGGTGAAGGACAATGTAGAAGGACATAGTAGAGTATGTGGCTCGGTGTCTAAATTGCCTGTAGGTGAAGCACGAGCATCAGCGGCTAGGTGGATTTCTTAAAAAGCTAGAGATTTCGGAGTGGAAATGGGAGCAGATCACTATGGATTTCATTGTTGGGCTTCCACGGACTCAGAGGAAGTTTGATGCAGTTTGGGTGATTGTGGATAGGCTGACCAAGTCAGCTCATTTCATTTCTGTGATGACAACTTATTCTTCCGAGCAGCTGGCTCGAATTTATATCCGCGAGATTGTCAAGCTTCATGGCGTGCCGGTATCTATCATCTCTGACATGTACGCACTTTACATCGCGGTTCTAGAGATTCGTACAGCATGAGTTGGGTACTCGGGTTGAGTTGAGCACTGTATTTCACCCTCAGATGGACGGGCAGTCCGAGCACATTATTCAGATACTAGAAGACATGCTTCGTGCATGTGTGATGGAGTTTGGGGGTTCTTGGTATCTATTCTTGCCACTCACAGAGTTTGCCTACAACAACAGTTACCAGTTGAGCATTCAGATGGCACCGTATGAGGCTCTGTATGGTAGGCGGTGTCGGTCTCCAGTGGGTTGGTTCGAGCCGGGCGAGGCTAGTCTATTGGGTACAGACTTGATTCAGGATGCTTTGGAGAAGGATAAGGTGATTCAAAATCGACTACGCACAGCCTAGTCCAAATAGAAGAGTTATGCAGATCGGGAGGTTCGCGATGTTGCATTCATGGTTGGAGAGCGGGTCTTGCTCCAGGGTTCGCACATGAAGGGTGTTATGAGGTTCAGGAAGAAGGGCAAGCTGAGCCCAAGATTTATTGGCCCATTTGAGGTGTTGCAGCGAGTTGGAGAGGTTGCCTATGAGCTTGCCTACCTCCCAGTCTAGCAGGAGTTCATCTAGTATTCGATGTTTCTAGGCTCCAGAAGTATCATGACGATCCGTCTCATGTGTTAGATTTCAGCTCAATCCAGTTGACAAGGATTTGTCTTATGTTGAGGAGCCGGTGGCTATTTTGGACTGGCGAATTCGAAAGTTGAGGTCAAAGAATATTGCTTCAGTGAAGGTTTAGTGGAGGGGTCAGCCGGTTGAGGAGGCGACTTGGGTGACCGAGCATGATATGCGCAGTCGTTATCCTCATATTTCACCACTTCAGGTATGTCTCTATACTTGCTCGAGGATGAACGATTATTTTAAGAGGGGGAGGATGTAACGATCTGACCGGTCGTTTGAGAGTATTAGCCCCGACCCCCTGTATCATTTTTTATGCTTATGTGACTTACCAGGAGGATTTGTCTTGGTTCTGGAGTGAAATGGGACACTTAGTCCCTAAAACGAAAGCTTAAGTTCTAGGAATTTGACCGTAGTTTGAACTGTGTGTAGACGACTCTGGAATAGAGTTTCGCCGGTTCCGTTAGCTCCGTTGGGTGATTTTGGACTTAGGAGCGTGTTCGGATTGTGATTTCGAGGTCCGTGGTTGAAATAGGCTTGAAATGGCGAAAGTTGAATTTTTGGGAAAAGTTGACCAGGAGTGGACTTTTTAATATCGGGGTCGGATTTTGATTTCGGAAGTTTGAATAGGTCTGTAATGTCAAACATGACTTGTGTGCAAAATTTGGGGTCAATCGAACGTGATTTGATAGGTTTCGGCATCGGTTGTGGAAGTTTGAAGTTTAAAGTTCATTAAGCTTGAATTGGGGTGTGATTCGTGTTTTTGTTCTTGTTTGATGTGATTTGAGGGCTCGACTAAGTTCGTATGGTATTTTAGGACTTGTTGGTATATTCGCTTGAGGTCCCGGGGGCCTCGGGTGGATTTCCGCTGGTTAACGGACTAGTATTGGACTTGTGAGGATTGCTGAAGTTGGGCATCATCTTGTGTAATCACACATGCGGAGTCCCCATCGCAGGTGCGAGCTCGCAGAAGCGAGCTAAGGAGCGCAGAAAAGGGATTTGAGGATATGGCCAAGGATCGCAGGTGCGAGGGAAATGCCGCATCTGCGAGCCCACAGATGCGCTTGAAGTTCCGCAGAAGCGGAGAGTGAGCTAGAAGGGGGAGTCCGCAGAAGCAGACATTGTTTGCAGGTGCGGCCTTTAGATTGCAGAAGCTGACCCAAATGTTTTAAGTCAAGTCCGCACCTGCGATGGAAATTTCGCAGGTGCAGCGTCGCAGGTGCAACTGTGGGTCCGCAGGTGCGAGATAACTGGGCAGAAAAGGGAAATTACGAGGGTTTGATCTCATCTTCAATTTGGGACTTTGAGAGCTTGGATTGAGGGGATAATTTGAAGGATTTCAGAGGAAACTATTGGGTAATGATTCTTAACTCGTTTTTGGTTATATTCCACTAATCTATCGTTAATTTCTTTATTTAATCGAGGATGTTGAGAAATTTGGGAAAAAAGTTAAAAAGTTCTTCAACCGAATTTTGGAATTTTGATTGAGATTTTGATATCGGATTTGAGTAATTTTGGTATGGGTGGACTTGTGGTTGAATGGGCATTCGTAATTTGTAACTTTTAGCCGATTCTGAGACGTGGGCCCGGGTCGACTTTTTGGGACGAATTTTTAATTTCTTTGTAAAGTCTTGATTTCATTAATTATACTAGTTTCTTATTGTTATATTTATGGTATGTATTTACTTTTGGCTAGATTTTGGCCATCTGAAGTCGGAAAGTCGAGGAAAAGGCATTCTTACTGATTGATTGAGCTTGGTTCGAGGTAAGTGGCTTGCCTAACCTTGAGTGAAAGAAATACACTTAGGATTTGATACTGTTGTGAAAATTCTGTAATATGTGAGTACCGTGTGTGCGAGGTAACGAGTGCGTACACGGGCTAATTGTTGATAATTTGATTTTTATTGAACAGTAACCTGTTATATCTTAAATGAGTCATCCAAGCATGTGTAGTTATCCTGTTTAGCCTAATATCGCATATCTACGTGTCTTAAATGCTTATTTGGAATCTGTGCAGCATGCTTAGTTGAATTTTTGTTTTTCCTTGATTTGTATTAGTCTTAAACTGTAGGATTCTTGCTGTTAATTGTTGTTTCCATCGGTTTCGAGCTATGTGTTTACTCTTGGGACTACGAGGCGGTACCTTGGGATATCCCCCTGCATATTTACTTTTGGAACTACGAGGCAGTACCTCGGGAGATGCCCTTGCATATTTACTTTTTGTACCACGAGGCGGTACCACGGGAGATCCCCTGTTGATTATTTACTTTTGGGATTACGAGACAGTATCTTGCGAGCGCCCCTATTGTGCACTTCTATGTGTTGTGTTGTTACTTTCTGTAAAGTCTCCTTGTTAAATTCTCAGTCTTTTATCATATTGTTATATCTTCTGTCTTATTTGTTATATTCCAGTGAGGCCCTGACCTGACCTCGTCACTATTCTGCCGAGGTTAGGCTTGGCCCTTACTGGGTACCGTTGTGGTGTACTCATGCTACCCTTCTGCACATGTTTTGTGTGCAGACCCAGGTACCTCCTACCAGCCCCCGCTATTAGCTGAGAGTACTTGCTGCTGCTACAGAGACTTCAAGGTATATTTGACAGCGTCCGCTCACCTCGAAGTCCCCCTCTATCCTTTTATGTTGTTTCTCCTTTATCTTTCCTAGTTACTGATGTATAGAGACTGTAGAAAAAATTCTTAGAGCTTGTGACTCGTGACTACCGGATTTTGGGAATTGTGTATACTTAAGTGTTGGTTTACTTGTACATGTTATCTGTCAAAGTTTAGTTGTTAAATTATGCTTTTATTTCAATTATTACACAATTGTTAGGCTTACCTAGTTGTAACGACTAGGTACCGTCACGACGATTTACGGAGAGAGATTTGGGTCGTGACAGAAAACGCGCCCAATTTTAACTAGTTAAACAGGGCCTTACCGCTCAAAGGAGAAACATGCCCAAAGCGTCCACCAAACGCATTTCAAGCTGAAACACGCTCAAAGCAGCTACCAAAACCACTTCAAATCAGCTCTAACTGAACATAAACTTCTCATCCTAATTCTTGCAAAGCATTTGCAATAAGTTTTAATAACACTTACCCAAATTCAAAGTCCAAACAACTATATTAAGCTTTCAATCCCAAACCCAAAGCTTCTTCGATGATGGACTAATATTATCATTCTTTAATTATTATCCACCAAATCTACACTATGACTATAATTTTAGCTTTATATAATATCACTCAAATGATTCAACAAATAACAATCGTAGTATACTAGTGTAATATATTATATACTATAATAGTATACTATTATAGTATAATACTGTAGTATATTCTTGTAAAGTTATATGCTCTTGCAATATACTAATACAAGTTTTTATACTGGCGAAGTATACTGCAGCAAGCTATATAAAATAGATGTATACTTTTATTGTATATTATATACTATACCCGTATACTGTTGGATAACTTTGTTTCTTCTTCAATTTTTATGAAAAATCCAATCACAATCACCTCAAATCAGCTTCAAGTGTGATTAAATTTCAAACTGAACTTTCCGAAGGTACTATAAATAATATATTTTATAATACCCACCTCGAATCAACAACAAATCTTCAAAATAAAATCTCGAATTGAAGAGCTTCAAGCTCAACAAAAGTGGGTCTTCAAACTCATAAAAATTCAGATATGAAATATTTAAGAAAAAACTTTAAAAAGAAAATCTTTAAAAAATGTATTTCACCAAACCGCAAGAAGTACCAAATACGAGCAAATGTGGGGTATTGACGGAGCGCTATAGGGTTACATGGAATATGAATGAGTCAAGTGGGTTTCATACCCCTTCACAAAAAGAAAGCTATGAGGTTTAGTTAAAAGTGGAAGTATACTGTTTGGTACGCCGGGTAAAATAAATTGGGAGGGGGGATGAGTAGCCCGGATAATAGGTTTTGACCGCGTAGACAAAATTTATAACTAATTTTCAAATCGGCATAACAAGATAATTTTGTTGGGCCTGATCGGCGTTTAGCGTTATTTCTTTCTTACTATTTTTAAACCTCCTATTAAGCAAATAGATAACACTTGCGTTCAAACATTATGATTCATACCTTTCCATATTGACATAAAAATAAAAATCTTAAATAAAGAGGTTGGGTCACTAATATCATGATTATAATGATGGCTTATGAGCTCATATTAAAATCTTAATTCAGTAATTGGGATAATAATTTGTAAGAATTGGTCTTTATCCAAGGCTGGCATCTTCATTGGCTTAAAAAAGACAATGGATCCCATTGTTCTTACTTATTTGTTTGTTTTTTGTATTTCTCTATTACTATGTTTTACAGGAAGGTGTGCTTGTACCTGGCTTTGAATGTGACAATCAACAAAAAGTAGAAGCTCAACATGTTTACTTTTCCAGTTTAGACCAACCATGCAATTATTTAACTGCCTTTTCGATTCATAAACAAAGACCAATTGTCTTTTTACCTTGGTTAACACACCCCATGTCCAAGTGGTATAACTAATAGTCTACTATCGATTAGGTTGGGATTTAGACGGAATTGACTGGCTGATGTATATTTTAAAGCTGAAAATTGGGTATCTGGTTTTGGTTTTGCTAGTAAAAAAGTGAGCCATCCATGGTCTCTTGAACGAGGAGGGGGACACGAGTATTGTACTGGGTGATTTGGAACTTTTTGAGAGTCGTTGTGACTTTGGGTATTGTAGGTGAATTTGAGTTGATGGAGTTGAGGGGCTATGCGTAAGATGAGCAGGGACAAAGTGACCGGGGCGGATGAAATCCCTGTGGAGTTTTGGAAGAGCGCGGGCAAGGCAGGCTTAGAGTGGCTCACTAGGTTATTTGATGTTATTTTTAGAACAAAGAAGATGCCCGAAGGTTGGAGGTGGAGCACGATGGTTCCTGTATACAAGAAGAGGGGTGATATCCAAAATTGCAATAACTATCGGGGTATCAAGCTGCTTAGCCATACTATGAAGTCTGGGAGAGAGTGGTAGAGCTAAGGGTGAGGAGGAGTGTGTCTATTTCCGAGAATCAATTTGGATTTATGCGGGGGCGTTCGACTACAGAAGCCATCCACCTTGTTAGGAGATTAATGGAGCAGTATAGGGAGAGAAAGAAGGACTTGCATATGGTGTTCATCGACTTAGAAAAGGCGTACGATAAAGTTCCGAGGGAGGTTTTGTGGAGATGTTTGGAACCTACGTTAGGTTGATTAAGGACATGTATGATGGAGTAAAGACCCGAGTGAGGACGGTGGGTGGGGAGATTGATGAAAATGGCACCCATCGTATTGGGGCGGGATGGATAAAATGGAGACTCGCTTCCGGTGTTTTGTGCGACAAGAAGGTGCCACCGAAACTTAAGGGTAAGTTCTACAGATTGGTGGTCAGACCAACGATATTGTATAGGACTGAGTGTTGGCCAGTCAAGATCGTTCATGTCCAGAAGATGAAGGTAGCAGAGATGGGGATGTTTAGATGGATGTGCGGGCACACCAGGTTAGATAGGATCAGAAAAGAGGTTATTCGCGAGAAGGTGGGTGTGGCCCCTATTGTGAACACGATGCGGGAAACGCGGCTTAGGTGGTTTGGTCATGTGAGGAGGAGGAGGAGCACAGACGCCCCGGTGAGTAGGTGTGAGGTTAACATTGAAGGGCCTACGGAGAGGTAGAGGTAGGCCAAAGAAGAGGAAGGGAGAGGTGATTAGGCAAGACATGGCGCAGCTTTAGCTGACCAAGGACATGACCCTTGATAGGAAGGTATGGAGATCGAGGATTAGGGTAGTAGAGTAGGTAGTCTAGAGTGTTCATAACAGTAGTATTGGCACGCAGTCTCGCTTTCTGTTGGTAGTACGTTTTTATGACTAACCGTTATTTTCTTTCATTGTTGATGACCTTATTGTCTTGTTGTTTTTATTTTATTTTTATATGGCTTTTTGGTACTGTCCCTTCTTGTCTATATTTTCATTAATGTAGTGCTTATGCTTTCCTGAGCTGAGGGTCTATTGGAAATAGCCTCTCTATCCTTACAAGGTACGGGTAAGGTCTGCGTACACACTATTTTCATCAGACCTCATGATGTGGGATAATATTGGGTATGTTGTTGTTGTTGTAAAGAAGTGAGCCAAACAAGGAAACAAAGCCAACTCATAGATGTCCGTATACGTTTAGTGTTATTAAACCTTCCTCTAACAAAAGAAGGCCGTAATAATTTTGTGGTTTATAGAATGATATCTTATTTTTACAATATCTGAACATTGTTTTATCACTAGTTCACTACAATACTTTCTCTTAGTTTTTCCGGTTACGGATGTGCTTTCATCATTCAAAAGTAAACTATAGAACAATTGACACGCATTAACTGAAAGGACGTTTTTTTGTAGTTGTGATTTCTCTTTGTTTTTTTTGGAATGAGATAGTAGAACACAATTAATATATAATATTATATATGAGTTGTTGTTGTTGTTATATTTAACTCCCTATATCTTTTTAATGTATTAATTATTTGTTATAAAATATTAATTTAATATTAGTCATATTCTAAAAACCATAAGGCAAAACTATCATTCCCAAATCTAAAAAAGACGAAGAGATTATATTTTAAATTTGAGTTATTGCCAAATCATTGATGTATTGTGGTAAGTATTTTTGTGTTACTATTTTTTTTTTTTTTGATATTAGATACAAAAATAATAACAATTTTTATAAGATATTTTACATAATTCTAAGGACTTCTAAGATGTACAATTTTTTTTCTTGTATTGAACTAGGTGAAGTGGAATTAATATTTCATCTATTTTAGGAACTCACTTTTTTGCATCTCAAACATTTTGTTTAATGCTACTTATTTTATTTAGGGAAATTTGTAATTTGGATCCTTTATTTATTGGCTAATTTCAAGTTTTAGTACAATGATATTTTATTGAACGCCTTTAACCTTCAATTGATAGAATAATGTACTTTACTCTCTTCGCTAGCATATTTTCACAAATTTATCAGGTTTGTCACGTAAAATAAGAGCGAAACCATGATTAAATTCTCTTAACATAAACATGACTGTTCACATGATTTTATAGGTAAAACAAATTATTAAATTTACAAACATGTATGAGTGGAAGGACTAAAAACGCACAACTCTTCTAAATTGAGGCTAATCATATTTAGTTTGGTAACAGAGAAATAAGAATTTGCTACGTAATAAGTAAGGGATAAGATGAAATTATTCCTAATATTTATTAGGGGGGCTAAAAGATCCATAACATCGGGGCCTACAGGTGTAAACATCTTGGAGAGACTGCCTTTAATGTCAATTTCAAAGTCAATACTCATCTAATTCTGCCCAACGTGTAGGAATTAATTGTCATTTGTCACGCAAAAGCGAAAAACTTCAAATTGTTGGACCACTTCTTTTTGGGTTCGGTATATCTTTAGACTTTCTACATCACTCAATAAGGATGGGCTATCTTTATTCTTTTGTCAAGTACAAGCTGCAACAACCATATTATACCGTATCTTTTATTTACACTTGAATTAGAGAGTGATTTACCCTCATAATGGGCCTACTACTATATAAATGATTCATGAATGGACAAATATGGTTATGGAAAATGTGCTTGAATACTCCAATATTCCCAAAGCATTCAACATTGAAGGGTCCTTAGACCTCTAAGGAGCCGTACGAGGTGAAAATCTCATGTACGGTGCAATAACGATGGGCATATCGACTATGATTATCTAACAGTTTAAGTACAGTTCATATAATGGAAGCAATCAAATATGATTTGAAATTATGACGTCAACTCATCAAGTTTATCGTTTATTTCTTCTTTAGCCTTTCTTCAAATAAAGATACAACAACTAAAAGAAAGCTAAATCAATTCGGAATAAGATCACTTCTGGATACTACCAAAACTAGTTACAAATGTAATTCCAGAAAAATAATCCGTTTGGAATCAAATCCTCCTTTAGCAACACCAACTGACTAAGCATCATATCCTTCTCGAGACAAACAGATAATATAAAAAGGGGCTTTGAGGTAGAGAACCAGGTCAATAAGTACCGTACAAAGTATGCAAATAAGATAGCAAAGATTTGTAATCTTCTGGGAGGAAAAGAATTTCATGTAAAATTTGTTCAGCAGTCAGCAGTTTACAAAATCACTAGACATCATGTTAGAACGAACAATCTACTCTTTACACCACTAACAAAATAATCACACAAATTAGCCAACACAAAAGAGAACCTAATAAAGGAAAATAAAAAAAGAATCAGAGGTCTTGGTGAGTGGAATATTAATCAGAAACAAAGGAAATTGGACCACTAGAGATGCTGCCATGGCTATCATCAAATGCAGCCAAAGCTCTCTCCAAATTAGAAACAATGTCAGACATTGTGGGTCTGTCTTTCCCTTCCAAATGCACACAATGCATTGCAGTATAGGCCACCAATTCCACTGCTTCTACTTCATTTGGCTCTGGTGTCCCTACTCTGTTATCCAAAATCTTTGTCAATTCTCCAACCATAATTGCTGGCACTGCAAAGTCCACCACACTCATTGGCGCACTCCCATTTTCTTCTTCAGTCTTGAATATGGCTCTCTTTCCTGTCAAAAGTTCTAATAACACAACTCCAAGTCCATAGACATCGCTCTTTGCTGTCAACACATTTAGACCATAGTACTCGGGATCAATGTACCCGACTGTGCCAGCAGCTTTCATTGGCCTACTGTAATCGCGATGAGACTCTGGCCCCATTAACGATAACCCAAAATCAGACACCCTTGCTATCCAATTTGCATCAATCAAGATGTTGGAAGACTTAATGTCCCTGTGAATTATAGGCGGGACTGCATAATTGTGAAGGTATTCAATGCCTCGTGCAGCATCTAGTGCAATCTTGATCCTTATTTTCCAAGAATTCACTATACTATTACTCTTCTCCACATTGTTCTTATTATGTAAATGATCAAAAAGTGCTCCATTCTTCATATACTCGTAAACCAAAAGCCTTTCATCCCTCTCCTCACAATAACCAACAAGTCTAACCAAGTGTTTATGGTGTAACCGAGACAAGAATGCCAATTCTGAATCAAATGCGCTTTCTTTCTCCTGAAATTTCTTCGTCCTTGGACCCGTTTCTCCACGTTTGATCGCAACCTCACGACCATCAGGCAATTTGCCCTTGTAAACAACCCCAAAACTACCAGCACCAATCTTGTTTTCCAAAGAAAAGTTGTTAGTAGCTGCAACAAGGTCAGAAAACAAAAATTCCTCTGCCCTGTCTGCGTGTTTAGATGAAGTTCCACTCCTTTGACGCCTCATCAACCGCGATCCTTGACGCCTAAGAGTCGATGATCTTGAAACCGGACTACTACTGGATACTTGCCCACCATTAGAAGTATTAGTAGCAGTAATAGTAGGTTGAACTGAATTATGAACTTTCTTCTTTCCAAAACAACCACCAATCCACATAAAATAAATAAAAGCACAAATCCCTGCAAAACCCCCCACTGATCCAACAACAGCAAAAGCCAATAAACCCCTTCTTAGCCTTCTAGAAGGTGGCGAAGGCACCACCGCTGGCGGCAGCGGCTGCCGTACTGGCGGTGGTGAAGTAGGTGGTGCTAAAATAGAGAAATCACAAGGCGTACAAATATTACCATTTCCAAAACAGAGATTTTGAGATTGAGGATATATACCACAAGTACAATTACTTTGTACACATGGACCTGGCAAAATCATTGGAAAAGGAAGTGCAGCTCCTTGAGGATACAAATTACTACTCCAACCTGGCCCCCAACACACCACTGAAAAATTGCTCGTTGTCAATCCACACGTAAAATTTAGACCCGCAACAACTGATTCAAAAGAAACTGCTTCTATAACATTACTTGAAAATTTACCGTTCGCACCCCAACACACCACTGTATGATTCATACTCCGAATTCCACAAGTATGATTCAACCCCAAAGCTAATCCAAAATACTCGTAAGCGAAATTAGACGGAACGTTCAATTGACCGGTATTATTATCACCTTTGCAAATTACAAAACCGGTAGTGTTCATCCCACACGCGTGAAACCCACCCGCGAATATGTTCACCATTGTTTCATTAGCGAAAGCTGACTGGATAGTTGAAGCAATACTACTATTATTTCCCCAACAGACGACTCTGTTTGAACTTTTTAAAATTCCACAAGAAAATCCAAACCCAGATGAGATCGATGTAAATTGGGCCGACCTATTTGGCTGTTGGGCCGAATAGGAATCGCCTCTCCAGCAGGTAGTAGCATTTTGGGTGGTACTGTTTGTTATGGCGCAAATTTGGGTGTCACCCATAGTAACGGTCGTTAATAAAGTTGAGTAACTGAAATACAGCCGTTTCGGGATGAAACTGGTGCTATCCCAGTAGAGGAGTGCAGAGCCGCCGCTGCGGACGGCGGCGAAGCCCCTGAGGCCGCCGGCGATGAAGTCGAAGGAGACGTCCGGTGAAATGGGTGTGGACCTTAATTGGCCTTCTCCCCAGCATTGGATTCTTTGGATTGGTTGGTTTGCAACTATGCCGCAGATTGTGATGGGGCTGCCGTAGACGACGGCAAGAGTGGTGGCGGAGCCACCCAAGGCTTGAACATAATTAACGATGTTTACTAGAGTGACGACGACGGCAGCGACGGCGATGACGGCGGCTGAGGGCGTCGTCATCTATGTATTTTTGGGAATTCCTCAGTCATCTGTAGAGAGGAAAAAGGAGGAGAAAAATACTCAGTTATGGTGTATGTATGTGTAAAAAAGGAGAAAAGGTTTTCGCAGTTTTAGCTGTTGTTGAAAAAGGCTAAAAGCTAGAAACAGCGAACGGAAGCTAAAAGAGGCGTACTTACTGGATTTTATTGTACACGTGCAATGTGGGTCCCACTTTCTGAATTTCATGGAACACGACAACACGTAGGCACATATTATTTTTCTCCTAATTCTTTATGTATTAGGGTTGGAGGGGGTTGGCAATGTTGACCGGAGGCCGAGTAAATTTTGGGGTTTTATTAAAGGTGCCTTTAATGAAATTAATCGAAATTTAAGAGAGTGATTATGGGTAGGCGTTTTACTTTTCTGATTGAGTATATGGTATTAGTTACATCATTGGAATTTCCGAGTTAGAAATACAAAATGTGTGACTTGACTTATGACTTGGTCAAATGACATGAATATGTGGCTGCGGAATGAGCTTTGTGGAAAATATGGAAAGAGATTAGAAGCAGCAAGCCTTGTACTAGTAGTTGTTTTGAGTGATTTATAACTTATAAAAAACTTTTGACTTTTTAACTTATAAAAATGTTTTGGTATGACCAATAATCTTACTACTTTATTCCAAATATTTTGTGCTTCTCAAAATAAAATCCCCCAACTGACTCTCGTTCCAACTATAGCACACTTAGTTCTTCTCAAACACACCAAAAATAGGAAAACTTCAGAAGAGGCGAGATTAGGATTTAAACTTTATGAGTTCGGGATTATTATTATTTTAAATTTTTAAGTTTTAATAATTTATTCATATCTATCGAATTTTTTAATACAATATACAGCTATTTGGTTCGGCCGACACCGCAACCAACATTGTGGCTTCGGCCATGAACTTTAAAGTAATTGAAACTTTATGTATTTTTTTTTAGTATTAAGAAACGACAACGCCTAAATACTTAGAGATCGGGTAATTGAAAGCTTATGTAGTATAATCTCTATACGTCTAAATTTAGTATCTCATCATGAACTGATTTATAGAGAAAATGAGCAATTTTCTTTTTTCCAAAAAAAAAAAAATACAACAAAGTATATAAAAATATTTTACCAGACTAATATTTAATTACTACCGATTTGTCGTAAGAAAAAGAAGAGGCTGCCTTTATTTATTGGGCAGGACAAAGGAAAAAGAGAGAGAAATATAAGGGAGAGACAAAATATTAAAGCAAAAAAAAGGTTTGTTATTGCATATTCTTATAGCACGGGTCTGATTCATAATCAAAGTTGATGGAATATTAAGTGAAATCGTAATAATTTATTAAGACACAAATAAAGCAAAACTAATGACAAAGAATCCTCAATTATTTCAATTAAAGTCACACTCAAACTATACCTAATACAAAATCTGTTTGAGTAGCGTTAACTTAAGTTGAAGAAATAAAAAAAAAAAAAAAAAAAAAAAAAAAAAAAAAAAAAAAGGGAACTTAAGTTGAATGATACGACTCATTTAGAAGCTGTACATATGGTGGCCAATTATTTGATATCCACGAAATGAAAAAGTTTGGGCCAAACACAGCAGAGAAAGACAACTCAAATTACAAGGCAGGCATAGTGTGGAAAATTTCAGACAACTTTTTTATGGAAAAAGAAAGCATTATTTGTACGACGAATCTGTTTTTCAAGAGAAAAGAAAAAAACCAATCCGAAAGAAGGAATAATGTTCTCTTCCAAAAACTTGTTTTATTTCTACAATCCATATCCAGTAAAAATAAAAATTGGATGGAGTAAAACGGACGATAAGCACTAATAGGCGTGATTAATGCTATAATAGAAAAAGAAAAATACCACTTAAGCCTACCGACTCTGTGAAACTTTCGGATCAAATCCCTTACCCCTTATGAATTTAGGGATCGTTTGGTACGAACACAAGTAATGCAGGGATTAGTAATACAAAAATTATAGTGCTGCGACTATTTTTTATCAAGTGTTTGGTTCATTATATTAAAAATTAGCTATGCAATGTATAATCTAAGCTTGTGTTTGGTTTAAAACTGTACAAAATTTTCTTTACAATTATACCCTTGAATATTCTTCTTTCTGTATATAAAAAAATTTAGAAAAAGGGCTTGAGGGGCGGTTTAGTAATTTTAGGGTCTTATCCAGATATAGTTAATTGAGGGATTAGTAATCCCTTGATTTTTTTTTATATTAACTAAGCCCTCCTATGAGGTATAAGTAATCCATATATTAGGTATGCATAAATTGAATTGAGCAATCAAATATTATATTAGACGGATTAAATTTTTATACAAAAATTATTTTATTTAGTACAGCCTACCAAACTACCCGTTAGAGGTCGTTAGTCTTCTTTCCTGTTACAAGCACAGAATACTGATTTCTGCCAGTTGAATATAATACTTAAATAAAATCACATAATTTCTGTTTTTCTTTTCTTTCTCACAACCAATCAATAAGAATAGATTGACATGTATCCATGTTGAATTACATTTATATGTTTATGGCTTTATGCCTTATCACCCCCCGATGGACAGGGGTCCTTCCCCTACCAAAAAAGGAGAAAGGTAAATAAGAGCAGGAGTGTCTTTGTTCAAAAATTAACCGAATATCAAATCCAATCTTACCTAACAGATTATTAGGCCTCTCACTCTTTCTTTTTTTTTTTTAACTTGGAGGATAGGAACTGAAATTGTCAATTATTAAACAATAAAATAAAACAAGAAATATTTGAACTTAGGTATATATAAAATGATGTTGTAAATAGAGAGTAGCAGTTGTAGATCAAATGAAAGTAAACAATTCTAGAAATCCCATCAATAAACCACTTCAAAAGATTTCCCAAGAATATTTAATGTAAAAACCATTTAAATAGAAGTCTTTAAGTTTGAGAAGAAAAAGATGATGCTTGTATTAACTATTTCAGGTAGACATTACAACTCCAGAGGCGCACTTCATGAGCCTAAAAAAGAAAAAGAAAAAGTAAAAGGTTTTACGTCCATATTGTAATCAGGTATGGAATGACTATTTTTACACCCTAGAGGTTGGGGCCATAATTAGAAATGGAATTTTTATTATCTATATTATATTATAAATTTTTTAATCCCTTTATAGAGAGGTAATTATATTAAAATATATAATTTATCATTTATAAACTCCAATCTTATCCATTTTAGACTTCATTCTTCTCTATTTTTCTTCTTTGTATATATATATTTCTCTCTCAATTCCTCTTCGATTCGGCTTTTGCAGATGAACATGCTTGAAGCTTTGAAGTATGGTGAAAAAAAGAAATTCAACTAGTTCAAAACTATAGAATACATATGTGGAGCACCAAAATGGGATATCAAAAGTTTTTCTTTTTTATGAATAAACAAGACATTATCCACAGAGTGGCGCTTGGAACTATACTGAAACTAATTGATGGTATAATTGAAATTAAATTGAATTAGGCCGTGTATACATGAGTTTAAACTCCATTAACAACTATTAGAAAGCTTAGAAGCTTTGAATTCGAAAATCAAATTCTGCGAAATTATTATTTATTTGGATTGGGAACTAGTATTGTTGCAAATGATTGGAAATATATTTTGGAGTGTTTATCTCATTTTGAAAGAATTTGGTGAAGATTCTAGGTGGTTTTAGTTAGAATTTCAGATTGAAACTCGAAGAAGAAGACATAAATAAACTGTATATTTTTTGTATATCGGTTGTAGAAACGACATACAAAATATATACGACTAACATAATTGCATTTAAACAGTATATAAATTGTATTTAAACAGTAGTTTTTGACTGGGTTCTATACAAAAATTTGTATTTAAGTTGTAGATAAATTGGGTTTGTTTATATTTTGTGAAAATTTTTAGTTACTTCTTGTAAATAAAAGAACTTAAATAAACCGGATAAATAAGTTTAAAATCTCGTGTGTGTATATGAAAAAGTCCCGAAATGTACCAAAAGTTCAGAGAAATTTTTAGAAACGGAAGCTTCTGTTTTACTTAGTCTTTTTTAATTAATAACTAGCAAGGAGGTAAATTTAATTTGTTATGGTCTGAACCTGATTGTGCTGACATTAATTTCTCCCTGGCGAAGCCGTTTCATGGATCGGAGGCTTAAATATTGATAAAATGATAACAAAATACTTAATTTGGCTGTATTTGATAGTTTTATTTGAGGTTGATTGTCTTTAAAGAATGAATTTCATAATTTGTCCTTCAATTAAAGTAGGGGTTATTAATCCTTTTGCTCGGCTAGCTTTTGCAAGCAACTCGTGAAACTTGAAATTTATCTTCATATTTAGCTTTTGATCTTTGTTCTAATGCTACTTATTTAATATCAAAGATATTTCCTGATGTAACTCTATTTTGACTTGGCTATTGAATAAATATTTGGTGCTTTTAAAAAATGATTTAAGGCTATTCCGCTAAATCAGTAAATCCAGAACAATTTAGCAGCTAAAGCTATTATTTTTCAGTTGAAATAATCAATGTACTCATACACTTGCTGTTTTATTGATTGTAATATTTGTGGATAAATAATCGGCTCGATCTAATAATTAAATATTTTTCTCTCTCATCTTCTTTTTCTTCCAAGTTCTAAGAACTAAATGGATGCTTTTGGTGGGGAATACACCCGAGATCACGTTGTATTAGAAATATCAACTTGATTCACTTTATTTAATTTAGTTGCTTTGGAAACTTTGTGTATATTTAATTTCAGTATCAAGAGGTCATGTAATTTCCAAAATGTAAAAAGTAGTAAGTGAGTTTTATGTATTCGTAACATAGAATGGGGTAATTCTATTGTAACCTTACTTAATTCATACTTGGCCTTCATCATGTACATAAACATGTATGGTTAAACAAATTTCTTAACTTGTGGCTAATTAAGTAAGTTTCATTGAAACAATACAAATTGACCAATAAAAGATCCTCTTCCGTATTAACCATTTGACTTGCACTCTAATAGTATTATTCTAATTCCCATCTTTGGATTTAATCCATTTCAAAGCATTCTTTCTTTATCCATTCATGATAACCCCACTACCCTAAAAAGCCTAGTATACCTAGGTCATAGTACTTGATTAGTTAATTACCATTAATAAATAAACAGAAAAATTCGTATATGTACATTTCTGAATTTATAAAACTTTGGTAGATATTTGCAAGCAAATACATTTAATTTGTTATTGCCTAATGGTTCACACGTCACAGTGTTGATTTTGATAGAAATTTGCAAGTCACTTATTTGAATTTAAATGGTAAAAAAATTAAACTGAGAACATATCTTGTTATTAGGAATTTATAGTAGTTATCACAAAAGGTGAGATGAATATTATTTTTTTGCTTTTAATAAGAGGTATCAGTTTCGAGTCTTGCATGAGTATGAGAAAAGATATATTTTGATATATACTGATATCGAATACCACCCCGATTCAATTCGTTTGCTCTTCCTTTCTCACTCTAATAGAAAGAAGAAAGCCTTGTTTTGTCTCCTTCTTTTTTGCTAATTGAAAGCTAGACTCACACATTATGGCTTCCTCACTTGACCTTCTTTCTAACCTTTTATTTTGATTTGAAATAACAAAATACTTAACACATGTAATTGAAGTATGTTTTGGGACTTACCAAAATTCGTACAAAAAAGATTTATAGAAGAGAAGTTACCATCTCTTAGGCCTTCTGTCTCTTGACAGGTTAAAAAAAAAAGAAGGAATTTACTGTAGTTTCTTCTTTCAAATAAGCTGCACGCCTCACTGGCATGTTGTCTAAAAACAGCCACACGTTAGTAAAAACTAAGAAATGAATAAATGAAATAGATGTTAGAAGAAAAAACAGCAATTGACTGCCAAGTGATTGCGAACCTAACGCCCTTGAACTTGAAGGGAAAAAGAGGAAAACAAAATACAAGGAGAAGATGATAGTTTCTTGCAATATAGTTTCTTGCAATCTACGTCCAATGTCGGGTAATGAATTGACTAGCTGCCGCATACTACTAATCTTTTTGTCAAACTTCTAAAATCAGTTTATTTGAAAAGTATTTTTATTTAAAAGCGCTTTTCCCAAAATTTTCTTTTGGTGAGAAGCAGTTTGTATTTGATTAATTAATTTGAAAAATACTTCTGAGCAGCAATTAATATTTGATCAAACTTTTAAAAAAGTATTTCTAAATGTATTTTTCTCAAAAGTGCTTTTGAAAAAAATACTTTTAAAAAGAACTTTTCTTTCAAGCTTTTCTGAAATATTACTCATTAATCCTTTTTAATTATTACTCATTTGCTATTCGTTAGTCATGCGCCTAATTGGTTTTAATTTGGACGTGAAGAACAAGGAAGCTTTTGAGGAATTTTGATAAAGGTGATTGATCTGAGTTGCTAGACAAATGTCATCTAAGTAAAGGGATAAAGATGAAGTGAATAATACAACCATAAGGAATTCCAAGCTGTTGACTTGGTCGCTTGGTTAAGCATATTGTATGTGCTATTTTGATTGGTACGAATTTAGAAAAGAATTCTTTTTATAAAATATTTGTATGGTTATAAAAAATCTGATTAAAAATATACAGCATCTTAAGGAGGAGACATAAGCAGTGGGGCTTTTCCTCTCGGCGCGCGATACGCTAGGGCTTGTTGATGTGCACCGACCGTCATGCCGCGTAAGAAGCGACAGACAGTCTGACTGCCGATGCGTGATCTCACTTCGGTTGCAAGTAGTCGAACAATTACGCCAACATCAGGGGTTCCTCAGGAACTTAATCAACTTCAATTAGCTCAATGGATTCCTAGTACGAGTGCCAGTGCCTCTAAGGCACCACTGCTGCAGAAATCTAGGAAACTATGCCGATAGAGGAAGAGGAAGCTATACCAATCATTAAGACGGGAGCGGATACACATGCATCTGCTAAAATGCTGGAATTCTTTACTGTTACTATTGAGCCTTCCCCAACCATGGCAGATATCGCAAAAGAAAACAGATCGAAACAATAAAGTATGCAACTGAAATTCTTTCCCCCTTTGGTAAGACATGGTCTTAAGATAGTCAAATTAAATCCTATGAAACTTAAACAACAATGTCAGGAATGGGAAACTGCTCCAATTGGATACATATTTGGTGGTAAGTGGTAACCCTGCTTTAAGAAAATGTTAAAACTTTGCATACGGGGTTTGAAAATTAGTAGATACACTGAAGGTGTTTCTGCACGATGATGAGTATTTCATATTTATGTTTGATACAATGGAGGACAAGGCCATGATTCTGCAGAATGGGCCATACATATTCAATAATCAACCTATGATTTTGAAAGACTAGGAGCTGAAATTCTAAATTCAGAATAAACCAATGTGTGTTATCCCCATCTGGATGATACTCTCTGGTCTTCCTTTGCATTACTGGACAGAAGAAAACCGAGGAAGGATTGCAAATATCTTAGGTAAACCAATTTCCACAGATAAATTGACTGCAAAGAGTATCATATGCAAGAGTTTTTGTGGAGCTGGATATATCCCAAGTATTGCGTGATGTGCTACTAATTGAATGACCAGATGGTAGCATTTGGGAGCAGAGCATTGATTATGAATGGAAGCCAAAACTCAGCTTGGATTGTCATCCGTCTGGTTACTTCTCAGGGCAATGCAAAAGAGAGGGTGATCCAGCTGAAAAGATACCTCTTGCAAATTAGAGAAACAAAAAGAAAAAGCAGACTAGAACTGAATGGAAAGCTAAACAGAAAGATTCAGTAGATACTAAGCAATATGACTCTGAGAACTACAATCAAGATGAGGTGAAGGATATGCATGAACCGCCAAGCCAAACTCAGATTGCAGCAGGTGGGAAGCAGGTTGGTTATCTATCAAAGTGATGATCACCAGGAGGATGACACTGATCCAGACTTTCAGGTTAACTATGATGTGTTAAAAGCTACGAATCAATTTGAACCATTGAGGATACAAGAGACAAGCCAGCAAAGAAGCTAGATAAGGGAAAAACTAGTACTGTAGCTATTTAGAGAGAAGCCAGGGGAGCTAAGGTTAGTCAATGGTTACCTCCGAAGACAAATCTATCCCATGATCATTAGCTCCGGGAATATTAGAATGCTCAATTGGCCTTTTAAGCAAAAAGATTTCAATAACTTTTTGCTTAAGAATAAAGTTGGTGTTATAGATATTCTTGAGACTAGAGTAAAAGCTACCAATGCTAGCAAGATACAAAAAAGTTGTGGTGTTGACTAAAAATTCTGCTCTAATTATGAACGTGCTCCTAACAGTCAAACGTAGATTGGATTGAAACTAGTAGAAATGGTATCTTCTCAGAGATATATTATTGGGTCTCAGATAAAAACTCATTATTTGCCTACAATATTTCATTCTTCTATGGACAACATATCATAGCATATAGGAAGGGAATGTAGAACTAACTGAGAGCTATACATAGTATTATGAGTAGTCATTGGCTTACACTTGGTGATTTCAACATCCTGCTAACTATGAAAGATAGAATTAACGGGGCTCCTGTCCATATTAATAAAACTATAGACTTTCAGAGTCGTGTAGATGATTTGGATTTAGGCCAAATTACTAGAAGAGGTTGCAGTTGCTCTTGGTGTAACAGTATAGATGTTGTTAAAAGAATATACATACATATTGATTGGGTCTTTGAAAATGTAGAATGGTTCCTTAAGTTTCAGTATTGAAGCTATATATATGAACCCTGGGTGCTTAGACCATTCTCCCATTATACTTGATACTAAAGGGACAACTAAAGGATTAAGAAACATTTTAGATTGTTACATGTTTCGTTGAAACAAGAGAGTTTCAAATAAAAGGTACACACAATATGGGGGGCTTAAAAGCAGGACATACGATATTTGTAATATGGAGCAAACTAAAAGAGATTTAGATGCAAACCAGAGGCATGACCATAGAATTCTCCTATCCGGAGAACAAATTGAATAATATGCAGGTGAAACTGAAAGATGTGCGAGATAGTCTTAATGCTAACTTATTTAATCCCCAACTAATAAATGAAGAAAGGAAAACTATCATAGAACCACTGAAATGGGAAGTAATACAAGAGAAGGTACTGAGACAAAATTCTAAAGCTACTTGGATTGCTTGTGGGGATGTAAAATCTAAATTCTTCTATGCCCACTTGAAGGCCATACAAGCCAGAAATAGAGTGTCCAACATCTTGACTGCAGAACCTGAAAATTACAAACCTGAGCAGATATAGAGGGAATTCATTCGATTCTTTCAGACCTTACCGGAGGAAGCTGTACAAGAACTGTCATGTATTGATCTTACTATAGTTAGAGGTGGACCTTGACTTACCTTGAGCCAACAACAACAACTACTAAAACTTGTTAGTAAGGATGAAATCCTACAAGCTTTAAAGGACATACCAGCTGACAAAGCACTAGGAATAGATGGGTTCCCTGTTAAGTACTTCAAAGAATTCTGGCTATTAATTGGAGAGGATATTATCATAGCTATACTCCAGTTATTTCAGAATGGTAATCTACTTAAGGATATTAATTGCACAACAGTCACCTTAGTGCCATAGGTATCTAATCCTATTTATGTAAAAGACTTTAGACAAACTGGTAGGAGCATCTTAATCAACTTTCATTAAGGAAAAATATCCTAGACAATATTATCATAGCTCATAAGCTGATCAAAGATTATACTCAGAAGAATATCTCTCCTAGATGTATGCTCAAGGTAGATATAAAAAAAGCTTATGATACTATTAAATGACCATTCCTGAAAATGGTGCAATTGGCATATGGGTTCCCTACTAGGTTTGTTAAGCTTGACCTGTGTGACCATAGTAAGCTATTCACTCCTGGTGAATAAGGCTTTGACTACCAAATTTGAAGCCAATAGAGGTTTGAGATAGTGTGACCCTATATCCCATCTTTATTTTGGAAATGGAGTATCTAAATAGATCTTTGAAGCAGTTAAGGCTTAACCCAAACTTCAACTATCACACCAAGTGTGTAAAAATAAATCTGGTTCATATTTGTTTTGCTGATGATTTGCTTATGTATTAGAGGCTGATAAAATACCCATACATGCAATGTTGAAATGTTTTGATCATTTCTTTGTTTGTATCAGGACTGAAAGCTAACTTACACAAGAGCTCTCTATACATTATTGGTATTCCTGATGAATTCAAGAATTAACTAGTAGTATAACTAAACTTCTTTGTGGGATTGATGCCATTCAAATATTTAGTGGTTCCCTTCTCATTTAGGAAACTCACAGTTAGTAAAATATTTACCTTTGGTGGACAAAATTTGCAATGACCTGGCCGGTCGTTTTGAGTCTTAGTGTCGGCGATTTGAGGCCGTGAGTAGCTTCACTTCATGTTTTATGACTTGTACGTTTGGTCGGAATTGAATTTCGGGAAGTTCGGAGTTGTTTCGGAAGGAAAATTCTAAATTCAGAAGTTTTAAGTTGGAAGAGTTGACTAAGATTTGACTTTTGCATAAATGACCTCGGAATTGGGATTTGAAGGTTCCAATAGGTTCATATGATGATTTTAGACTTGGGCGTATGTTCGGATTAAGTATTGGGGTAGTCGGGGAGCATTTCGGCGCTTATTATGGAAAGTTGGCATTTTAAAAGTTTAAGAATTATTTGTAGTGAATTTTGGTGTTATCGATGTCCGTTTGGGGTTCCAAGCCTTGGAATAGGTTCGTATCGTAATTTGTGACTTGTGCGTAAAGTTTGGCATCAATCCGGACTGTTTAATTATGAACCGGACGCGTTGTTGAAGTTTGATTGTTTGAAAGTTTAAAGAAAGGTTTTGACCGTGGATTCGTAGTTTCGATGTTGTTTGGTGTGATTTGAGGTCTTGAGCAGGTCAGTGTCATGTTTTGTGACTGGTTGATGTGATTGGACGGGGTTCCGCAAGGCCTCGGGTGTGTTTCGGGATGGTTTCGGACCAAGTTTGGATGATTTGCAGTTGCTGATGCTGGTGTGTGGTTTTGTTCTTCGCGAACGTGAAGGGTTTCACATGTTCGCGAAGAAGGATTTTGGGCTACTAGTTTTTTGTTCTTCGCGAACGCGACATAGGGGTCATGAACGCGGAAAACAACTTGGGGCAGCTTATGTGAATGCGATGTGGAGGTCGCGAATCCAAAGAAAGAAGGGGAGCTTGGGGCTTGAAGGTGTTAAGCCTTCGCGAACGCGGCTGTATGACCGCGAATGCGAAGCATCAGGACCTGGAGGCATCGAAAACGCGGCATAGGTGATGCGAACGCGAAGAGGAATTTTGGGGCAGTGACTTTAAGCCTTCGCAATCGCAAAGAAGAACAGGCGTGGACAGACTTGGTTTTATATGGGATTTGGCCCATTTTCTTTTATTTTCACTTGGTTGGGGCAATTTTTGGAGAGCTTCAAGGGGAGATTTTCATCATTTATTGCAAGGTAAGTAATTTCCCGCATATTTAGCTAACTATATGGATTCTAGAAGGATTTAAACATAGAAATTAGTAGAAATTGTGAAATATTGAAAGAAACCGAGAAATTGGTATTTTTAGATTTTTACCACGATATTGGACATGGAATTAGGAATAAATCATATATTTGAGTTTGTAATATTATGAGTAAGTTTATCTTCAAAAATTTTCGGAATCCAAGCATGTGGGCCCGAGGGTCGACTTTATTGACATTTCGAGCGGAGTTGGGAATTATTATGAATTGTTAAATTGTAAGCATTGGAGTATATTTTGATTGATTTTCACGTTATTTGAATAGTTTCGGAAGAACTAGTTATTGGAACTTCGGAGTGAGGTAAGTCTCCTGTCTAACCTTGTGAGGGAGAAACTACCCCCCTAGGTGATGTGATTGTTATGTGCTACTAGTTGTGGGTATTACGTACGCACGAGGTGACGAGAATCCATATTTCGCTAAATCATGTTTATGTCCGGGTAGACTTAGGACTTTATCATGTAATATTTGAATTATTTGAACTCATTCTGCTGGCTTAATCAATTGAATTTATAATTGAAATTGACCTAGAAATATATGTATATATTAGGCCGAGCCTTATCACCTTGAGTTGTTGGAAAGTTATTTGGGAAACGGTAAAGGTTATTTTAATTTTGTGCTCATGTGTTGTATTGTAAGCACGTGTCTCGTAACTCGATAATTTTCTTTCTTTCTTCTGGAGCGGGCCGAACACCTTGGCAGTATAATAGATGCATCTATGGTTCGTGCCTCTCGACCCTCAGCAGTGTACACATTATTCTGGATTGGGCCGAACAACCTCGGCATAATCGTGCGTTATTTCGCTGGCAGTCCGAATATTTACGAGGTTATCCTTCCACTGATGCCTGGCATTCTATATGGTATTTCTTATCCATTTGATGCTGGCATTTGACATGTCTGAGCTGTTGAGGTAGAATATAAGACTGAGAAATTCACACCTTCAAAAGAAATTTTTGGAAGATTATGTAACTTACATATTTTTCACATTATTGTTGTGTGCGTCATACCTAATTATGATTTATTAATTGCTTTATTGGACCTTTAGTAAGCGTCAATGTCGACCCCTCGTCACTACTTCTCCGGGGTTAGGCTAGATACTTACGAGGTACCCGTTGATTTACGTACTCATGCTATATTTCTGCATTAAATGTGCAGGATCTGACATGTTCAATTGGTGGTTATCTTGGCGCGTAGATGCAGCTGCTGAGGAGACTTTATGGCGAGCTGCATTTCAGGCTACGTATCGCAGCCCATAGAGTCTCCATCGTACTATCTACTCTATCTGTCTTATTTACATTTTGGACAGATATTGTATATTATTGTACTCCTTAGTAAATGCTCATGCTTATGACACCAGGTCTTGGGATGTTCTAGATGTGGTTGTGATTTTAATTAGCGTTTACACACTTTTATTATCATTTCTATTTAAATTGTAAGTGTCCATGTAATGCATTGATTTCCTTATCTAATAAAATTGACGATTTCAAAAATAATAAAATGAGTAATCAAGTTGGTAGTTCACTATTGGCTTGCCTAACAGCAACGTTGGGCGCATCACGGCCTATAGTGAGTTTTGGATCGTGATAACTTGGTATCAAAGCTCTATGTTCATTTGGGTCTCATAAGTCATGATCAAGTCTAGTAGAGTCTTGCGGATCGGTATAGAGACGTCTGTACTTATCTTCGAGAGGCTACAGGGCAACTAGGAGCACTTCCCTTCTTGATTCCTCATCATGCGATTTGATTCCATTGAAGCTTATGCCTTCATTCCTTCCTACTCAATGTTATGCGACGTGGAGCGCTTGTTATCAATTGGGAATCGAGGAGTTGTAGTGGTACTACAGGAGTGGTGCAGGATGTTTCTCCTTGCGTATTCGAGCGAGTTATTGTCGTTGCCTTGTGGAAGGGGGGGGGGGGTTTAACATTTCAGCCCTGTATCTGTATTCCCTATGGATTTAAGGTTGTGCATAGATTATTACGATGTTCGTGCGTTGTTATCATGCGGTGTTGTTGTGAATGGTAGAGTACTCATTTATGGGTCGTGGCAGTGAATGACTCGAAGGGAGGATTTCTCGGTTCATGGTTTGGAGGTTCAGCATTTAATTCCTGCGGAGGAAAGGCAATCGGACTATGTATGTTCAGGCTTTGGAGCGTGGCAGAGTTCTTATTTGTGAGGTGGTGTCGTCGTCCTTGTTTGAGCATTAAGGTTCGTCGGTGTTATAGTCTTCTTTGATTTGCCTTCGAGGAGAGGGTGTTGTGGAATGGTGCCTGAGAAGCGATTATCAGATATAGTGGTGCAAGGCGGCTTTAGAGTCGAATCAATGTTTCTAATGTTGATGGCTCGAGAGAGATGATCTTTATGGAGTCTCAGAGTTGGTGGCAATTTACCTGTTCCGGTGCTACAAAGATTGGATTATAATTTGAGGCAGTATTTTGGGCAGTGAAGGATGAGGAAGGACATGGTGGGAGGTGTCTCGCGGTGATTGAATCGCTAGCAGGTCAATTATGAACAGCAGAGGTCGAGAAATTTCTTACGGAGATAGGTTAACCAAAGTGGTTGTGGCAGAATAGCATATGAATTATGTGGTAGGAGAGCCACATGCCTTTAGAAAAGTTTAGAGCGATTTCGGAATCATGGTGGACAGTGACTAGGTCTACGGATTTTATTTGGAATGGTGGCTATTGTGCTGAGGAAGGTCGAATATGACGGAAAGAAATTTTCTTGGAGTGTTTAGGGGTGTAAGAGCGTGATTATATTTATGGGATACACCGTGACTTCGAGTTTGGAATGTATTGTTGGACTTTCAGTTGGTGTCAATGGGGAATGAACAGAACTGTACAGTCGGTGGATGAGCATGGGCTCAGGAGAGTTTACTGATTTCGTGGTAGTTGTACCCAGTGCAGCGTCGTTGGAAGATGTCGGTAAGGAATTCCATAGGTGGGCTATCTCCTGTGAGCAGGTTAGCGGTTGCACGATTTTTGATGAAGTTTCTACGAAGAGTTCTACTTACTACCCAGCAGGAGGTCGAATGAGAGTTGGTGACTGATAATTCGGAATTTTCATGAAAAGTTTAAGAAGAGATTACGAGGAATTTGGCGGGTTATAGGTGAGAGATCATGGTAATTGAGAAGGAGGAATCATTGTAGGGGAGCCCACATTCTACGACTGGAGTCGCGTGTTT
This sequence comes from Nicotiana obtusifolia, assembly GCA_002018475.1. Lineage (NCBI taxonomy): Eukaryota > Viridiplantae > Streptophyta > Magnoliopsida > Solanales > Solanaceae > Nicotiana > Nicotiana obtusifolia. Next base: position 236,887 of record MCJB01011409.1, on the reverse strand, counting down.
GTCTGCTTGTGCGGTTTTTGGTTATCGGTGCATTAGTGAATTATTTATGACTAAGAAAAGAAAATATCAGGGGTCATTCGAGCAAAGAACTTGATGAATGTGTGCTATATTTTGCCTTATCGATTCATGTGCAGGTTATGTGAAGTCTTAGAGTTTATGCTTCTTGTGGATGTGATTTACAAGGAAAAGAATTCATCATGTTGCTTTTTGGGAGTGTTCATGAAATAATAGAGCTTGGGAGTTAGATTATATTCAAGACCAGGACAGAGTGGGTGACTCTTAACAATTGTTCTAGTAGGTTCAAGAATTAAAGTGCGGTGTCTAAGGATTTTGGGTTCGTTTTGTGGTTAAGGATCGAGTTTTTACAGTGGATTATGAAAAGGACTTGGAGTGTTTCTGTGTTAGCACTAGGGGTCTGCGGTGCGATGTTAGAGAGATGGAAGAAAACAACTTCGGATTTGTAGAGGATCTTTCTAGATGGGTGTACCAGTTGGAGATGCTATTGTGCGCATAAGGAGGTTATGATATGGTTCATGGGTATTAAGACGATGTGGTCTCGTGAATTGGGTCACTCGGGATGATTGTTATTAGGTTTTGTTATGTTTTAGATGGAGCTATTATTATTTCTAAGGCAAGTCAAGAGTAAATTGGAAGAAGTGGGGTCAATTAGTAATAGTTTGAATCAGCATGATTGTGGCAATGATCAGTTCCTTCGGCGTGTTAAGTTATAAAAGTGGTTTGTGGTTGTATGTATGGTCTTGACAACCACCATAATTTTCTTGATTTGGGAGGTATTCGATTCCTATGGCCTTGTTGTGTAAATAGATCCTGGAAGAGTTATGGCGATTTAGACCACAACTTGAGGTTTGTATTTTCTGCGGTCGTAGGAACTTAGTTGCATGTTGCAATGGTTCTTCTGAAATGAGTTAAGTGAAAGGTTTCTAGCCAATGAAGTGCTTATTCTACTAGTAGTTTAGGGGTTATGATGAACTCTTGAACTCTCGCGTAGCGGCATGATAGATGCAGTGGGCCGCATGGGGATTGGGAGTTCAGATTCAAGGTTGTGGCTCAGTGTTGATAAGAATGTCACGAGCTCAGATGGGCAGGGAAGAATTCATATGTGTAGAGTAAGTTGGCATTATTTTAGTGTCGCCTGAGAATGTTGTTCTGTGAAAGAGGCATTGTGTATTGATTGGCAGATTCTTGATTTGCTATATAGAATTAGTACGGTTGGCGGTATGGAGGTGCAGACTTTGCTACTTGGTGCGGAAGTTCGTGGGAGCGTATCCCACAGGAAAGTTGTATAAGTGTGACATGTTAGTCACTTGATTGTTAAGGATTGAAACCGAGTATGGAGATTCCGGCACTATCGCTAATGTGAGAGTTTATGCCTGAAGGATGCTCTATCCATTTTGTTATGGACTGTGAAAGTTTATTCCGGATTGGACGGCTGCTCATGTGTGTCATGAATAAGTCCATTATGGATCCTTGAAAGGTTGTTGGCCAGTATAGTATGATCAGAATCAGCTTGAGGTCCGTTGGTGGGTCTAATGTGAATGTGTGCTCTACGTCAGGTCGGATGTGTTCATTCGGCATAACATTGCTTACGGAAGAGTCTTCAGGCGTTGGATGTTATTCCCGTTGTCAGCTATTCCATGTAATACTCTATTGTGCCATGTGGTTGTGAGATGGCTTGATTATTCGCATTTGTGTTGTGATCCTGTGTAGCTTGTGGTGTTATATGAGCAGGATGGCTCTCGAGATTTAGGTCATTTATTGCACCTTAGTCGTGCTTGGGTTTTTGTAGCGTATCGCTCTATCCGTCTTCCCATGATTGTATTATGCACTTAGCGTGCTTGTGGTCGATATTTGGGCATTTCGTAAGTATAAGCATTACGGCTTGATGGGTGTTTTCTTCTTGATTGTTATGTGTGGATCGAGTGGCACGCCACCAAGGGTATATTGTTTCGATCGGGTGGCACGCCCCCACGGGCATATTGTGTGGATCGGGTTGCACGCCGTTATGGTTTCATGTTTGGATCAGGTTGCGCACCGCAACAGTGTTATATTGAATCGGGTTGCGCGCCGCAACAATGAGATGTTGAGTATAGCTCCTTATGCTTATATTGTGTGCCTTGTTTTTCATCCCCAAGATAGGTTCATAGCATCTATTTGGCCGTTTTACTCGTTATGCGGGCTGGGTAGTTCCCTGTTAGAGTTCGTTCTTCCTTGTGAGTCATATTCGAGTTGTAGCTTGTTGGCGCTGCATAGGATCTTAGATGGTGTTTGAGATGGCTTATTGCCTGAGCGACTTGTACTGGGTGAGATGAGGTTATTGGACCTGAGATCAGCGCGATCGAATTTAAGTAGGGTATATTAAAGAGAAAATATCGTTATTCAGTTCAGAATGGATAATGGTTCTTGTCAGGTGAAGAGATCCCATGATTTATTATTTTGCCAGGTGGTTATGAGTTTCTACACATCTTTTTCATCGTGGAAATATTGCGAGAGTTGGAATAGGACTTACATGTGTTATGAGGCGCATTGTGGACATCGAATTCGTGAAATTGCATCCATTATGGTTGGAGGGTGTTATTATGGGCAAATAACTTATATGGTGCACGGTGTGATTTTAGCAAAGGTGCATGAACATGTTTTGGTACAGTGTGTAGTGATGGATGCGGTGTTCGTATGTTAGAATCGGGCCTCGTGGAGAATTTCGGATGTTGGAACCTGGTTCAAAGGCTTGTTGGCTATGAAAAAGGAAGGATCTTCAGTCTAGCTCGGGTTAATGTGCTCGCGTGGGTTGTGGCAGCACAAAGATGTGCACGAGGTGTTAAATAGAGATTTTGGACAACTCCGGAATAGTTCTTGGCACCTTCGAGGATGAAAGTTTAAGAATTTCTAAAGTTTGAATTGAAGTGAATTTTGATGCTATCGATGTCCGTTTAGGATTCCGAGCCTAATAGATTCGTCTCGTGATTTGTGACTTGTGCGTAAAGTTTGGCGTCAATCCAGACTGTTTAAGTATGAATCGGACGCGTTGTCGAAGTTTGAAAGTTTAAAGAAAGGTTTTGATAGTCGATTCAC
>MCJB01011409.1:203688-233671 GCA_002018475.1 Nicotiana obtusifolia | reverse complement strand
AAGTTTGGGTGATTTGTAGCTGCTGGTGCTGGTGTCTTTTGTTCTTCGCAAATGCGAAGGGTTTCACGCGTTTGCGAAGAAGGATTTTGGGCTGCTGGATTTTTGTTCTTGGCGAAAGCGACACAAGGGTGGCGAACACGGAAGAGAACTTGGGGCAGCCTACGCGAACGAGATGTGGAGGTTGCGAACACGAAGAAAGAAGGGGAGTTGTGGGCCTGGAGGTGTTAAGCCTTCGCGAATGCGGCTGTGTGACCGCGAACGCAGCGTAGGTGAAACGAACATGAATTGGAATTCCTTCACGATCACGAAGATGCTCCCGCGATCGCGAAGTAGAACGGGCCTGGGTAGACTTGGTTTTATACGGGATTTGGCCCATTTTCTTTCATTTTCACTTGGTTGGGGCGATTTTTGGAGAGCTTCAAGGGCAGATTTTCATCATCTATTGCAAGGCAAGTAATTTCCGCATATTATTAGCTAACTTACAGATTCTACAAGGAATTAAACAAGAAAATTAGTAGAAATTGTGAGATTTTTAAAGAAACCAAGAAATTGGTATTTTTAGATTTTTACCATGATATTGGACATGGAATTAGGAACAAATTATATATTTGAGTTTGTAATGTTATTGGCAAAGTTTATCTTCAAAAATTTTTGGAATCCGCGCACGTGGACCCGAGGGTCTACTTTATTGACTTTTCGAGCGGAGTCGGGAATCATTATGAATTGTTAAATTGTAAGTATTGGAGTATATTTTGATTGATTTGTACATTATTTGACTAGTTTCAGAACGTTTGGCTTTGAATTGAGGAGTTACAGAGGCTTTGGAGCCGGTTATTGGATCTTCGAAGCGAGATAAGTCTCCTATCTAACCTTGTCAGGAGGAAACAACCCCCCTAGGTGATGTCATTGTTATGTGCTACTAGTTGTGGGTATTACGTATGCACGAGGTGACGAGAATCCATATGTCGCTAAATCATGTTTATGTCCGGGTAGACTTAGAACTTTATCATGTAATATTTGAGTTATTTGAACTCATTCTGCTGGCTTAATCAATTGAATTTATAATTGAAATTGACCTAGAAATATATGTATATATTAGGCCGAGTCTTATCACCTTGAGTTGTTGGAAAGTTATTTGGGAAACGGTAAAGGTTATTTTAATTTTGTGCTCATGTGTTGTATTGTAAGCACGTGTCTCGTAACTCGATAATTTTCTTTCTTTCTTGTGGAGCGGGCCGAACACCTCGGCAGTATAATAGATGCATCTATGGTTCGTGCCTCTCGACCCTCAGCAGTGTACACATTATTCTGGATTGGACCGAACAACCTCGGCATAATCGTGCGTTATTTCGCTGGCAGTCCGAATATTTACGAGGTTATCCTTCCACTGATGCCTGGCATTCTATATGATATTTCTTATCCATTTGATGCTGGCATTTGACATGTCTGAGCTGTTGAGGTAGAATATAAGACTGAGAAATTCACACCTTCAAAAGAAATTTTTGGAAGATTGTGTAACTTACATATTTTTCACATTATTGTTGTGTGCTTCATACCTAATTATGATTTATTATATTAGCGAGTTTTCAAGAAACTGCTCGAGTTTTTGCAAAAGCGGCTCTCCGGGGTCGTATCGATTGGTTGAAAGGCCTGAAAGAGAACGTTGTTTTGGAAGGGGTGATACCCGTTGGTACCGGATTCAAGGGATTAGTGCACCCTTCAAAACAACATAACAACATTCCTTTGGAAACAAAAAAAAAAGAATCTATTCGAGGGGGAGATGAGAGATATTTTGTTCCACCACAGAAAATTATTTGATTCTTGTCTTTCAAAAAATTTCCAAGCACCTTTTGATGAGAGATATGAACAAGAAGCTTCGAGAAAACTTGTGTTTTCTGAATTATATGAAGCAGTAAGCAAACAGCGAATCCATGGGTATTTGAACCCGAATATCCAGGAAAAAACAGAATTTTTGATGGAAGGACGGGTAATCCTTTTGAACAACCCGTTATAATAGGAAAGCCTTATATCTTGGAATTAACTTTATTGGACCTTTAGTAAGCGTCAATGTCGACCCCTCGTCACTACTTCTCCGGGGTTAGGCTAGATACTTACGAGGTACGCGTTGATTTACGTACTCATGCTACATTTCTGCATTAAATGTGCAGGATCTGACATGTTCAATTGGTGGTTATCTTGGTGCGTAGGCGCAGATGCTAAGGAGACTTTATGGTGAGTTGCATTTCAAGCTACGTATCGCAGCCCACAGAGTCTTCATCGCACTATCTACTATATCCTGTCTTATTTACTTTCTAGACAGATGCTGTATTATTATCGTACTCCTTAGTAAATGCTCATACACTTGTGACACCGGGTCTTGGGATGTTCTAGATGTGGTTGTAATTTTACTTAGCATTTACACACTTTTATTATCATTTCTATTTAAAGTGTAAGTCTCCATGATTTTAATGCATTGATTTTCTTATCTAATAAAGTTCACGATTTCAAAAATAATAAAATGCGTAATCAAGGTCGTAGTTTACCGTTGGCTTGCCTAACGGCGACGTTGAGCGCCATCACGGCCTATATTGAGTTTTGGGTCGTGACAAATTATTGCAAGAATCAGGTGTTGGACATTTGGATTTGTTTCTTATGGAGGCGAATTACAACTTATTAAAAGTATTTTGTTTGAGATCCAAACCTATTGGACTCGAGTCTTTTTGCTTCCAATAAAAGATCATATCTATGGTAATAAATATATACATGCCGAAACTTTCTCTGAACAATCTCAAATGAGTATTCAAGAAAAGCTCTAGCAGTCTGGGATAAGATATGCCGACCAAGATTAGTAGGAGATTTAAACATCTTGAATTTTTTCTTATGGAACAAAACAACAATTTGCAAACTTCTGCGGCCAGTTGCTATGAAAAAAGAAAAGTTGTGGGTAAAATAGATTCACACATTCTATGTAAAAGGGAGGAATTGGACAGAGGTTACTACACCAAAGCAAGCAAGCTGATTGGTGAGAAAAGTCTTTGATGCTAGATATTGGTTAAACACTACAACACACCATGACTCTGTGTTTGGTGTTCACTGTGAATGGGTCCTTGAGCATAATAAAAAATAAGCTTGTTCTCCTTCCTGCCCAAATATCAAAAGGTAAAATGAAAGACACTTATCATGGTGAAATGCCTTATTCCAAAGCATCAGTTCATCCTATATCTGGCATTACAAAATAGGTTATCTACTGTAGATAGATTGAGAAAGTGAAATTCAGATGCCAATGGAGTGTGTTTTATGTTCGATAGTTAATGAGAAAACTCATTCACCTGTTCTTTAAGTGCTCATATAGCAAGCAAATATGGCAGACTATGTTAAGGTGGATAGGAATAAATAGAAGAGTTTCTATGTGGGATAATGAAGTTAAGTTGTTATCCACACAAATTGATTACAAAGGTGTTAAAGCTTACATTTTGAGATTGCTCTTTGCTGCTACTATCTATCACATTTGGGCTAAAAGCAACTCCACGAGTTTTCAAATAAAGAATAGGGTATATTCTGAAAGAGTTAAAGAAATAGTTTTACAATTACATTTAGTTGCGCGTGACATTTGTAAATGGAGAAATACTTTGAGCCAGCTTGATAGGTTTCTAATTTGATCTAGCTGTATCTAGCTATATAGTCTTGATTTGATTATTTTTGTAAGAACTAGCTCTATAGTTCATTTGAGCTAATGGTGTATATATGCTTACTTGGTAGAATAAATTATTTTTATTTCAACAAAAAATATTTAAAATTAAACTATTTTTAAATATATAGTGTATCATTCTTTTTCGGGATAAGCTAAAATAAAAATAGTTTCGTATGCATTGGGACACACGTAGTAATTTGTTTTATACTATTGCATTTGACTGAACATGAAGCTTATAAAAGAAAGAAAGATGTCTTTTTTTTTTTTGGTGCTAATTAGAGGAATTTATCAAGAGCAGGAAATGAAGAAGTGTTATCGCAGCATGAAACTGATCTTAACGAGGCAGTCCCTAAATAGTCTTTGCGAAATATTAAGAAAGTAAATAAAGGTGGTTCACTCCAAAATCAGTCTTGGCACTCAACATAGTTATGTGAGTCCTAGGTACTCTCATATTTTGCTAAGGTGTGCGCCATTTGGTTCCCTTCACGGTAAATGTGCCTAACGGCCTGATGGTCCATTGCGTCGATGAGGAACCTGCAGTCATGTAGAAGATTAACGTAAATTTTGGTATCGATGATTTGTTGCAATAAGAAAATTAATACCTGGCAGTCCGTCTCCATTATTAGCGGTATTCGATTTTTTGTGAAAGCGAGTTCCGAATCCTTGAGTAATGCAATTATTTCAGCATGAAAGAAAGATGTGACAAGTACTTTTGCACTTGTGGTCTTAAATATGTCAGTATTTTTATGCCCAAAAACATGTAATTAAGGGTAAATCTGAGAGTATAATTAAAATATTCTAAATACAAAATGTGTTATTCTTTTTTTAATAAATAAATGGGGGGTTGCGTTTTGCTAATCAGATGTATATCAACTATAATTTTTGTAACTACTTAAAAGATCCCAGTATTCTCGATGCAAATGTAACTTTTTGATAATTTTCGCTAAATAGTTTACCTTGTGTATAATTTATGCTTAAACGATTCGAATTTATCAATCACTCTCAAGTAGGGTGTTAATAGTTCTGTTCGTCGGGTTATTTTGTAAAATTTGTACCACATCAATTTTCCGGTTATTCTAATATGTATAATCATAATTAGACTTTTCGAAACCGTCCTATTTATATCGGTTCTCTTTGGAATCGGTACGGTTCGGTTAATCTTCGGTATTTCTTTTAAATATCATGTAAAAGTCACTAGTAGGAGTAGAATGCAATAACATATATACTTTTATAGGACTTCACAAAACACTCTTCATTTTTATATTTGAAAGGGTGATGAATTAAGAAAATATGAAAGATGACTAGAGTATAGATCCATCAACTATTCTACAGCAGCGTAAAAGAAACTAAGCAAATTAATACAAAGAAAATATAAATCACACGAGTGGAATGATATTAACCAAGATGGGACTGAAATTCAAGAATAAAGTCTATAGAAGATTGAATATTCAAAACATAAATCTAATTCATACGAAAGGAAATATATTCGATACATTATAATTTGCTACTCACAATCGCTACAATACCTTGTGTCTTAGCTTGGTAGTGAATGTGCTGAGAATAATTTAGTTTTAATAGGAGTAGCATAATAGGTATGAAAATTAGGATTTTGAGCTTAATTAATTGTTGGCTTGTAGCTATTTTCATAATTCCAAGACCCAAGAAAAAATTTAATGCTCTATTATTTTTAAAATCAATATATATATATATTTTTACATATAAATTTATTCGGTGCGGTCCGATATTTTTTCGATTTATTTTCATAAAATGATAAACCTATCCTAATTATCGGTACGGTTATAGATTTATATAAAAACCTACGATTTTATTAAAAAAGATCTAAAAATCAATTCGATATAGTTCGATCAATTTAGTCGAATTTTAAATATTCATTGACAACCCTATTCTCAAGTCTCACCCAAATTAAACATCTTTCCTTTCCAAGAGTGATAGCGCGGATTAACAGACCTAAACACCGAACTAAGAAAGAAAAAAGGATAAGTTGAATTTGAATTATACATATTAGAATAGGGTAAAAATTATTTACATCCTCCAAATTTACTTTAAAAATTAAATTTAACATTATATTATGAATCTATTACAAAATCTATCTCTACTTTTTATTAATGCTATTATTATTATTATTATTATTATTATTATTATTATTATTATTATTATTATTATTATTGCTATTATTATTATTATTATTATTATTATTATGTGTATTAAGTATGCATATAACGTATGTTGGTGTGCATATGTGCGATTTTAAGTTACTTTTTTATTATTCTCCATTGTGTATATAGATTTTTGAGTGTTGATTGTTATTAACAGAATTTTCTTAAATTGTAATATAAATTCATGTAATGTATAAATTGATAAATTTTAAGAATTTATTATAAAATCTGCCTCTATTTTCCATTCATTATTTGTTTATGACGTACATTGCATGATTTATAAAAAACTTACTCTTTTTTATTCTTAATTTTGTAAATAGATTGAGTTTTGGTTGTTATTGATAAACTTATTGATATGAGCAAGTTATTTATTCTGTTATATTTCTTATTTTTTATTATTTAACATCATTAACTTATATGCTTAGTTACTACTTCTCACTTTTTTTGTTTCAGGAAATTATTTTTTTGTCTATATGTTAAAATAAATTAGAGAAAAATAAAGAAAAAATATCATTATAAAATAGATTAAAATAAAGAAAATATCATTATAAAAGAACAAGAGATAAAAGTTGTAGAGGGTAAAACATGCATTTTGAAAAGTTAATTTTGAAATGAGGAATGAATGATAATTATTCAATGAAAGGATGAATTTGATTTTTAAAGCAAATTTGGGGTGTAAATAATTTTCACCCTATTGAAATAACACGAACTAAAGTATTTAACCTAATTACATTTTGTAATCATTATAGGAAAATAAAACTCAAACAGCAAAAAAGATAGAAGAAAGTTTTCTCCCGTGCCTTCTTTTTCCATTATATTAATGTATATTACTCTGAAACTAAACACGGTAAGGGGTTGTTCAGTATAATGGATAAGTAAAAATAATTATGAGACAAAAATATAGTATCGTTTTATTTCTTGTTTGGTTAATAATCTTAGGATAAGTTATTATATGATTAAAAATAGTATCGAGATAACTTATACCTGCATGATGGTGGATAAATTATTTCAGGATAAAACAGTAAAATTGACAATCCCCAAGTTCAGTACAATAAATCAAACAATCAATAAAATAATACTTACTAGAATAACTAATTTCAGCATAATCAATCTCAATATAACTAATTCCAGCATAGTTAACCTCAATTACTTGTGTTAAACCAAACAAAAGCTAACGGGAATAATTAAAGCGCAGGAAGTGCAGGGTACAAAATTTTTTTGCTGGAGTCCATGCGTCATTTTAGTAGTCATAAACTTCCGATAAGGGGCTTTTTAACAACTTTAATTTACTAACAATAAGGATATTTTTATTCAAAAGTAAGGTTAAATATAAACCATAAATATAACCATTTTCCCTAGATACAATTACTAGCCATTATTACATTATGAAACTGAGGATAAATTATGAAGAAAATTGTATTACCAGCAGCATAAATATTTGAAATGAGCTTGTATACGAATAAAATTGTGGATAGAGTTACTCTCAAATTTTTGTTGTGAAACGAGGAACGACGTTACTTGTAACCGGCTCAAGTGAGGCCGAAGGTACACATAGATCGGAACCAGGGACAAATGATACGACGGGTCTCGGGCATGGCCGAACCCGAAAAGAATCAAACTCGAGTAAGATAAAAGATCGAGGGTAAAGGAAGGTTAAAGGAGACAAAACAGAGAGAAAAAATATTCGCCATCAATCGGATATTGCGGCACGGATCATGCTCGGTACTGACTACAGATCATATTTTCATGGAAAAAAGCGAAGAAACGATTTTTACCTTATATAGACTTGTATTATGGTTAAAACTCCTCTACTATATAAAGAGGAGAACCCTTTTATTTTTTGGTCACTGTTGGCATGCATATCAAAGTAATAAAGTTTATTCTGGCTTTTAGCAATTGTTTAAGTGTTATTGGGTTGTTCATCCATTTAGTTGGAACCGAGCTCTATTTCAAGGGATTGACCTAAAAACACTTGTTAGCATTTAAGCCTAACGCGAGGCTTAATTACTTCGCCACATTTAGTTTGATCGTTTTATCTCATTTCAATTCAATTAGTTACTGCTTTTTGATCATTTGTGTTAAATTAAACCATATGTCCTTTAAATCGCACACAAATTTAGTTATTATCCATTTTAAAGGGTAAACAGTTTGGCGCTCACCGTGAGGCTAAGGATAATAATGGTGATTTAATACGAATCTTGATAACACACTCTATTTTATATTTGTTCTTTGAAGTTTGATTTAAAGACTATTCAATATGTCAGATTCTCAATCTGCTCACTTAGGTGTTGACGCAGAATCAGGCCACCACGGTAAAAATAACAACGGGGTGCCGAGCAACAGTGTATGCCATGTCGACCCTAATGGCGTTCCAATCGTTGATTCAATCAATGTCAATTCACATGTTGCTATCAACATCAACCTACCGACAGATCCTAATAACAGCATTCACGGGGTACCTCGGTCATCAGTTCGCGAGGCATCCGAAGGGGGAGGTGATAAAATTAGCTTGCATTTGATTTTTGAGATGTTGTAAGCTCAGCAAGTTTCCATAGAACAACTACAAAGTCAAAATCACGCACACAATGCGGCCGAACCCGAACGGGCAGAAGAAGATACTAGGAGAGAAGAACGGATTGCCATAGTACCCGACGGGTCTAGATCTGAAGAAACTCCCTAGGTGATAAAAATGCTCGAGGCACTAACAAAATGGGTAGAATCCGGAAAAGAGAAGATAGAGGCAAACGATAAGAAAGTGAAAACTTACAACTCAAGGGTCGATAAGATCCGGGGGTACTTGATCTCGTCTAATTTCACTGCTCTATTCGAGGTTATGAAAACGGTCGATGCAATAGTAATATCCAATAAGAGTCGGAGCCGAATTCCGCAAGGAGCTATATGTATGGGAGTTAGTAGTATATATCTTAGTGTGTGAGTTTGTATATCTAAGTTTGCACTTCCGCAAAAATTGATTGTTTTAAAGTTGAAACTAAACTACAATTTCAATTAAAGAAATAAAACTAAAAAATTATTTTTGTTATTTTTCAAATGTTGTAAAAGGTCTAGGGCTATGACATTCACCTAGTTGTTGCCTAATGGTATATAAACTTTAAAGCTTGTTTTATTGGTCGGAGTGTATTATAGCTATCAATACTCAATTATTCACTAAATACCTCTCAGTCAAAGAGTGATTTTACCCAATTTGGCTTTCTCAAGTCCAAATGGGTATTGAACATAAAGGTTAATAAAAAGCTCAAGTCGGGTTTTACAATCTCTAGGTTCAACCCATTAATTGGGTTTATGAATCACTCGATTGACCCAATTTCTTGCTAGCTAAGTTTTTCTAGACTAAGTCTCTCTTTATCAAGTAGAGACCAAGTCAAATAGGCATGAACTAATGTTTGCAACCATTAATTCCACAAAATAAAGCAAGAACAAGGCTAAATAATAAACACCCAACCATAAACAAGCAATAAATCAAACACCCATTAAGTTTGCACACTAGGGTTGGGTCACATCCCTATTAAAAACCTGGCTACTCATGCTTGAAATTGAAGAAAAAGAAGAAGAAATGATAATTAAACTCATATTGCAAGATTCAAATGATAAAGTTTATGTTAAAATAGCTCAAAATATGAAAAACTACTAAAAGAAGTAAAGAGAAACGACTACTGTAGCTGTTGATGTCCAAAGTTAACCGAAAAATATGAAACTTGTCAATTTATACAGGGATGGAAATTTCAGATAAAAATGCCCTTTCGGAGGTTCTGCGGCCGTACAATTCCATGTGCGATCCGCACTTTTCTTCAGCTTGACAGGGTTGGAAGTCTGCGGCCGCATAATTTTGAACTGCGGCCGCACTGCACTCTTTTTGCGGTCTGTAGAATTGTGACTGCGGCCGCACCTTCCTCTTCTACAGTCCGTAGGATTGTGACTGCGGCCGCACTTTGCTCTTCTGCGGTCCACACAATTGTATCTACAGCCACATAGTTCTTCTTCTGCGGCCACACAATTCATGTGTGGACCGCACTTTGCACCAGTCTCTGATGGAAATTCTTTCATAACCTGCGGCCGTAGATGATATTCTGCGGTCCCCACAACTGAGCTTTTGTGCCTTTTTTTAAGTCCTTGAGTTCAGATTACTCCTTTTTGAGTTGGATTTCATCTCGGGGGTTCATCTTCCAATATTTCCGCAACTAAGAACATTTCATTAGTTTTCGGGAAGATAATTAAACTCTTTTGGATTAAAATGAAAGCTAAAAGGTTCTACTAAATAGTCAAAATCCCCACTTATCAGTACCTCCGATAGTGAAGGGACCGGATTCCAAAATGTTCATTCAGAAGCCTTTCCCCCCGAGCGCGGCAACAAGCTGATTCTGAAAAGGTTCTGAATACCCTGTATACCCAAACACAATGGGACCACAGATCTAAACGAGCATGTAAACTCCTACAAGTGTGCAATAAAAGGCAACGACCTCGAGGATGACGAGATCGATTCAGTATTGCTGAAGAAATTTGGGGAAACCCCTTCCAAGGGAGCGATGATATGGTATCACAATTTACCTCCAAACTCTGCTGATTTGTTTGCCATGCTTGCAGATGCCTTTGTTAAAGCTCACGCCGGAGCTATTAAAATTGAGACGAGGAAATCAGATCTATTCAAAGTCAAGCAGGGACAACGAGATGCTTACGAAATTCGTGTCAAGATTCTAAATGGAATGGATGGACCTGCCACCTGTTGAAGACGATTGGGTCGTTCAATCATTTACTCAAGGACTCACCCCTCGAATTTAGGTTTTGTCACGACCCAGAATTCCCACCTTCGGGACCATGATGGCCCCTAACATTTCACTTGCTAGGCAAGCCAATGTTAGAATAATTTTTAGCCATTTTTAACAGTTCAAACTAAATAATAACCAAGAGACTGAAATAATTGAAATAAAGTGAGAAAAACCATGACAACCGCAATATTTAGATACAATCCTAGAACTGGTGCCGCATATACATGAGTGTCTAAGATACTACAAATAATGGTCTGAAATAAACATAACTGTCTGAATCAACTAACAGTTAAAGGAAGTGGAAGGGGACTTCAGAATTGTGGACGTCGTGCATCTATACCTCAAGTCTCCTCTAAATAGATGGATCCAAGCAAGTCTACAGAACGTCGTTGGGACCAACTCCGGTATCTACAAAAGAAGTGCAGAGTGTAGTATGAGTATAACCAACCCCATGTACTCTGTAAGTGCCGTGCCTAACCCCGACGAAGTAGTGACAAGGCTAAGGGGGGTCACTTACATTAACTTGTACGCAATAATAATAATAATGACAGGAAAGACAGGAATAGAAGTAAAGCAGGTAATTCATGTCAACGTACTCAAGATCAACTAATAGAGAGTCTCGAATGACAAGTCATATAACTCATCTCAACAAGCGAAGCCAGTCAACAGTTAGAAACAAATATTACTTTTATCAATATGTTGTGGCGTGCAACCCAATCCCACAATATCAACCTTAAATCATCTATTGCAGTGCGCAACCCATCCCACCATATAGTCATCTGTCAACATCATAGTCCATCCTTATTCCGCAATTTCAATTCATTAGCTTTCAATTTCTGTTGCGGCGTGCAACCCGCTCCCCAATCAATTTCAATTAACAATGGTAACTCAATAACCAAGATTTACAAGAAATCATACATCAAGAGAACAAATGTACGAGCAATGGAGAATAGCATGATAACCAAAGAGACTCGAAATACTCGGATGTCTCAACTTTACCAACTCAACGGTATCTACCTTTTAATAATTCATACGGGTGAAACTACATCAAGGAAGGCAACAATTAATACAAAACTATAAGGCAACAAGGCATAAGACAATTTAGATATATAAGGGAAATAAATAGAGACAAGTAGTAAACAAGTATGGGATTATGGAGGGGATGGACAATTTAATACAAGAAATGCTAAATAGCAAGTAGCAATTATGGAATGGAAGTCAAAAAGCATGTAGCAATTAAGGCATGAAACAAGAAATACTATGAAGCAATGAAAATAGGAAAGCAACTTATGTAACGGCGCATATACACTCGTCACCTCGCATATACGTCATTTCGCAAATAATTCACACAACATGTAGTCCAAGGGTCCCTAATTTTCTCAAATCAAGGTTAGACCCAACACTTACCTCACTCCGCAATCAACTCAAAGTTCAACCACGGCCTTGCCTTTTGAAAAAGCCTCCAAACCGACCAAATCTAGCAAATTATTGACCACATGATTCAAAATAAGCTTTAGAAACCACCCAGGAATGAAAGAAGTTCAATTTAGATCATTATTGAAAAAGTCAACAAAAGTCAACACTGGCCCGCTTGGTCAAAACCCGAGATTCGGTCCATGACCCGATTACCCATTCACCACCAAGCCTGGTTATGTTATTTGTTTCAAAATCCTACCTCAATTTGAGGTCTAAATCTCAATTTTGTAAAAATTCCTAATTCTACCCATATCCATAATTTTCTACCATGAAAATCCTAGATTTAATGTTAAAAACACTTGAAAAGTAATGGGTAATTGAAAGGAAAAAGATTAGAGTTGCTTACCAATGAATTTAGGGAGAAAACCTCTTGAAATAATCGCCTCTAGAGTTTTTAGGGTTGAGAGTTTGAAAGAAATGAGCTAAATCCTGTTCTTTCCCTCTTTTACCCAGCTGCAGTTATTGCAATTGCGATGACCGCAATTGCAATCAACTCTTCACAATAGCGAAGAAGTCAATGAGTCTGCTTTTTTCGCAATTGTAATGAATTTATCGCAAATATGAATAAGGCTGTTCGAAAATGTGAACAATCGACTCGCAATTGCTAGTCTGCCCCAGTTTTCCTTTAGTCGCAATTGCGAAACAAAAGTTCGCAAATGCGAACCTGCCCACCATCGCATCTGCAGACTTAACTTCACAAAAGCCTAGCTGACTCAGCCCCCACCAACGTTGCAAATGTGAACCTGACCTCGCATTTGTGAACAGGTCCTCGCAAATGCATGATCTGCAAACCTGATGCACCAGCATTCTTCTAAGTTCAAATATCATTCTGTAGCCTATCCGAAACTCACCCGAACCCCTCGGGCTCCAAACCAAGCATGCACACAAGTGTAATAACATCATACAAACTTGCTCGCGCGTTCAAAATACCAACCGGACGTCCGAATAACGTCAAATAAAATCCGTTTTGCACCAAATTTTGCAGACAAGTCATAAATACTTAAGCGAACCTATACCAAGTTCCGTGACCGTAATCTGAACCTTGTAGTTAAAAGTCAACTCATGGTCAAACTTAAGAATTTTTTAAACCTTTAAAGTGCTAGTTTTCAACAAATTTCATTATATCAAGCTAGGGACTTCTGAATTCGATTCGGGGCATACGCCCATGTCCCAAATCACGATACGGATCCACTAGGACTATCAAAACATTAATTCGGGTCCGTTTACACAAAACATTGACTATAGTCAACTCAAATGAGTTTTAAAGTACGATTTCACATTTTCATCAAGTTTTCTCATTAAAATTTTTCGAAAAAAGTTACGGACTGCGCACGCAAATTGAGGAAGGCTAAATAGAGCTATTCGAGGTTTCGAAACACAAATATGAGGGCTAAAACTGAAAATGACCTATCGGTTCATCACATTCTCCATCTTTAAAACAAACGTTCTTCCTCGAACAGACATAGAGAGGCACCTACTGGTGAAAAGGTGTGGATATCTACTCTGCATGTCCGACTCAGACTCCCACGTGGCTGCCTCAATCAGCTGACCTCTCCACTGCACTCGAACTGAAGGATAACTCTTTGACCTCAACTGCCGGAGCTATCAGGCTAGAATAGCCACCGACTCCTCCTAATAAGTCAAATCCTTGTCCAATTGGACTGAGCTGAAATCTAACACATAGGACCGATCACCGCGATACTTCCGGAGCATGGACACATGGAACATCGGATGGACTGATGATAAACTAGGTGGCAATGCAGTCTGTAGGCCGCCTCGCCCTCTCTCTCAAGAATCTCAAAAGGTCCATATACCTAAGGCTCAACTTGCCCTTCTTCCCGAACCTCATCACACCCATCATGGGTGAAACCCGGAGCAATATCCTCTCTCCAACCATAAATGCAACATCACGGACTCTACGGTCGGCATAGCTCTTCTGCCTAGACTGAGCTGTGCGAAGTCGATCTTGAATAATCTTGACCTTATCCAAGGCATCCTGAACCAAATCGGTACCCAACAACCGAGCCTCTCCCGACTCAAACCAACCAACTGGCGAACGGCACCACCTCCCGTACAATGCCTCATAAGGAGTCATCTAAATGCTAGACTAGTAGCTGTTTTTGTAGGCAAACTCTACAAGCGGCAAGAACTGATTGCAAGAACCCCCGAAATCCATAACGCAAACGCGAAGCATATCCTCCAATATCTAAATAGTGCGCTCGGACTGTCCATCCGTCTGGGGATGAAATGTTGTACTCAACTCAACCCGCATGCCTAACTCACATTGTATGGCCCTCCAGAAGTGCGAGGTTAACTGCATACCTCGATCAGAAATGATGGACATGGCTACACCGTGAAGACGGACGATCTCTCAGATGTAGATCTCAGCTAACCGCTCTGAAGAATAAGTAATTGCCACTGGAATAAAATTTGCCAACTGGTCAACCTGTCCACAATGACCCATACTGCACCGAACTTCTTCTGAGTTCGTGAGAGTCTAACAACAAAATCTATACTGATACGCTCCCATTTCCACTCAGGAATCTCTAGCCTCTGAAGTAAACCACCACGCCTCTGATGCTGGTACTTAACTTGCTGACAATTTAGACACCGAGATACATATGCAACATATCCTTCTTCATCCTCCTCCACCAATAATGTTGCCGCAAATATTGATACATCTTAGCAGCACCCGGATGGATAGAATACCGAAAACTGTGGGCCTCCTCAAGAATCAACTCACGAAGCCCATCTACATTGGACACACAAATATGACCCTGTATCCGTAAAACCTCATCATCTCCAACAGTAACCTGCTTGGCACCACCGTGCCGAACCGTGTCCTTAAGGACAAGCAAATGAGGTGTCATCATACTGACGCTGTTTGATGCGCTCATACAAGGAAGACCGAGAGACTGTGCAAACTAGAACACGACTGGGCTATGAAACATCTAACCTCATGAACTGATTGGCCAAAGCCTGAACATCTACTGCAAGCGGCCTCTCACCAACTAGAATATACGCAAGGCTACCCATACCCACAATTCTACTCAAGGCATCGGCCACCACATTGGCCTTCCATAGAGGATACAAAATAGTAATATCATAGTCTTTCAACAGCTCCAACCACCTCTTCTGCCTCAAGTTGAGATCCTTTTGCCTGAATAAATATTGTAGACTCCGATGATCCATTGTTGACGGTCAATTTTGACCCTCCATTTTAAAACTAATTTATTCATACTTAATAATTTACAATAAATACTTTAAAAGTATTTTCTATTAATGAATATCTATTTTCTTTTTACAAATTATTTAAGTACCAGTCTTAAAATTAATCACGTAGTATTAATATTATGCAATTACAAATGTATTTACTATCTTAAAATTATTAGAATAATTTTTGTATATACATTACATAGGTTTTGTAATTAATTTGACAAATTTACTCCTTAATTTCTAACGACTTAGGTTACTATGCTAATATTTTGAAATTAGTGCTATAATTTGAAACATGCGTTATTTATAGATTATTAATTAAAATAATTAGTATCATATATAATAATTATAATTTTACCACATTGTATTGAAATTGTTAAGCTTATTTAAATTAATTTTAAAAGGGTTAAAAACTAAAAGGCTACAATTGCAATTCCTTAATTAAATACAATGTGGCTATCCATTAAATCAATTTCAGCCCAAATACCCAAGCCCAAGCCAAATCTGACCCAGATCCAATTCCCTTCTCTCCACCATCCCGTATCCTCTTCTTGTCCAATGAAATCGCACCACGTCACCCATCTATATCACTCACAAAAGAAACACAATCAATCTGGGTCGTCCGTCCTACATATCAACGGCCCTCATTTTGTCTCTACTCTTCTTTAATTTTAAATTCCCCATCGGATCTAATCTTAGCCGTTGAAACCAGAAGATCCAACAGCCCTCACATTTTCTCTTTAAAATCTTTTAGTCCCTGAATAATCAGGGCCGTTGATCTAAATAATCAAAGACCCAGATCCTATCTCCCATCCTTAACCTCAAAGACCAACCCTAATACCCAAACCCTAAAAATCATTTCCCCCTGCCCAACCGCCCTTCTATGCAAAAATTTGTGCAAGTTCACAAATCGAACAAAGAATAATCTTCTTTGCCTTCATTATCCACGAATCCTGCTGACTTTCCCTCCTTTGTGCGCCAAATCAGAAACGCCAGGACCTAGTTCTTTGAAATCGAAACACCATTCCATTGTCCTTTCAAATCAACTCGCAAATTTATCTCCTTTGTCCCCAGGATATGAAGCCAGTGAGCCCAGTTTTCCATTCTCATTGTTAGAATTCAAAAACCCCAATTTGAAACCCTAGACCTAGTTGATGAGTTTTCATTTAATCTGGTTTCCCCACTCATCTGCCAAAACGGAGCATGCATGTGCATGATTCAGAGTTTCATCATGAATATTTTGTACCCAGAGATCAAACGCAATGACCTCTAGGTTTTAGGATTTGTCCTTCGATTCTTTGCCTTCAGTGGCCAACTGTTCTCCACTCAGGTAAACTCAATATTGAATTCACCATCTATCTTCTAATTTTCTTTCGCTTTGCTATCATCATTATCATGAGTCATTTTCCACTATCTTAGTTTGAATCCTGAAACCCTAAGGCCTTAAATGACACTATAAAAGGGGTCTTCAATGGTCTAACCGAACACATAGATATGAACACACACTGAGCACACAAAAGAACTGAGAAATTTAGGGTTTCGAGTCTTAGTTTTCTCATTGTTTTCTCTCTCTTTTGCTGAGTTCTATTGCTAGTTTAAACTCAAGGGTTTTGGGATTTTGAGTAATAAAAGGAGTTTGTTTGATCTGTTTCCCTCAAAAAGGTTAGCACCTCTCTCTCACGTTCTCTCTTTTGTTCGTCTCTTTGAATGACATAAGTATACTGAGATAGGTTCTGTAGATTATAATTATCTGTATTTGTTTGACATGTTTGATATTTATGCTTTGTTACTTTGACGACTTCTTGTGGTCAGCTTTTTCTGTTATGATTCTTTAAGTGATAATCGATTAAGCCATAACTGATTCCTGTAGATCTCTGTTCTGAGTTTTCCAACAGTCTCATTGACTTGTAGTAAGCTCATCTTTGTCTTGTTGCACATCTGTAGTTTTTGTGAGCTTGGAAGTCGAGTTTACTACCTAATAAATATAATTAAGATGACTTATATATCTTTGCCTTTTAACCTTGAGCATAAACTTGAAATGTCTCTGCCTGTATTTGCCTAACTATTTTTTTGAGTTACTACTATAGTCTTTTACTTTGTTTAGTTATTATTATCGCTACCAATCATACTTATCTCAACTCTATGTTTTTTCCTTTCACTGATGATTCTGTTGTGATCTTCACTCCTACATATTATCCCCTGCATCTTATTTGTCTTATGGTTGAGTTCATTATTTGATAATCCTAACTGAGATAAACCTGAAAGTTCAATAAGTCCATATCACTTAACTAAGTTAAAAGAACCTATGTGTTTAGATGATCTCCCCTTCTATATCTGTATCTACTCGCCCTGAGGGTAGTTTCTGGGCTATCACCATGACCTTTTCCTAATTACACCTAACTGTCGGATGCATTTGTAGGAGACTATCTTGTCTGAGTTAAATTGTCTTCTTTTTATGAACCTTTGTTGTACATATTCCGTTAAGGTTAAGCTTCTTTCGTTTTTCCAAGAGTAGGTCATGATCTTGCTTGGATAAAGTCAACTGGTGATTGCTGCATAACTAAGTTTGTTTGTCCCATGATTAGTTAAGATCTTCATATACATATGTAATCCAAAACTTGTGCAATACATCATTGTCCTCAATCTTTTTGAGCAACTATTGATTTTGTAAAGCTTTCATGCATCTGTTATTTACTTATCTTCCATGAAAATAGGACTTAGTCACTATGTTATAATTAAGTGACATTTTTAGAAATTGAAGCTTGATCACTTCGTACTTACATACTAAGCTAGACTGATGTTTGAGTTGAACTTGTTTTGATACAATGCTTCCATTTCCTTTCTTCATTGACATGTTCAAATTGATTATGTAATGTGTAAAGTCCTTTTACTTATATGAGATCACTACCTCATTTACCCTGCCTATGTACAGTTGACTGAATGTTACAAGTATCTTTGCTTAACTCTGTAACACCATGTTCTGTCTTGAATTATGCTCAGTTCTTCTCTTTATTATTAATCTGAAACTGAGCTTGACTCTCAAATATTATGAAGTCCCCTTATTGATATTATCTGAACATGATGACCTGCTAATACTGTTAGAAGCATGACCTTGTTGAGGCCTTAGGAATCCCATGTTTGAATCTGTTTGTAGTCATGTTGAGAGTTTAATTCTATTCCTGATAACCCCTCTGAGACAATGGTTGACCATGACTGTTGGCCTGAATCTGCATTGATGATATTTAAGGTGTTAAGTGGTGTTACTAATCCCTGCATGTGTCAATGACAAAGTAAGTATTTCTCAATTAGTGTGCCAAGGTAGAGGTATCTGCATCTCTTGTTTTGCTATCTATATGAGTTCTGGATGCCTATTTTTCCTTTGAATATATTTTTCCTTAATGACTTACTCCTGCAACAGTATGATATGAAACTTCTTTTTTTATCTATATGTGTTCTGAAGTCAACCCCTTTAGGTTTTCTTCATGTGTATTTTTTATTTAGTGTCAAAGATAATATGTGTTCTCTTGTATTAATTTATTAAGAGGAAAAGTATATATTTTGTGATAAGTAACACTTTAGTATTTAGTTTACATTGGAAGGGCCTCACTGGCACTTAACCGAATGGAAAACATGTTGTTAATGTTTAAGGGTATTTGGGAGCGGAGTTTGACTCTAAGTTGGGCTGCCCTCCCCGACACAAGCATTCCCCTGGGCCTTGAGTCCCTTGGAACTTTGAAGTGTCGGGGAATCCAAAGGGAGCATCGACCTCGAGTGGGGCTCCCTCCTTTACCCTTTAATTCATTGACACTTGTAGTTCTTTAAGGGTGTAATATTTAATGACAACGAAAGGTTTCCAATAGTGAACTATTTGCTAAGTGAAGCCACCACACTAATATATTATGTCCCCACTACATTAATCATATTCATGTTTCAATTGTCTGTTTCTATACCTGCCATGTGCATCAGAGGGTGATTTGTTAGAGTATGCTGAATATATTGAATATATGTCTAATGACTTTCTTCCTCTTTTGGACATGTACTTCTGCTTGGGCCGCTGAGTTCCTAAATGAACTCAGGCCCAATTCCAGCCTCGATGCATTTCGTCGAGGAGCCCAAAATCATCCGTACTCGCATCTATTTACTGCTGGGCCTACCTTCTTGAGGTCCAATCACCAGAGTCCAGTCCTCTTTCCCTCAACTCCTTTATCACTATTTACTATCCAATTAATTCAGTTTACGCTTTTTTGCTAATTTAATTTACTGTTGGTTGTACTTGTTATGTCTTTATTGTTGTTTTATATCTCATGTATATAACACCCATGTATTAGATCACATGCTTTTCTTTTATGCCTTAATATCATATAAACTTAGGCAAACCTTAAACAATATAGGATTTAAAAGGGAAATTAGTTAGTAATAGATCCTTAATTCGCTAATTATAATTTTCTCACAAATTATTATGTTTTCGCTCGCCTTTATTTTCCGTTAAAGATTTTCTAAAATAGAACTTATGCAAAACAATAGCTCTATTTCAAAAATAAATCAGACCTCAGCTTCCACTTCGAAAGAAAAATCAGAACTTCAAGAACTACCACCTTAAGGGATTTTCGGCAAATGATCTTTTCTTAAAGGATCTTTAAACCAAGGTATATCTTAGGCTCACTTTCACAAAAACCTCTTAGAATTACATCCATCTTCTAAACCAAGTGTTTTATAACTCAAACTCTTTCTTCGCATGCTTTACAAATATGGACCATTTACATACGTATTTCAAAACTCTCTCAACTCCTTTATAAACTCACACTTTTCTTAAGTCTCACATCCCTTTTCTACTCTCCCTTAGATATATAGTAAGTCGTACTCTTTAATAGTAATTAAGCATAGTACAAATGATTGATCCTAGATTTAGTCTAAATCCTACGGATCTGCCTCAGGTAGATTTTAAAGGGTGCATAATACCTTCCCCTTAGAAGAACAAGAACCCTTACCCATAATCTCACCGGTTAGCAAACTAATGAAGAATATGACTTAGTAATTAAATAGGTACCCTAGTATACCTTTAAATATTAGGTGGCGGCCCTCTTTTATCAACAACAGATATCACAAGTTAAAACATGTCTTGACTAGTGCAAAATAGGGTACAACATCCGTGAATGCCTCACACGACACTGCCGTAAAGATAGTGCCTCCAATCTTCAGCGCATGAACACTGGCAGCCAACTCTAAGTCATGAATAGGGTAATTCTTCTCATGAACCTTCAACTGCCGCGACGTGTATGCAATCACCCTACCATCCTGCATCAATACTGCACTAAGCCCAATACAAGATGCATCACAATACACCGTGTAAGATCCTGAACCTGTTGGCAACACCAACACTGGCACCGCAGGCAAAGCAGTCTTGAGCTTCTGAAAGCTCAACTCACACTCATCCGACCATCTGAAAGGAGTACCCTTCCAGGTCAATCTAGTTAATGGAGCTGCTATGGATGAATACCTATCCACGAATCGGCGATAATAACCCACCAAACCTAGGAAGCTCCGGTCTCTGTGGCTGAAGTAAGTCTAGGCCAATTCTGATATGCGTCAATCTTCTTAGGATCTACCTTAATGCCCTCTGCCGATACAACATGCCCCAAAAAGGCAACTGAGTCTAACAAAAACTCACACTTCGAAAACTTGGCATATAACTCAATATCCCTCAAAGTCTAAAGTACAATCAGAAGATGATACTCATGCTCCTCTCGACTGCGGGAGTAAATCAAGATATCATCAATGAATACAATCATAAAAGAATTCAAATAGGGCTTGAACACTCGGTTCATCAAATCCATAAATGTTGCTGGGGCATTTGTCAACCCAAATGACATCACTAAGAACTCATAACGCATATACCGTGTCCGAAAAGCTGTCTTAGTGACATCGGATGCCCTAATATTCAACTGATGGTAGCCAGACCTCAAATCAATCTTTGAAAACACCTTGGCACCCTGAAGTTGATCAAATAAGTCGTCAATCCTCGACAATAGATACTTGTTCTTTATAATGACTTTGTTCAACTGCCGATAGTCTATTCACATCCTTATCGAGCCATCTTTCTTCTTCACAAACAACAAGGGTGCACCCCAGGGTGAGACACTAGGTCTAATGAATCCCTTATCAAGCAAGTCTTGCAACTTCTCCTTCAATTCCTTCAACTTCGTCGAAGCCATATAGTATGGTAGAATAGAAATGGGCTAAGTGCCCGGAGCCAAATCAATACAGAAGTCAATATCTCTATCGGGTGGCATCCCCGGCAGATCTGCAGGAAACACCTCTGGAAACTCGCGCAAATAGGTACTGAATCCATGGAAGTAACCTCTGCACTAGAATCGCGAATATAAGCCAAATAAGCTAGACACCCCTTCTCGACCATACGTCGAGCCTTCACATAAGAGATAACACTGCTGGTAGAATGGCTAGGAGTCCCCCTCCACTCTAATCGAGGCAACTTCGGCATGGCTAAGGTCACCATCTTGGTGTGACAGTCCAATATAGCATGATAAGGTGAGAGCCAATCCATAACCAAGATAACATTAGAATCTACCATATTAAGAAGTAGAAGATCTATGCTAGTTTCAAGACTCCTAATAGTAACCACACACGAGCGATAGACACGATCTACAACAATAAAATCTCCCACAAGTGTGGACACATACACAGGAGCACTCAAAGAATCACGGGATACAACCAGATATGAAGTGAAATAGGCTGACACGTAGGAATAAGTAGAGCCCGGATCAAACAGAACTGAAGCATCTCTATGGCCAACTGGAACAATACCTGTGATAATAATGTCAGATGACTCGGTCTCAGGTCTAGCTTGGAAAGCATAAATCGGTTCTGGGTCCCACCACTCTGAACCCTCTAGGACGGACTCTAGCTGGCTAGCCTCTACCTCTAACGGCCTGACCTCCACCTCTAGCGGCCTGACCTCCACTTCTGGCTGCCTGACCCCTGCCTCTAGCTGGCTGAGCAGGCAGTGGACCAACCTGTGCCGGTATAATGGCACGAGAACCCTGCCGAGATCTGCTGCTTGATAATCTAGGACAATACCTCCTAATGTGATCTATGCCCCCACACTCAAAGCACCCCTTCGGCTGCTGAGGCTGCTGAGGCTGCTGAAATGAGGACTGATCCTAACGGTTCGAATAGTCGATTTAGTAACTCTGGAGCGGTGGTGCACTGATAGGAGCTGAATCTGCACTGAATGCTGGCTGCTCAGTACAAGACCTGTAAGAACCACGACCGCCCAAAGCACAGTGGCTACCTGAAGAGCTGACTGAGATGGCCGACGAGGATGGCCTTTACCAAAAGAACCCTTGCCTCCAGATGAGGCACCACTGAAACCATCAAAATAACAAGGCCTCTTATCAGACACCGGCCCTATCTCCTGAGCACGAACCATCTCAATTCGTCTGGAAATGTTTACGGCCCTCTGAAAAATAATATCATCTCCAGTCTCCTTGGCCATCTGTAGCCTGATAGTGTAGGTGAGCCTATCAATAAATCTCCTCACTCTCTCCCTCTTTGTAGGGAGAAAGATAATGGCATGACGAGCCAGGTCCACAAATCGAGCCTCGTACTGGGTAACAGCCGTAGTACCCTACTAAAGACGCTCAAACTGACTGCGGTAATCCTCTCTCAGAGTGACAGAAATGAACTTCTCCAGAAATAGCTGTGAGAACTGATCCCAAGTAAGTGCAGGCGACCCAGCTGGTCTAGTCAATATATAATCTCTCCACCACCTCTTGGCGGAACCAGTCATCTGAAACACTACAAAATCAACCCTATTGGTCTCAACTATACCCATGTTCCGCAGCACCTCATGACAGCAGTCTAGATAATCCTGCGGATCCTCCGAAGGTGCACCACTGAAATGAATAGAGAAGAGCTTGGTAAACTTGTCCAGTCTCAACAAAGGCTCAGAAGACATAGCGGGCCTATCACCGGCCTGTGCTGCAACATCCGACTGAACCACCCCAACTGGCTGGGCTGCTGGAATCTGAACTGGGGAGCCACTTGCTCCGAGGTGTGAGTAGCGATAGTTTGTGCTCCTCCCCCTACTCGAGAGACTGCTGGTGCCACCGGGAACATACCGTTTTGGGCTACACTCTCCATAAGGCCCACCAAATGGACTAGAGCGTCCTGAAGCACTAGAGTGGCTATGAACCCCTCCGGGACCTGAGCTGTTCCGACAGGTACAGTCTGAGCTAGAATCTCCGCATCAAAATCTACCTGAGGCTCCACTACAGGTGCTGCTGCTCGAGCTCTAGGCTGAAATCTACCTCTGCCTCGTCCTCTGGCACGACCTCGACCTCGACTCTGCCCCTGGTAGAAGCTGCCACTGGGGCCTCCGGCTCCTGTCCGGCTACCGATGTTGTGCGTTTTCTCGCCATCTGCGAGAGAACAAAAATAGAATGGTTCAATCATCAATGATAGATTAAAATCACACGATAGAGAAGGAAAGAAGTCAAATTTTTCTTAATTTCCATAGCCTCTGGAAGATAAGTACAGGCGTCTCCGTACCGATCCTCCAGACTCTACTAAGCTTGCTCATGATTAATGAGACCTCGGCAACATAGTGCTCTGATACCCACTTGTCACGACCCAGAATTCCCACCTTCGGGACCATGATGGCACCTAACATTTCACTTGCTAGGCAAGCCACTATTTGAATAATTTTTAGCCATTTTTAACAGTTCAAATTAAATAATAACAAAGAGACTGAAATAACTGAAGTAAAGTGAGAAAAACCATGACAACCGCAATATCTAGATACAATCCTAGAACTGGTGCCGCATATACATGAATGTCTAAGATACTACAATTATGGTCTGAAATAAACATAACGGTCTGAATCAAATAACAGTTAAAGGAAGTGGAAGGGGACTTCAGAACTGCGGACGTCGTGCATCTATACCTCAAGTCTCCTCTAAATAGATGGATCCGAGCAAGTCTACAGAACGTCGTTGGGACCAACTCCGGTATCTACAAAAGAAGTGCAGAGTGTAGTATGAGTATAACCAACCCCATGTACTCTGTAAGTGCCGAGCCTAACCTCGACGAAGTAGTGACAAGGCTAAGGGGGGTCACTTACATTAACTTGTACGCAATAATAATAATAATGACAGGAAAGACAGGAATAGAAGTAAAGCAGGTAATTCATGTCAACGTACTCAAGATCAACTAATAGAGAGTCTCGAATGACAACTCATATAACTCATCTCAACAACCGAAGCCAGTCAACAGTCAGAAACAAATATTACTTTTATCAATATGTTGTGGCGTGCAACCCAATCCCATAATATCAACCTTAAATCATCTATTGCAGTGCGCAACCCATCCCACCATATAGTCATCTGTCAACATCATAGTCCATCCTTATTCCGCAATTTCAATTCATTAGCTTTCAATTTCTGTTGCGGCGTGCAACCCGCTCCCCAATCAATTTCAATTAACAATGGTAACTCAATAACCAAGATTTACAAGAAATCATACATCAAGAGAACAAATGTACGAGCAATGGAGAATAGCATGATAACCAAAGAGACTCGAAATACTCGGATGTCTCAACTTTACCAACTCAATGGTATCTACCTTTTAATAATTCATACGGGTGAAACTACATCAAGAAAGGCAACAATTAATACAAAACTATAAGTCAACAAGGCATAAGACAATTTAGATATGTACGGGAAATAAACAGAGACAAGTAGTAAACAAGTATGGGATTATGGAGGGGATGGACAATTTAATACAAGAAATGCTAAATAGCAAGTAGAAATTATGGAATGGAAGTCAAAAAGCATGTAGCAATTAAGGCATGAAACAAGAAATATTATGAAGCAATGAAAATAGGGAAGCAACTAATGTAACGGTGCATATACACTCGTTACCTCGCATATATTCCGTTTCGCACATAATTCACATAACATGTAGTCCAAGGGTCCCTAATTTCCTCAAATCAAGGTTAGACCCAACATTTACCTCACTCCGTAATCAACTCAAAGTTCAACCACGGCCTTGCCTTTCGAACAAGCCTCCGAACCAACCAAATCTAGCACATTATTGACCATACAATTCAAAATAAGCTTTAGAGACCACCCAGGAATGAAAAAGAGGTTCAATTTAGATCATTATTGAAAAAGTCAACATCGGGCCCGCTTGGTCAAATCCCGAGATTAGGACCATGACCCAATTACCCAATTTTGTAAAAATTCCTAATTCTACCCAAATCCATAATTTTCTACCATGAAAATCCTAGATTTAATGTTGAAAACACTTGAAAAGTAATGGGTAATTGAAAGGAAAAATATTAGAGTTTCTTACCAATGAATTTAGGGAGAAAACCTCTTTAAAAAATCGCCTCTAGAGTGTTTAGGGTTGAGAGTTTGAAAGAAATGAGCTAAATCCTGTTTTTCCCCTCTTTTACCCAGCTGTAGTTATTTCGCAATTGCGATCAACTCTTCGCAAAAGCGAAGAAGTCACTGAGCCTGCTTTCATTGTAATGCGACGAATTTATCGCAAATGCGAACTAAGGCTGACCGCAAATGCGAACAATCGACTCGCAATTGCGAGTCTGCCCCAGTTTTCCTTTAGTCGCAATTGCGACACAAAAGTTCGCAAATGTGAACCTGCTCACCATTGCATCTGCAGACTTAATTTTGCGATATTGAAGCTGATCCAGCCCCCACCAACGTTGCAAATGCGAGCCTGACCTTGCATTAGGCTTGCATTTGCGAACAGGTCCTCGTAAATGCGAGATCTGCAGACCTGATGCACCAGCATTCTTCTAAGTTCAAAAATCACTCCGTAGCCTATCTAAAACTCATCTGAGCCCCTCGGGCTCCAAACCAAACATGCACACAAGTGTAATAACATCATATGAACTTGCTTGCGCGATCAAAACACCAAAACGAGTGAAATTATTAAAGAAACTTAAGAACTTTCAATTTTTCAACCGGACGTCTGAATCACATAAAATCAACTCCGTTTTGCACCAAATTTTACAGACAAGTCATAAATACTGTAATGAACCTATACCAACTTTCAAAATCGTAATCCGAACCCGATAGCAACAAAGTCAACTCATGGTCAAACTTAAGAATTCTTTAAACCTTTAAATTGCTAGTTTTCAACAAATTTCGATAAATCAAGTTAGGGACTTTTGAATTCGATTCCGAAAATACGCTCAAGTCCAAATCATTGTACGGACCCACCAGGACCTTTAAAACACTGATATGGGTTCATTTACACAAAACGTTGATCGTAGTCAACTCAAATGAATTTTAAAGCACAATTTCACATTTTCATCAAGTTTCTCATAAAAATTTTCTAAAAAAAGATACGGACTGCGCACGCAATTCGAGAAAGGCTAAATGGAGCTATTCGGGGTTTTAAAACATAGAAATGAGGGCTAAAACCGAAAATGACCTATCGGGTCATCGAAGGTTGTATCTCAAAAGCTAAAGAAAAATTTGGTAGAATATCTAGCGATTACCTGGGCTGATGTCCATAACAGGTGTCAATCAAAGATTAGAGTCGAGCACGACCAATTAGGGATCCCCTCGAGGTCGGTTTATCCCAATAGAGCGAACGACAAGTCTAAAAGAGTTGTGGACCAGGAGTTGAGGCCACACCAAGACCGATACCATCCTTACAACTTAGATAGAAAGGGAAACGGACCCAATCGCTAATCGACCAAGAACGACAGAAGAAGTGATTAAGGTCCAAGCAATCAAGGGTTGGTGAATAGAAACGGGTTCGACAGATCACCCAGAGTCAGAGATTCCCCGAGGCTATCAGAATATAACTTCTACGTACATTTAGCAAGTATAGTGTCAGCCATCGATTGCATCAAGGAGACCAAATGGCTGATGTCGCTCCAGTCCAATCTAGCACAGAGGGATCACAATTTGATATGCAAATATCACAGCACGCACGGGCATTGAACCAAGGATTGTCGGCTGTTAAGGGAAGAAGTGGCTCGTTTGTTCAATAATGGGCATCTTCGAGAATTCCTAAGTGAGCGGGTCAAAATCCATTTCAAGAATAGGGACGCGAACAAGTAGGTCGAGTAGGAAGAACCCCAACATGTGAACAATAAGATTATCAGAGGAGTAGACGTTCCCCAACGACCAATGACAAAACGCAGCAAAGTTTCTATCACAAGAGAAAAATGAACTCGAGATTATGTTATAGAAGGATCCATCTCGTTTAGTGACAAATATGCTAAAGGCGTCATTCAACCTCAAAACGATGCACTGGTTATATCTGTACTCATTAATAAGTCTCGAGTTAAGCGTGTGCTAATTGATCCAGGTAGATCTGCCAACATCATTTGAAGGAGAGTCGTGGAACAACAAGGGCTGTTGGATTAGATCGTACCAGCAGTTCGAGTAATGAAAGGGTTCAATGTGGCGTGCGAGACAACGAAGGGTGAAACCACCCTACCGATCAACACGTCTGAAACCACTCAGCAAGTGAAGTTCTATGTGATCGAAGGGTATATGAGGTACAACGCCTTGTTCGGAAGACTGTGGGCTCATAGCATGAGGGTGGTACCATCGACCTTGAACCAATCGTTGATATTTCCAACTCCATGTGGGATCAAAATAGTCTACGGGGAACAACCGGCCGCAAAGAAGATGTTCGCCGTCAAAGAAGCGATCCCAGCACCTGCGGTCACAACATCAAAAGATAAGGGACTGATCGAAGAGAAAGGCACCAAATAACAGTACAGGTCTTGTCCTCGACCAAGCTGGAAAAATGGGAGAAGCGTCTAACCGATAAAGAAGATGATTTCGGGGTACTGAGATCCTTTGTAGCACCTGATGATGCTGATGCCACCAAGTCAACAATCGAGAAACTGGAACAAGTCATATTGTTCGAGCATCTGCCAGATAAAAAGGTATATCTAGGCACATGGCTAACCCCCAAGCTCACAAAAAACACATTGATTTTCTTCAAGCTAATGCCGATTGATTTTCCTGGTCCCACTTAGATTGACAGGAATCGAGAAACTGGAACAAGTCATATTGTTCGAGCATCTACCAGATAAAAAGGTATACCTGAGAACATGGCTAACCCCCAAGCTCATGAAAAAAACTCATTGATTTTCTTCAAGCTAATGTAGATTGATTTGCCTGGTCCCACTTAGATTGACAGGAATCCCACTGTAGATAACAATTCACAAATTGAGTATAGATTCGAACTTCCACTCGATTAAATAGAAGAGGAGGCCACAGTCCGAAGTCAAGCACGCATTCATCAAAGACGAGGTATCTAAACTTTTAGAAATAGGTTCCATTGTGGAAGTTAAATATCCGGATTGGCTAGCGAACGAAGTCTCCATACCTAAAAAGGGAAACAAAATTAGAGTGTGTAGATTATAAGGATTTTAATAACGCATGTCCAAAGGACTCATTTCCTATGCCTAACATCGACCGAATGATCGATGCAACGATAAGGCATGAGACGCGGAAATTTCTCGACGTCTATTATGGGTACTACCAAATACGGATGGACCCAGGGGCCAAGAGAAAACTTCTTTTATAACTAAGTTCGGCACTTATTATTATAACCTGATGCCATTTGGGTTAAAAAATGCTAGTGCCACGTATCAATGCCTAGTTAATCGAATGTTCGAGGAACAAATTTTAAAACCAATGGAGGTTTATATTGATGATATGTTAGTTTAGTCCCTGCGAGTAGAGGACCATTTGAAACATTTGTAGGAAACTTTCGGCATACTAAGAGAATACAATATGAAGTTGAACCCAGAGAAGTATGCCTTCAGAGTCGGCTCGGGCAAGTTCCTCGATTTCATGGTATATAACCGGGGAATAGAGGTCAAACTGGATAAGATAAAGGCCATAGATGACATCATCGTGGTCGACAACATCAAGGCAGTGCAAAGGCTGACCGAGCGAGTTGCCGCATTGGACCGATTTATTTCTAGGTCATCGGATAAAAGCCACCAATTTTTCTCGTTACTAAAGAAAAAAAGAGACTTTGCTAGGACCCCGGAGTGCCAAAAGGCTTTGGAGGAACTCAAACAATACTTATCAAGTCCTCCTTTGCTGCACACCCTGAAGGTGAACGAGCAAATATGCCTTTACTTGGCGGTGTCCGAGGTAGCGGTAAGTGGTGTCCTGATTCGGAAAGAAGAAGGTAAGCAATTTCCTATATATTATCTTAGTAGAACCCTAGGTGATGTTGAAACGAGGTATCCACATTAGAAAAATTGGCGCTTGCCTTGCTAATAGCATCTAGGAAACTAAAATCATATTTTCAATGTCACTCTATATGTGTCGTGACCTCCTACCCATTAAGGTATGTTATGCATAAAATCGAACTCTCAGGCCGGCTAGCGAAATGGGCCGTAGAGATTAGTGGATACGATATTGAATACAAACCCCAAAAGCTATAAATTCTAAGATATTAGCAGGCTTCGTGGCCGATTTCACACTGTTCATGATCCCCGAGGTCGACAAAGAATGATTACTTGCCTCGGGGACTAGCTCGGGGGTCTGGACCCGATTCACGGATGGTTCCTCCAACGCGAAAGGGCATGGGTTGAGTATCATACTAAACCCCCC
>MCJB01011409.1:162750-194511 GCA_002018475.1 Nicotiana obtusifolia | reverse complement strand
CCCCACCCTAAATAAAAATATTATTAATAGTACTTTCTTTTCATGTTATAGATAGATTTTTGTTTCATTTCAAAAAATGAGTATTTTTTCATGATAATAAAAAAAAAAAAAAAAATTCATTTTAACAAAAAAATACTTTCTTTTCATGTACAAAAAGTATTTTTTTTCCATTTCAACAAAAAAAAATATTTTCTTTTCATGATATAAAAATATATTTTTTTTTTCATCTCAACAAAATAAGTATTTTCTGTCATGATGTAGAAAAAGTATTTTCTTTTATTTCAATAAAATGAGTACTTTATTTTTATGTTGTAGAAAGAGTACTTTCTTTTTCAACAAAAAAAAAAAAAGAATAATTTTTTTTTTTAGTTATTGAGCACAAATTTCAACGTAATTTTTCGCGTAAAAAAGTAAAGCAGCACATTAGCTCCTTTCAGTTTGTGTGAATTTTTAGAGACTTGGGGGAGGGGGAGGGGAGAGGAAAGTAGCATAAAAAAATATTTTTCTAATAAAAATATTTTCTACTCTCTAACTAAACACTATAAAATATTTTTCACTCACCAACCAAACAAGGAAAAATAAGTGATAAAACCACTTATTTTTCATGGATAACATTTTCTTCCATACCAAACACACCCTTAAAGAGATTTCTTTTGATAATCCAAATTACAAAGTTAGGGCCATCTATCTGTCAGAAAGGTTACTTTGAGCAACAAGCCAGAGAAATCAGCCGCATAGGAGAAACAAAGGCTGATGCGCGAGGCATAATTTTAAACAATGATCCCAACACGTATTGCCAAGCCTGTTTCACTTTTGTGGTATAACTCAAGCTTCAAGAACATGGCTTGCTTAGTTTTTATGCAATTTTATGACACTGAAAGCCAAAGTTTCAAACATAATCATGACCTTGTCGGCCTTTTCCGTTTCAGCACTTTTAACTGGGATTTTTAATATTATAAAGAACTTTAAAAACAAAGATTGCGACGCTATCCCCCTAGTGGTCCTCAATTAGGTAGTTTTCCTTCCATTTTTTAATAAAACGAAAAACATTGAAAAATGATCTCAGGTTAAAAAGTTATTTGAAGAGACATGATATACGACAAACACCTTTAGAAAGATTCTGGGTTTCACTCAGAATGTTTAAGAAACGAACATTACCATTCCTGAAGAGAGCGTCCAACGACCAAACCTTTACATTAGAATTTGTGCGAGAAGGAATAATTATTGGCGACGACTGTTTACAACAATTGCAGAAACACTAAGATCGTCTAAGATTGGAGGCTATTAACAAGTTACACAATAATCTAAATTTCCACAATGAGAATGTTGTGCGAACATAGGGAGGAAAACATTCTGATGAGACTTGAGAAACTTGGGACTTCGTTGACGGCTGCTCCCTCTACACAAAATTAGCTATACAAAATTGTTCTTCGAGTGAAGGGGTACTGCACTTGCAGAACAAATTACAGGATTGGCGTTTCCAGGAATTAGAAGCAATTTCACTTGCAAGATTTTCATCCTACACTTGTCAATGCAGAAACAGGGATTCCATGCTTTTGAAACCATTCGGGCATATGAAATCTTTCATAGAGCACAGGCCGCACATCTTTCTGCTGGGAAAGATGCTTGAGAAGTGGAAGGATAACCTCCAAAAGCTGATACAAAATATAGAACACTTGTTAAAGTCATGGGAGCATAATAGCAAATTTGAGGAATAGCTTTCGTACATGTTTTCTTATGTATTAGACCTGTATATCATGCGGTTGTCCAGCAGCAAATGGAATGCACGGAATTCCATTTAGAGGTTGTAACAAAAAACTAAATGGATTGTTATCAACAATGACAATTCGGCTTAGGTCCTGTGATATGCAAGATAAATCCTTCACATGTTCCCGATATTCCCTGAGATGCAAGCAAAGCGTCAAACTCACAATAATAAGCTGAAGAGAGATTTTATACAAAGAGAATTGCTTTGATTTAGTCGAATAGTTGTGTCGCATAAACAATGAGCTGATTTGCAAGGATACAGAAATCAAAGAGATATGTTGATGCCACAAATTCATGGAACCTTTGACTGAATGTCATAATATTTGATTATGAACCATTAGGTGCGGCAAATTCATTATCTTTTTTGATAGGAATGTGCTGCAAATTCATTATCTAACATAAGTAATCAATTTCTCAAATAATAACAATCTTTCTTTATCTTTGGGAATCGAAAGAACTCAGTTCATCATTTTCCTGAGAGGAAGAAGGCTTAAGAATACAATTTTGAGGGGTAAGCCTGTTATCAGTATCATTTAGGTAACTTTCTTTTATTCCTGATAGGTAGTATTATTATGTAGAGAATGTACAGTTCGTAAGGAAATCAGGTCCTTTCATGAAATAATCCAATGAGATTGAATTTATAGAGCAGATTTTGATACAAATGATGCAGCAATGGAAATTTAGCCATCTAAGCATGTAACAAGCATTGAGCACCAAAATATCTCAGAACAGAGACATGATTTGTATCCCGACTAAAGGTGTCTTTGCAAACCAAACGCCCATCACTCAATTCCTGGTCTCGAGATTTAGTACATTCACAAGCTAGTCAAGAGTCCCTTCGGGGTCATGCGATAAAAAACAAGCTAGTCAAAAGTGAGCACTAGGGTTAGATTATATTGATTTTCACCAGTTTTTGGGACAGAAAGTTCAGTGGATCTGATAATAAACATTGAATCAGTACAATGGTCAACATAAGAGATGAGCTATAAGGCTCGAGAAACTTTTGGAAAGAGACATTGACATAGATCTACCATATTTTTCAACACATTAAGGATTTAATTTGCAAAATTATCAAACGCAGCCCAAACACCTAATATGTGACAACCTGAGCTGGAAAGAATTATCCTCAAGGTACTATATGACATATAGATGCGTAGAGTTACTGCTAGATATAGATTCATAGTGTGCATGCAGGACCTGCAATGAATGGAAACCTACACAATCAGGTTTGCTTATCATAAAGTTATCATCTTAATAGCAATTATAGTAGTATCTGCTGAGTTTCCAGAAAAAGATTGAGCTAAGAAATATAGTCATTCAGAGCTATATTTTAGTCAGAGGATGAATCATGAAATGCTCTGTGAACGTGAAGGGCTCTGAATAGGGTTAGAAGGCAAAGTGAATAACTATGACTTACAAGTCAATCAGACAACCACAAGAGACTTCGCTTTCTATTGCTTCAAAATGTTTAGTTCAGATTTTTTTTTTTATGAAAAATGTTTAGTTCAGATATTAGCTACTTAACAGTTACATAACTGACCCTCCGACTCTCCGAACACTTTGGTACTGCAGAAAATAAAACCTTCCAGCCAGGGCCATCAAGGTAAATTCACTTTTTTATAAGGGCCATCAGTGTAAATTCATAAAGTCAGATTGACAAGTCAACTTCAAACATTTTCCTTCACTATAATGTCAATTATATGGTGATTACATATTATCAACTTTTCTCTAGGTGGAATACATCGTGACTTTTTTATTCTACCCAGATTTTAATTTGTCTGCTACGCCGTGATGGCTTGACCATATTTAGATAGTGAGATAAATGTTGCATCAAGACAAAAATTAGTTAGGAGGAACCAACTCTGAAAAGTTCACACTCGCCAGCTATTTGCAATCTACGGAAGGTCAATGGCTTCAAATGCAGTTTATGGCATCTGATGAGCACGCGCTCGCACACACAAATATCAAGGCCAGTGGTCAAATATGCACTAAGAGAGGACTCTGCACTTCTCTCTTCAAGAATAATCACATGAACTGTCAGAACACGTAGCCTTGACACTAATTAGCACCCCTATGTTCATTAGATAAATCTTCACTTCAGAGGCTAATATGCTATAAGGTGACACCGGATATTCGGCCCAGAAAAGACGAATTAACTTGATGTGTTTACTCAATTCTCCTGTGGAAGACAAGTTGCGAGAATCGATGCTGAGATGGTTCGGGCATGTGAAGAGGAGAGGCACTGATGCCTCGGTCAGTAGATGTGAGAGGTTGCCCGTGGCAAGTTAAAGGAGGGGTAGAGGGAGGCCTAAGAAGTACTGGGAAGAGGTGATTAGGCAGGACATGACTACTTCAGCTTAACGAGGACATGACTCTCGATAGGAAAGTCTGGAGGTCGAGAATTAACGTTGTGGGTTAACAGGTAGTCGAGAGTGTCCCCTTGTCTTACCAATAGTATTAACACTAGTCTTGTATTTTCCTATTCCTAGTTCTTTGTTTTTACACAGTGTGTCACTAGTACCAGTAGTTGACACTAGTCTCGTATTCCTTGTTCTTGGTTATTACATGTTTCGCTATTTGCTTCCGCTGCCTTTTACCTCGTTGTTGCTATTATTTGGTTATTGCTTCCTTCTAATGTTCTTGAACCGAGGGTCCATCGGAAACGGCCTCTCCATCTTCATAAGGTGTAGGTAAGATTTGCGTACACATTATCCTCCCTAGACCCCACTTGTGGGATTCCACTGGGTTGGTTGTTGTTGTTTACTCAGTTCTCCATCTGGTAGTGAGTTTGCCCCAAAGAAGGCGAGTTAACTTGAGACTATTACTTAGTTCTCCCTCTTGTATTGTAAGATTCTTCTACTTTGAGTGCTTTCTATTTTCCCTTTTATTTTTAGCAGATGTACCAGCAGTCCAGCACATCATAACATAAAAACTGAAATAGTTTAACCTCACATTTGGAATTTCCCCTTGTCATGCTTCAACCAGCTGCTTTGTTTAGCCACTAAACAGGAAAAGAAAAAACATAAGAGTAGAAGCAATACTAACGTGCTAGTTGTTGAAGGCCGATAAAGTCTCATGCTAAACCGATTCCCGAGATCAATTTTGTCAACAAGGGGCCTTGCATAGCCTGCACACAGATAACAATGAGAATTAACCATGTATATATGAACTAGTAAGGAAGATTGACAAAATAAATCACAAATTAACGCCCAAACCTTCAAGCCCAGCAGTAAACAAGACAAGATCGGCAAATTCACTGAGCTCTTTTAAAAAGTCGTGCAATCCAGGACGTTCAAAAACTGTGACATGATTGATCTTAGGTTTGCTGTCGCATTCCTAAAACCAACAGGAATATATTGAGATAACTATTTCAAGAAACTTGCGTGATAATCACTTAATTATAGACAGAAGAGGGAATATGACCTTGTCTGAAGATATGCACTCAAGCTCAAACCACTTCAATCCAGCCTCTGTGGCCTGGGTGCGTACGATATTGGGTAAACTTGATGATTCATATGCACAAACTAAAGTTTCATCCAAATCAAGAACCACCTGAAAGCAATAGCTAAGAACTTGAGGAAAAATCTAAAAAGAAGATTTTGGTAAACAGAAAAAGATTGGGCCAATTAGCAGGATGCACTGATTACAACAAAATTCCATAAATAATTTTACTATCTGCTTATATGAAACCCCACCAGGATTATTAATAAACCATCTTCAAGTCCCACAACCTCTCTTAATAGTCAGCTTTCTGATACATTTGACCACAATAATCTTACAAATTCCAGAACGTCTTTGAGCTTTTAACTTTCAACTGAAGGACATCAATTCTTTAAACCAAGAGGCTGTATTCACATACAAATGTAGAAGCAAAATGCAAAACTGAAAGCACCAAAAAGCATGCAGAATCTTTCACCCTCCGCGATTGCCATTTGAAATGAAGCCACCTCAAATTTAATAAGACCATCCAGCAGAGCAGAGGATAACAATACAGCAAATATGCGAACAGCGTATTAACTCTTCAGGGCAGTGACAGGGTTAACAGAGGTCCTACTAACCAAGGCCTGCCTAGCAAATAGAAGAGCTGCCTTCACTTTATCAAACAAAAGAAACTACAGGAAGAGCTATAATACACACAAAAGAAAAGCCAATCAATAACTACGCCTCAGTCACGAACTAGTTGGAGTTGGTTATATGGATAATCTACAATAGAACACACAAGAGAAACGCCACATCATAAATATTCTGATGATATACAAGTCATGGAGTTGACATCAATCACTTTATTTTTCCTTTTTGGATAAATGACATCAGTCAAGATTTAAACATCTTAGAAGTTGACGGATATAGAGAGGTATTGTTTGGCTCCAATAATCTCCTATAGTTTAGATGTCTTCCTTCAATTGTCCGGGAGTTTCTCTTGGTTTAGAACTCCTCTAGTGCATTTGGGCAACATTAATAGGGAATAGAAGACACAAATAGTCCCCTTAGGACATGCTATTATACCACTTATCCGCACCAGAGCATCATAACCCAACAACAGCAATTGTAATAACTAAAACCTATCTAACTCTCTTGAAACCATTCCCAAGTTTCAGATCGTCCTATCTATCTCATTCCCAAGCTACAGTTGCACCAACAGCATAAACCTTGCCCAGCATGCCATCTTCCCAATAAACTAACGAAAAAGTATTACAGCAAAGAAAACAAGAATAAAGAGAAGAAATCAAAGAAACTATACATATTTTAAATAATTAAAATAAAAACAAAAGAAGAGAAGAAATCAAAGAAACTATACATATTTTAAATAATTAAAACAAAAACAAAAGAAAGAACATGAAAACAGCCAGCAAATAACAAGAATTAGCGTATGCTTTCTTGTAAAACAATGCAATTCCCCTTTCATTTCACATCTATACTCAGACATATTAACATTTCTTAGACATTTTATTTATCACCTTTTCATCAATCTCATCTTTCACACTCCTCCTGTCCTCTCATCCATCACAAGTTCCCTCTATAGCTCCCTTCCTACCATCTTCTTTGATAAGTGACTTCCTTCCCATTACTTATATAAAAAAAAGTAACTTCCTTCCCATATCAAGTTGTAGCTTCCATTAAATATCTCCATCTAAGTACGTAGGAATCTAATTGCTCATTATATGCATATCTAAACAGAAGCCAGTTTGGCAGGTCACATTCATTCACAGTCTGTGTCTATATTTAAGCACACTACTGAACTACCTAAGTCATTGTAGTTAAGCATGCTTCCACATCATACAGCTCCTACGGCAATGGAGGTTGATTCCCCATCCATGAGGCCTCTCCAACATACACATACATACATACATTAAAGTAATGGAAATAACAGATCCTGCACTACCAGAGCCTGCAGCAAAGCCCAACCACAGCACTGACAGACTACATAATAAAAACCTAGCTAACCGTTTTCATAAGTTCTTATCATTAGTCATATTTATCTGGTTTGCATGGTATAGTTGCAGTAACAGCATAAACCTTTCTGAGCATGCCAACTTCCAATAGACAAAAGAAAGAAAAATTAGAAAAATAGGAATAAAAGAAGAAACCAAAAGAAACAAAACCAGAACTGCCAGCAATATGGAAAATCAGACCACTCCTGTTTCTAGTAAACCAGAAAACTTTCGCCTGTCCTTTCACACAAGTATTCTGATATGTTGATACTTCTTAATACACATAGCACGTTCCCCGTATTTCATCAATTTCATCTTTCATATTCTTCCTGTCGTATTCATTCATCACCACTGCCAACTTGAACTTCTTTCCCTATTGAGTTGTAACTTTCATTATATACCTCCATTTAACTACCTTGAAATCTAGTTGCATGTCATATGCACATCCAGAATAAAGCAATGATGTGTGGATCATCTCTTCTTCTGTTTAATCACACTACTCAACCACCTTAACCATTGTAGCTTAGCTTGCTTCAGACTCATATGGCTCCTCTAGCTGGAGATGGATTATCACATCCCAATATGGCTTCGACATAATACATGGAAGTAATGGTAATAGTTTGAAGAAGAATTAGAGATTCCCCTTAATACCCAGAAAAAGAAAAGAAGTTCTAGTACATCACCTCCTAGGAAATAATTGGAGAAAAGCACGCCCATGCAATTCGGGAATTAAAACTTTACAGTTTATGTCCATGCATTGCTCTTTCAAAATGAATCATCAAGAGACTTCCCTTTTTTGCTTCTCCATCTACTGTTTCCTTTTTGGTACTTAGGTTTATGGCAACACTAATTAAGCGAGAAAAAGCTACAACAGATGACCTACGGAGAAACTCCTAACTAAAGAAGTAACAAATAATAGTCATTCATCCCAGCACCGATTAGCTAGGTATGCAACCTGAAAAAAAGTTTGCAGCTCTAGAAGAACAATGCCAATATTTGGCTACAAGATGAGTCCTAAAATTCCTTAAGACTAATTTTCATTTAGTTTGCTTCAGTAGATGTCAATATTAAAACTTCTTCCAAATTCATCTTGCTAAAATTTGACTAACTACTAATTATTACTCCTGTATAAACTTTTGTTGCACCCATAATAGCTACGGAGTATATATATCACTGAGTCTCCTGTCTCTTAAAAGTGTTGGTTGCGCAGTGCAACCAAGATTGGTTAACATTAAATTCTGTTCCGTCCTCAAAGAAGAAGCAAAAATTTGCAGACCTAATAGTATTCACAAACTTTAATACCAGCGAAAATGATACAGGTGAATTGATTGTTTGACAATCTAATCAACTCTTTCTCTCTTTATCCTTTTTTTTTAAATGAAAATTACACAATCTGATTAACTCATGTGTTGAAAACTAACTCAGTTTTAAGAAGGCATCAAACACTTCATCTGAATTAGAGTAAGTAGCTAAACATAAAGCTAAGGAAGCATAACAAATAATGAACAACTCAAACGAAATCTACGGACCAAAATATTACATATGATTCTACTAAAAATTAAGCTTCAACTCCTAAAACCAAAGCTCGAGATGAACATTCTATAAGCTTTAGCTATTTCTACAAAAAGCTTACCGTGAGTCTCCGTAGATGTTGGTCGCCGTTACCATCAGGAACTCTTCCGGCGTCGATTTGCATGGTGGAAACAGCAACAGATGGTTGCTGCGGCGGCGGCGGCGCCTCCTCGGGCAGCTGAGACTCCGGCAGCTCAACAACAGGAAGTGGCTTGAACTGCGGCGTGGAAGAGAGGAAAGAGCTACTATTACGTAAGCCGACATACGAAAGTACCTGACTCAGAGACGGTGTTCCTCTAACGATCTGAACGAAGATCTGAATAAAGAAAGCCAGCCAGCTCAGCAGCGACCTCCAAGCTGGTAGACTCCTCGGCGCGTAAACGTCCGCGGCGGCTTGAGCCAGCTCCGCCATATATCTTCACCGGTAGATGCGCAGAATGCTAACGTGCACAGTGGGTGGCGTTTCACCAGTTTCTTACAATTCTATCTGTTTTGTGAATTTTTATATATGAAAATTGTTTGAATAACAAATTAGGAAATTGGAGTGCGGGCGGAGGTGTGGTCAAGGTGGCGCCTCGACGAAGAAGTCATAGTCATTGAAATCTAGATAGATAGAGAAAATGAGACGATAAAAAAGGGGGGGATTGTCACGCGCCGGTGGGAGAGCGTGGGCGTTAGCGCTACTTACTGAAGTGGGAATTCTAATTAATTAAGTTATGCTTTTCTTCTGCGTAGCAATTAATTTTTGTTTATTAAATCAACGCGGCAAAGCATAAATGCCGCTCTATATATTTGTCCAGCGGATTCCATTTAAGCAGACCATCATTTTATATTTTTCACAAGAAGAATTTTGAGAGCAGGCACGCTTACTAATTCACTCTTTTCTTGTTTTCTAAATAATAATTAATGAGAAATCTTTAATAGATGTGAAGATAAACAGGTATACACAGTACATATTTAATTGGTAGCTTCGAAATGAGTTTTTAATACAATTACAATTAGGATTGTGCGGTACGATATTTAAACATTTCGGTTCATTATTTGGTTTCTTAAAATGTTATACCAATACCGTTATATTCAGTATGGTTTGGCTTTTCTCCTTTCGGTTTCGGTTTATTCGTTACAGTAACTTCGGTTTGTTCGGTTTTAATATTAGTTAGTGCATAAAGCCATAGACTGTAATAGTCTTAATTAAAGTACTCACAAATATAAAAATAAAACGTTCTAAGCTCACATGACTATTGACAAAAAATTTATCCAAAACCAGCAAGTATCAACCCATAGAGAGAGAAAAAATACATAAAAGAATAAATTTAATTATTGAAAATGTCTTGTTGCTTGCTTAGAGCTAATTGCTGAAATTAAAGAATACAATAAGGACTAATCCAACAGATGCAATTCAATACACCAGAAGAAACACCCTAAAACCGTAAAAGTATTACGTTAAGTTGCTCGGCATCCTAGAGAATAAGAGTCAAAATCTCGAGCCTGCGTTGTTCCTTCATTTTCCTAAAGAAGTACATGGACTTTACTGTCAGCTCCTAACAACCCTGTAGCCTCTCGAAGATAAGTACAGACATTTCTGTACCGATCTGCAAGACTCTGCAAGACTTGCTCATGACTCGTGAGATCCAAGTGAACCTAGAGCTCTGATACCAAGCTGTCACGACTCAAAATCCACTATAGGTCGTGATGGCGCCTAACGCCGCCGTCAGGCAAGCCAACAGTGATTGATCAATTTAATTACTTATTTTATTACTCTCGAAATCATAAATTTTAATAAGGGAGAAAATTTACACATTTAAATCCACGGGAACATATAAAATTTATAGTTTATAAGAGAAATGAAAGGCGATGATAATATACAGAACCATAAGCATCAACTAGTACAAGTGCATGAGCATTTACTAAGGAGTACAATAATAATACAACATCTATCTAGAATGTAAATGAGACAGGATAAAATAAATAGTACGATGGAGACTTTGTGGACTGCTATGCGCAGCCTGGAATGCAGCTCACATAAAGTCTCCTCAACAGCTGCGCCTATGCGCCAAGATGATTATCAAATGAACCTGTCAGATCCTGCATATTTAGTGCAGAAGTGCAGTATGAGTACGTAAATCAACGCGTACCCAGTAAGTATCTAGCCTAACCTGGGAGAAGTAGTGACGAGCGGTCGACATCGACACTTACTAGAGGTTCAACAAAGCAATATATTAAATTATAAGCAGATGTGAAGTATACAGCAATGATGGGGTAAATCTGTAAGTTACATAATCTTCCAAATATTTCTTTTAAAGTATGAATTTCTCAGTCTTGTATTCTACCTCATCAGCTCAGATGTATCAAGTACCGGTAACAAACAGATAAGAATTACCATATAAACTGTCGGGCATCAGTGGAAAGATAATCT
This sequence comes from Nicotiana obtusifolia, assembly GCA_002018475.1. Taxonomy (NCBI): domain Eukaryota; kingdom Viridiplantae; phylum Streptophyta; class Magnoliopsida; order Solanales; family Solanaceae; genus Nicotiana; species Nicotiana obtusifolia. Next base: position 183,324 of record MCJB01011409.1, on the reverse strand, counting down.
CGTGAATGTTCGGACTACCAGCGATATAAAGCACAATTATGCCGAGGTCGTTTGGCCCAATCCAGAATAATGTGTACACTGCCGAGGGTCGAGTGGCACGAACCATAGATGCATCTATTATACTACCGAGGCGTTCGGCCCGCTCCACAAGAAAGGAAGGAAGCTATCGAATTACGAGACACGTGCTTACAATACAGTACATGAGTATAAAGTGAATATAACCTTTACCGCTTCTCGAATAACTTGCCAATAACTCAAGGTAATAAGGCTCGGCCTAATATATATATATATATATATATATATATCAACTTCAATTAAAAATTCAATTAAATAAGCCAACAAAATGAGTTCAAATAATTCAAATAGTACATGATAAAGTCCTAAGTCTACCTGGACATAAACATGCTTTAGCTACGTACGGACTCTCATCACCTCGTGCGTACGTAATGCCCACAACTAGTAGCACATAACAATTACATCACCTAGGGGGTAGTTTCCCCCTCACAAGGTTAGAGATGAGACTTACCTTGCTTCGAAGTTCTATAACCGGCTCCAACGCCTCTCTAACACCTCAACTCAAAGCCAAACGTTCCGAAACTAGTCAAACAACGTGCAAATCAATCAAAATATACTCCAATGCTTACAATTTAACAATTTATAATGATTCCCAACTCCGCTCGAAAAGCCAACAAAGTCAACCCTCGGGCCCACGTGCCCGGATTCTGAAAGTTTTCGAAGATAAACATTACCCATAATACCACGAACTCAAATATATAATTTATTCCTAATTTCATGTCCAATTTCAAGGTCAGAAATCTAAAAATACCGTTTCTAGGTTTTTTTCCAAAAATCTCACAATTTCTACTAATTTCCATGTTTAAATCTACATATAAGCCTTGTATTTAACTCACAAGGTGTAGAAATCACTTACCTAAAATTTGATGATGAAAATAGCACTCCAAAATCTCCCCAAAGTCGGCTCCCATGGAAGGAATGAGGTAAAAATGAGCCAAAACCCCGAAATATAGTTTCTGCCCAGGTATTTACCCTTTCGATCGCGGAAAATGCTTTGCGATCGCGAAGCACAACTTTTCTCAGCTCAAAATTGCCCTTCACGATCGCTGAAAATCAATCGCGATTGCAAAGAACAAGTTGTCCAACTCCTCCAGACAACCTCTAGTATAATGGTCATAACGTTTTGTACAAAACTCCAAATGATAAATATTTTGACTTTCTGAAATGTAGACACCAAGGGCTACGACTTTTATTTTTGGATTATCTCCAAATTCCTTATCGATTGCAAGATGTAAGCTCCGAAAATCAGACCACTGACAGTAGAAAATTCTTCTACGCAATTGTGAATTTCCTTCCTCGATCGCAATTCACAAGGCCTGGAACAACACTTTGCTCTTCGCGATCGCGGCCCTTTCTTCGCGATTGCGAAGAAGGATATACCAGACTTAAAAATAGCAGCTCAAACATGGCGAAATGACTCGTAGCCCATCCGAAACACACCCGAGGCCCTCGGGACCCCATCCAATCATACCAACCATTCCCTAAACATGATGAAAACTTGCTCGAGGCCTCAAATCACACCAAACAACATCCAAACTACGAATTAACGATCAAAAAACCTATTTCAACCTTCAAACTTTTAAACTTCGCCGAACGCGTTCGAATTACGCTTAAACATTCTGGGACGACGCCAAGCTTTACACGCATGTCACAAATCACAATATGAACCTATTCCAAGGCTCGGAATCCCAAACGGATATCAATAAAATCAAAGTTCACTTCAAATCAATCTTAGGAAATTCTAAAACCTTCAAAATGCCAACTTTCCAGAATAAGGGTCGAAATGCTTCTGGACCACCCGATACTCAACCCAAACATACGCCCAAGTCCGAAATCATCATATGAACCTATTGGAACCTTAAAATCTCGATTCCGAGGTCATTTACTCAAAAGTAAAACCTTGGTCAACTTTTCCAACTTAAAGCTTCCGAGAGAATTTTCCTTTGAATCAACTCGGAACTTCCCGAAATTCAACCCCGACCATGCGTACAAGTCATAATACATGAAGTGAAGCTACTCAAGGCCTTAAACCGACGAACGACGTGCTAGAGCTCAAAACGACCGGTCGGGTCGTTACATTCTTCCCCACTTAAATATACGTCCGTCCTCGAACGTGTTAAGAACTGCTCCAAAGTTGCCCCAAAATCACTGTTCAATACCTTGTGTACCTACCCGTGCCACCACAACCCAGTTGAGCACATTAGCTCGAGCCAGACTGAAGATTCTCCCTTTTATTTAGTCAATAAGTATTAGAATCAAATTCTAACCTCCGAATTCTTCTACAAGATCTGATTCTAATATACGAACACCGTATCAATCACTACACACTATACCAAAACATAATCATACACTTTGTTGAATTCACACCATGCACCGCATGATTCACATGCCCATAATAACATCCTCCGACCACAATAGCTGCAATTTCACGAATCTAATGCCCACAATACGCCTCATAACACATGCGAGCCCTGTTCCAACTCTCGCAATACCGCCACGATGAAAGAGATGTGTAGAAACTCATAACCACCTGCCAACAATAAATCATAGGGTCTCTTCACCTGACAAGCACCATTACCTCATTCTAAACTAAATAATGATATTTTCTCTTTAATATACCCTACTTAATTCCGATCGTACTGATCTGAAGTCTAATAATTTTGTCTCACCCAGTACAGGCTGCTCGGGCAATAAGCCACCTCAAACACCATCTAAAATCTAATATGACGCCATCAATGTGCTAACAAACTATAACCCGAATATGACTCATAATGAAAAATGAACTCTGGCAAGAAACTACCCAGCCCGCATAACGAATGAAACGGCCAAGCCGATGTTATGGTTCCATCTCAGAGATAAGAAACAAGACACACAAAATAAGTATAGGGAACCATACACAACATCTCACTGTTGCAGCGTGCAACCCGATCCAAATATGACATTGTTGCAGTGTGCAACCGATCCAAATATGACATCATTGCGGCGCGCAACCCGATCCATACAACATACATGTGGCGGTGTACTACCCGATCCAAATAATATACTCGTGGCAGCGTGCCACCTCATCCACAGAACAATTAATAAGGAAACATCCATCAAGCCATAATGCTTATACTTACGAATGCTCGAATATCGACCACAAGCACCCAAGTGCATAATATAACCCTGGGGAGACGGATAGCGCCATACGTTGCAAAAACCCAAGCATGAATAAGGTGCAATAAATGACATATATCTCGAGAGCCATCCTGCTCATAGAACACCACAACCTACACAGGATCACAATACATGTGCGAATAATCAAGCTATCTCACAACCCACCTGGCACAATAGAGTATTACATGGAATAGCTGACGACGGGAATAACATCCAACGCTCGAAGACTCCTCCGTAAGCAATGCTATGACGAATAACACATCCGACCTGACATAGAGCACATATTCACATTAGACCCCCTCAAACCGATTCTGATCATACCATACTGGGCCAACAACTTTTCAAGGATCTAAAATGGCCCTATTCATGACACACACGAGTAGCCGTCCCAATCCGAAACAAACTCCCACACACCAAAGGAATAGAGCGCCTTCCAGGCATAAAATCTCACATTAATGATAGTACCAAAAATCTCCATACTTGATTTCAATCCTTAAAAATTAAGTGACTAACATGCCACACTTATACAAGTTTCCCCATGGGATACGCTCTCACGATCTTTCGCACCAGGTAGCAAAGTCTGCACCTCCATACCACCAATAGTGCTAATGCTATAAAGTAAATCGAGAATCCGCAAATCGGTACACAAAGCCTCTTACACAGGACACGCTTCTCAAGGGACACTAAGGAAAATACCAGCTTACTTTGAATATCTAAATTCTGTCTTGCTCATCCAAGCTCGTGACATTCTTGTTAACACCGAACCACAAACTTGATTCTCAACTCCCAATTCTCATGTCGCTCACTGCATTTATCATGCCGCTATGCGAGAGTACAAGAATTCATCATAACCCTTGTACTACTAGTAGAATAAATACTTCATTGGCTAGAACCCTTTCACTTAACTCATTTTAGAAGAACCATTGCAACACGTAGCTGAACTCCCACAACCGTAGAAAATACAAACCTCAAGTTGTGGTCTAAACCGTCACAACTCTTCTGGGATCCATTTACACATAACAAGGCTATTAGAATCAAATACCTCCCAAATCAATCAAATTACGGCGGTTGTCAAGCCCGCACGTACCGCCACAAATCACCCGTATAACTAATACGCCGAAGGAACTGATCATTGCCACAATCATGCTGGTTCAAACCTTTACTATCCGACCTAACTTCTTCCAATTTACTCTTGACTTGCCTTAGAAATAATAATAGCTCCATTAAAAAACATAACGAACTCAATTAGCACTCATCCCGAGTGACCCGAATCACGAGACCATATCGTCTCGATACCTATGAACCGTCTCATACCTTCCTCAAGCGCACAATAGCATCTCCAACTGGTACACTCATTCTGCAAGACCTTCCGCGAATCCGAAGCTATTTCTCCCATTCCTACAATACTACCCCGTAGACCTGATGATAACATAGAAAATTCCCCTAGTATTCTTCACACTCTGCTACAAGATCCCGGTCTTCAGTCACCTAATGAACCCAAAAATCCTTAAACATCGCGCTTACATTCTTGAACCCATTAGAACTGTTGTGGAGAATCACCCATTCTGACTTGGTCCCGAATATATAACCCAACTCTAGTGCGCTGATAGAACATGAACACTTCCAAAGAAGCAAACCGGCTGAATTCTTTTCCTTGTACATCACATCCACAAGAAGCATAAACTCTTAGTCTTCCCAAAACTGCACATGAACCGATAAGGCAAAGTATAGCACACATTCATCAAGGTCTTTGCTCGAATTGCCCTTGATGTTTTATTTTCTTAGTCATAATAACCCACCAATGCACCGATAACCAAAAACTGCACAAGCAGACAACCATGATCAAATCATAGATGGTGGGCTCCCCCACTTAGCTTTAAGCTACCATAACATAATGCAGAACTCACAAAGATTCCTCCTTCTCAATTACCATGATCCCACACTGCCAACTCGCTAAATTTTTCGTAGTCTCTTGTTAAAGTTTTCATGAACATTCCGAATTATTAGCCACAATCGCATATTCGACCTTCTGCCGAGTAGTAAGTAGAACTCTTCGTAGAAACTTTATCAAAATTACGCAACCGCTAACCTGCTCAGAGGAGATAGCCCACCTGTAGAATTCCATACCGACATCTTCCAACAATGCTGCATTGGGTACAACCACCACAAAAATCAGTAACCCTCATAATCCCGTGCTAGTCCACCAGCTATAAGAGTCTGTTCATTCCCCATTGACAACAACTGAAAGTCCGACAACACGTTCCAAATTCAAAGGCATGTCGTATCCCACAACGATAATCAAGCTCTTACACCCCTAAATACTCTAAGTAAACTCCTTTCTGTCATATTAATCCATCCTCAATGCAGTAGCCACTATCCCAAATGGCATTTATGGACTTGGTCATTGTCCACCATGATTCCCAAATCGCTCTAAATGTATCTCAAGGCATGTGGCTATCCTACCACATAATCCATATGCTACTCTGCCACTCCCACTTAGGTTAAACCAACTCCTTTAAGCAACTTCTCAACCTCTGCTTTTCATACTTGACTTGCTAGCAATTCAACCACCGTGAGACACCTCCCACCATGTCCTTCCTTATCTTTCACTGCCCAAATGCTTCCTCAAATCAAAACCCATCTCTGTAGCACCTAAACTCATAAATTGCTACCAACTCTAAGCCTCCTCGAAGATCATCTTTCTTGATAGCATCAAGGACAAGGATAGAGTTTTGGAAGATCCAAAAAGGCCATTTACAAAATCTCAAGCTAAAGAGTTGCAGATCAAGGTTGCTGACTTTAATGGCAAATAAAGAAGCTTTTAATTGTGGAGGAAGAGCTCAAGCCCAAAGGAGATGAATTGTACAAGTTTTACAATTATTTGGTGGCCCAAATTGAAGTCCAAGAGGAGGAAGATTAGGTCCCGAACTCGGCCCTTGAAATCTAGCAAAAGAGCACCCAAAAGAGCTCAAAATGAGCTTAAAAAAGGTCCAAAAGGGGTGTTTAAAAAGGAGCTCAATTAGAGTCCAAACCAATGGCCCAAGCTAGTAGTTTTAAGGCCCAAATTTTCCCCAAAGGGATTTGGCCGCCCCTACCTAATTTTGTGACTTTTCTTATTTCTTAGCAACCACTCTACCTAATTTTGATGACTTTTGTTACCCCTTAGCAACCCCCTACCTATTTTTAAGGACTTTTACTCCTATAAATAAAGAGTTCTTCTCATTCATTGAGGGACTTCATAATTGATTAAGAATATCTTACTTTGAGAGTTCTTTTGACCCTTTGTTACTTATGCTTTGAGATTTATCTTTCAACCTTTACTTGTTCATGGTTCAAGGTAGTAAGATTACTTCTCTTTTGTGATATCTTTGATTCCTTTGTGGTATTCTTAGAAGGTGATTAATACTAGTTATTGATTGTTGTCTCAAGTTACTCGTAAAGCGGTCAAGATCCGAATCTATTATTTTGATTTATTTTTAGTAAAAGTGTTTGATTTCTTCAATAAATCAAGACGTTGTTACTTGGATCTGTCAAAGCTATAGAACTTGTGTTCTTGGAAGTTCCTGGAATTCTTTCCTTAAATTTTCCCATATCCTTTATTTTTTGCACTTCAATTCTAGTTGTTCAATTCCTTATTACTATTGCTTCCGTATTTACTTCTCAAAGTCTTACTCTAGTTTGGATTCCCGACCTTGTTATCATTTCTTGGGCCATCAGCGTTAGAAACACCGATTCTCAGGCACCATTTCACAACACCTTGGCCCGAAGGCAAATCGAAGAAGACCATAACACCGGCGAACCTTAATGCGTTCAAACAAGGACGACGACACCACATCACAAATGAGCATTCCACCACTGTCAAAAATATCAAGTCGCATTACTCCGTTGACCAAAGCCTGAATATCCATAGTCTGATTGCCTTTCCTCCGCTGGAATTAAATGCCGAACCTCTAAACCATGCATTGAGAAATCCTCCTTTCGAGTCATTCACTACCTCGACACATAAACAAAAACCCTATCGTTATACCAACATTGTGCGATGACAACGCATGAACATCATAATAATCTATGCATAGCCTCGAAACCATAGTAAGTACAGATACTGGGCTAAAACGACTGAACACCTTTCCGCAAGGAGACGATAATAGCCTGCCCGAATATGCAAGGAGAAACATCCTGCACCACGTCTACAGTACTACTACAACTTCTCGATGCCCAATTGATAACAAGCGTTCCACGTAGCACAAGATTGAGTAGGAAGGAAATAAAGGCATAAGCCTCAAATGAATCAAATCGCACGATGAGGATTCAAGAAGGGAAGTGCTCCTAACAGCCCTATAGCCTCTCGAAGATAAGTACAGACGTTTTCGTACCGATCTGCAAGAATCTAATAGACTTGCTCATGACTCGCGAGACCCAAGTGAACCTAGAGCTCTGATACCAAGCTGTCACGACCCAAAATACACTATTGGTCATGATGGTGCCTAACGCCACTGTCAGGAAAGACAACGGTGATTGATCAATTTAATTACTCATGTTATTACTTTCAAAATCGTAAATTTTAACAAGGAATAAAATTTAAACTTTTAAATCCACGGGAACGTACAAAATTTGTAGTTTATAAGAGAAATGAAAGGCGATGATAATATACAGAACCGTAAGCATCAACTGGTATATCCCAAAACCCGGTGTCACAAGTGCATGCGCATTTACCAAGGAGTACAATAATAATACAACATCTGTCTAGAATGTAAATGAGACAGCTAACCTACGCGCCAAGATGATCACCAAATGAACCTGTCAGATCCTGCATATTTAGTGCAGAAGTGCAGCATGAGTACGTAAATCAACGCGTACCCAGTAAGTATCTAGCCTAACCACGGAGAAGTCGTGACGAAGGGTCGACATCGACAATTACTAGAGCTCCACCAAAACAATATATTAGATCATAAGCAGATGTGAAGTACATATCAATCATGGGGTAAATCTATAAGTTACCTAATCTTCCAAATATTTCTTTTAAAGTATGAATTTCTCAGGCTTGTATTCTACCTCATCAGCTCGGATGTATCAAGTACCGGTAACAAATAGATAAGAAGTACCATATAAAATATCGGGCATCAATGGAAAGATAATCTCGTGAATGTTCGGACTACCAGCGATATAACGCACGATTATGCCGAGGTCGTTCGGCCCGATCCAGAATAATGTGTACACTATTGAGGGTCGAGCGGCACGAACCATAGATGCATCTATTATACTACCGAGGCATTCGGCCTGCTCCACAAGAAAGGAAGGAAGCTATTGAATTACGAGACACGTGCTTACAATACAGTACATGAGCAGAAAGTGAATATAAATTCAATTAAATAAGCCAACAAAATGAGTTCAAATAATTCAAATATTACATGATAAAGTCCTAAGTCTACCTAGATATAAACATGCTTTAGCTACGTACGGACTCTCATCACCTCGTGCATACGTAATGCCCACAACTAGTAGCACATAACAATTACATCACCTAGGGGGTAGTTTCCCCCTCACAAGGTTAGAGATGAGACTTACCTTACTTCGAAGTTCCATAACCGGCTCCAACGCCTCTCTAACACCTCAACTCAAAGCCAAACGTTCCGAAACTATTCAAACAACGTGCAAATCAATCAAAATATACTCCAATGCTTACAATTTAACAATTTATAATGATTCCCAACTCCGCTCGAAAAGCCAACAAAGTCAACCATCGGGCTCACGTGCCTGGATTTCGAAAGTTTTCGAAGATAAACATTACCCATAATACCACGAACTCAAATATATAATTTATTCCTAATTCCAAGGTCAAAATCTAAACATACCATTTCTAGGTTTTCTTCCAAAAATCTCACAGTTTCTACTAATTTTCATGTTTAAATACATATATAAGCCTTGTATTTAACTCACAAGGTGTAGAAATCACTTGCCTAAAATTTGATGATGAAAATGGCACTCCAAGATTGCCCCAACGTCGGCTCCCATGGAAGGAATGACGTAAAAATGAGCCAAACTCCCGAAATATAGTTTTCGCCCAGGTATTTACCCTTCGCGATCGTGAAAAATGCTTTGCGATATTGAAGCACAACTTTTCTCATCTCAATATTGCCCTTCGCGATCGCAGAAAACCAATCGCGATCGCGAGGAACAAGCTGCCCAACTCCTCCAGACGGCCTCTAGTATAATAGTTATAACTTTTTGTACAAAACTCCAAATGATAAATATTTTAACTTTCTGAAATGTAGACACCAAGGGCTACGACTTTTATTTTTGGATTTTCTCCAAATTCCTTATCGATTGCAAGATGTAAGCTCCGAAAATCAGACCACTAACAGTAGAAAATCCTTCTACGCGATCGTGAATTTCTTTTCGCGATCGCGATTCAAAAGGCTTGGAAAAACACTTTGCTCTTCACGATCACGGCCCTTTCTTCGCGACATGAAGAAGGATGCACCAGATCTTAAAAACAGCAACTCAAACATGGCGAAATGACTCGTAGCACATCCGAAACACACCCGAGGCCACCCAGACCCCATCCAATCATACCAACCATTCCCAAAACATGATGAAAACTTGTTCGAGGCCTCAAATCACACCAAACAATATCGAAACTACGAATCAACGATCAAAACACCTATTTCAACTTTCAAACTTCGCTGAATGCGTCTGAATTACGCTTAATCATTCTGGAATGACCCAAACTTTACGTGCAAGTCACAAATCACGATACGAACCTATTCCAAGGCTCGGAATCCCAAACGGACATCAATAAAATCAAAGTTCACTTCAAATCAATCTTAGAAAATTCTAAAACCTTCAAAATGCCAACTTTCTACAATAAGCGCCAAAATGTTTCCGGACCACCCAATACTCAACCCGAATATACGCCCAAGTCCGAAATCATCATACGAACCTATTGGAATCTTCAAATCCTGATTCCGAGGTCGTTTACTCAAAAATCAAACCTTGGTCAACTCTTCTAACTTAAAGCTTCCGAATTGAGAATATTCCTTCCGAATCAACTCTGAATTTCCCAAAATTCAACCTCGACCACGGTACAAGTCATAATACATGAAGTGAAGCTACTCAAGGCCTCAAACCGCCGAAAGACGTGCTAGATCTCAAAACGACCGATCGGGTTATTACAGGCAGAATAAAAAAATTTCTATTGTCAAGAAAATATATTTACTTTTGTTTGCTTCTAACAAATCCGAATCTATATCTAACAAGGACTAGGAATTTGAGCACTTATAAGTTTGTGGCTATAAATACAGAGGATTGAAGATAATATTTAAAATCATATTGTGAGTGAGACACATGCTAGAAGTTTATTAGAAAACTTTGAGACACTTTATGCTTCTAAAACTGACAACAATAAGTTGTTCTTGCTGAAACTATTAATGAATATTCGATACAAAAAAGGCAGTCCTATTTTTAATTATATAAATAATTTCCAGGGTGTCCTTGACCAACTATCAGAAATAGGTGTAAGATTTGATAAAGAAATACATGGACTTTGACTTCTTAATCTCTGCTAAACTCTTGAGAAATTCTTTGGAATTCCTTGACTAAATTTACTACTAATGGTGTTGTATCTATGAGATATGCTAAGAATGATGTCTTAAAGGAAGAGATAAGAAGAAGATCTCAAGTCTTGTCTTCAGTTTCACGCTCTGATGTTTTGGTTACTGAAAACATAGGGAGAAGCAAAATATCCTCTTTCCAAGCAAGCAAAGATTTACCTCTGTGGAAAAAATAATTCATTCGGATCAACATGAGAGTCCAACTATATTGCCAGCATCTATGTTGTATATTTGAAAGAGGTTGACCTCCTGCTTCTCTCATGGTATACTCCTCTTCTTGTCGAGCCCCGTTTCTCCTCTGTCGACAAAGAGGTCAAAATAACATAAGCAAAAGTAGAAGAAAGTCAAGATCTAAGTACAAGAATACTATATGTGACCATTGTAACAAGAAAGGGCATATCAAATAATTTTGTTTCAAAGCTTAAGAGATAAATGAGACAACAAAGGAAAGATGGAGACAACAAAAATATTGTTGCTACTGTTGTTAAGTATGATCTTTTTTTTTTGCTTGGGAAAAAGTATTATTAATCTTGTGAGACTAGCTGGTTTATGGATTCAAGTGCCATTTCTCATGTCACGCTAAAGAATGAATATTTTTCTTCATATACTCCAAGAAATTTTGAAGTATTAAAAAAGGGCATTGATGGAAAAGTTGAGGTATTTGGAATTGGCACAATTTGCTTGGGAACTAACAATGGCTCAAGGTTAATTCTTAACAATGTCAAGCAAACTTCAGATGTTTGCATGAATCTAATCTCTACAAGAAAGCTTGATGATGAGGGTTATTATAATATCCTTGGTGATGGCCAGTGGAAGATTACTAAAGGTTCAATAATTGTGGATCGAGGTATCAAGTTATCTAATTTGTAAAAAATGCAGGGCTCAATTTCTTATGGGTCAGTAAATTTGATAGATAATGATGCTTCATCAGAGTTATATCATATAAGATTAAGTCACATGAGTGAGAAGATGATTAATAGTTTGGCTAAAAAGAATTTTCTTTCTGGAATGAAACAAGCAAAGTTAAATAGATGTGTTTATTGCTTAGCCAAAAATAAAAAAGAGTTCCTTTTCAAGGTCATATGCCTTCAAGAAAGGTTGATTTGCCGGAATTGGTATATTGTGATTTATGTGGCCCTTTAAAGTAAGGTCTCATGGTGGTGCACTTTACTTTGTAACTTTTATTGATGATCCTTCTATGGGTATTTTTTTGTTTTGAAGTTCAAGGATCAAGAACTTAATGTATTCAAGGATTTTTGGACTTTGATTCAGAGATAGATTGAGAAGTAATTAAATTGTATTCTCCCAGAAAATGGTGGTGAGTATATTGGTTCTTTTAATAATATTGCAAGCGCATGGTATTCGGCATTACAAAACTCCTACACAAACTCCTTATTCAAATGGTTTAGCAAAAAAGACAAACGGAAATTTAGTTTAAAGGGTTAGATATTTGGTTTCTGAGGCTAAGCTGCCAGACTTGTTTTTAGATAGAAGCACTTAATACTATTGCTTATGTTATCAATGTATCTCCTACTGTTGTGTTAGATAGTGATGTCTAATATTTTTTATGATCACTTGAGAGTCTTCGGATATAACGCCTTTGTGCATATTTCTAAGGATGAGAGGTCAAAGCCGGATGTTAAAACTAGGCACTGTATCTTTATTGTTATTGTCAAGATGAATTTGGGATATCGTTTTTGTGATCCAATTGAGAAGAAACTTGTAGAAGATGTGAAAATGTGTTTTTCTAAAACCAAATAATTGAAAATTTTGGCAAAAGATGAGAGGTTGATTTTTGCAGCGGTGAGAGAGTAGTTGTTATTGATCCAGTTCCTATACTATTGCACCTAAAGAAAATCTTTAAACTGATGATAATCAAGTTGATAATGAAGCTGGTGATTATTTCAAACATCATGATGTTGTTGATGCTCCAGTTTATGATAATGTGGTTATCCAGCAATTGATCGTAGTTGATACTCCAAAAATTTATCGTAGAAGATCTACCAGAGAGAAAATACCTTTATCTCGTTATCCTCCTACTAAATATGTACTTCTGACTAATGGGGAGAACCTGAAATTTTTGAAAGGGCCATGAATAGTAAAGAAAAAGAAAAGTAATTTGATGCTATAAAGGATGAGAAAAAAATTCTTGCATGGTATCATACCTTTGATTTGGTTAAGCTACCTAAAGACAAGGAAACTTTAAAAAGCAGGTAACTTTTCAGGTTTGATGATGAATATGAAAATCCAATTTTATGGTATAAGGCTAGATTAGTTGTCAAAGGATTTAATAAAAAAAAGAAAGCTGATTTTGATGAGATATTCTCTCTAGCTTCGAAGATGTCATCCATTCATGGGGTTCTAAGCTTAGCTGCAAATCTTGATTTAGAAGTTAGGCAGATGAATGTTAAAATCGCTTTTTTCCATTGTAATTGTTACACCCCCAGTATTATATCGATGTTATACCCCGTAGTAAAATGAGAATTGATTATGATGATAAAATAACATATGCTAGCATGTAAATATGCATAATACACATGATTAGCATAATATAAGTCCTATAATTAGTAGAGAAATGTTGAGGTGCTTATGTGTATATATGTATTCTTTGTAAAATATCTGTTGCCAAATAAAGACAAATATTGCCTCTTCCACCATCCAAGGCCCTTAGTCATTACAAATTGATACATATCCAATATTTAAATTGAAGGATGTCATTTAGGAGCTACTGCATATTATACAATTCATATAAACCCCATCTCAAACAACTAGAAGCCCTTTTGCAATTGCACCTTACGGACAACTCTCTCTAAGGCAATTGTATTGTAATTTTCCTCTTGATTTGAAAGTTTTGTGTGTAAAGGTGTTGGGAAGGCTTATCTCCAGTTCATCTTTTCCTTTTTTTTCAAATAATTAAGGTAAGAATTCAACAATCCTTCTAGATAAGTTTATCTTCAACTTAGAGAAATCCACTTTAAATTCTTATTGATGTAGAAATAAAGGTTCTTGTAGTGTATTTGAGGAAGGTTTGGTTGTGTTCAAGGGATGGAAATATAGTTATAAATATGTATATGTGTTGTTATCCTTATTTTTCAAGGTAATATCATACTCTTCTCCATGTATTTGAGGTCATTCAGATCATAGTTTGGTTATTGATGAAAGGTTATAGTTTGTTGAACGGTTTAGAGTGGTTTCTTAATGTATCCTATGGCTGAAAATTATGAAGTATAGCTGTTTGTGATGGTGGTTGTGTTGTGAGTAGAGGATAAGAGCCAGTAGTGTTGAATTTTCATTGTAGGATGATATGAAGCTTATGCACCCTAAGTGTTCGATAAAATGTCGTAGTGAATTTAATTCTTGGTTTTTTGATTCTATTGTGATCCAAATCATTTATAATGTAGATTATCATTCGTAGAGCGTACAGGAACTCGTGCGCTATCGCTAGCCAAGCAAGAAAGGTATGTTAAAGCTATCCCTTCTTTCCTTTTGGCATGATCCATACGATACAAACGAAACGAGCAGACGCATAACTTTCATAAATGCCTTTATTCGTAGAAGCATTAGGGGTGCCTATGTTGTTGATTCTCCATGTGTCTTATTATTATATCTTATGTTCATGGGTCTCGGAAAAATACGTCGTTGATAAAGTTTATCCGAAGGCATATTGATCTTATGATATTCCGAGAGATCTTATTGACTTACTTCTTATGCATTGAATTCATTTATATATGTACATTGACCCATGACCAGATGGCATTATATACGCGTATATTATATGTATATGGGGTATGGGAAAAGGTTATGGTGTTATATACGTACCACCACCTGGTCAGTTGGTATACGTTGATGATTTCGCCCACAGAGGCCGAGATGATATGATGGGATGCCCTCAGAGGCTTGATGATGTTATGTATGCATATACCTTTGACATTTATATGCATATGCATGATACTATAAATGTTTCATGATTCACAAAGCTATTCAGACTCACAGGTTGGGTCCTTTACTCCATGTTTCTTTTATGTCTTTTACATACTACTTTCCTTGCCTTACATACTCGGTACATTATTCGTACTGATGCCCCTAATGCTTGGCGCCTGCGTTTCATGCTCGCATGTGCAAGTAGACAGGCTGACGGTCCCCCTTCTTAAGATCCTTGCTCAGCAAGAGTTGGTGTGCTCCATTTGATCCAGAGCTGCTTTTGGGTTTTAGTACGATATGTTTGTATACATATGTGGGTATGACGGGGCCCAGTCCCGTCCTTTACACAAGTGTACACTCTATTAGAGGTCTGTAGATAGTCATATATATATATATATGTACATATGTCTTTTGGGCATGTTTTCTCGCGTATGTTATTCATATGATTCAGTAGTTTATTGCTAGACGTTATGCATGACCTACACTTATTCCCATGTTTTATCTTAGACGTATGCTTGGGGATGTTCGACAGCTGGGCTCGGGCACTCATCATGGCCCATCTGTTTGGGTTGTGACAGTGATCTTATATGAAACAACCAGAAGGTTTCTAAGTCAAGGGATAAGAAAAGTATGTTGCAAATTGAAGAAGAGCTTGTATGATTTGAAACAAGATCCCAAGTAGGGGTACATGAAGTTTGATACTTTTGAGTCAACACGGCTTCAAGAAGACTTAGTCAGACCATTGATTTTTGTGTAAAAAATCTCTAATGATGACGTTATTATTTTATTGCTTATATTGATGACATGCTTATTGTTGGTCATAGTGTTTACATGATTCAAAAGTTGAAGCTAGAGTAGAATAAGTATTTTGCTATGAATAACTTGGGACTCTCAAGGCAGATACTTAGCATGTAGAAAAGTAGATTTAGAAAATACTTTGTACGTTCATCATAGATAAAGTTAAAATTGTCAGTACACCTTTAGCCATGCACTTTAAATTAAGTACGAAGTATCCTTCCAGTGATGATGAGAAGGATGATATGAAGAAAGTTCTTTATGCTTTAGCTATTGGTAGTTTGATGTATGCAATAATTTATATAATATATAATATTGCTCATATTGTTGGTATTACTAGCCATTTTCTTTTTAATCTAAGAAGAGAGCATTGGAACACGATCAAGTTAATAATGAGATATCTTTATGGTACTTCTAGTCTGAGTTATATTTTGGGACAAGGAAGCCTATTCTTTGTGATTACACTAATGCAGATATGATAGTTGGTATTGATACTCACAAATATACTTCAGGCTATTTGGTTACTTTTGCAGGGGGAACTGTATCTTGGCAATCTAGGTTGCGAAATATTTTGTTCTATCTACTATAGAAGTTGAGCTTTATTGCTTCTGTTGAAACTTGTAAAGAGTTATTCTGGATGAATAGATTTTTAGGGGAACTTAGCTTTGCTTAAGAGAGGTATGTGCTTTATTGCAACAACTAAAATACTATTTATCTTGGCAAGAGTTTTATATTTCATGGTAGGTCTAGACATATTTGTGTGAACATTATTGGATTTGAGATGTCTTCGATTCTAAGTTGCTGGAACTTGAGAAGATTCATACGGATAATAATGGTTCTCACATGTTCACAAAATCTTTGCCATGACAAAAGTTTGAAGAATGTTATTTGATCGTCGGGATAACCATCTCCTTCACATAGTCGGAAGGGGAAGAATATTGGGTTTGAGTCTTATTTTTTCCTATGTAGATAAATAAATACCTATTGGACTAGCCTATATTTTACAAACCCACTAATATTTAAGCCGATTAAAAGATCTAATATTTAGGTCTTAATTTGGAGTGTAAGAGAGCGAAAAATAGCAGCCATTTCAACACAACATAGAGAGAGAATGCAGATTTTTCTGCAAAAAAATCAGCTTGAGCAGTCATCTTCAAATTACACTTTCCCCCTTGTCTCGTATCAAATTAAGCTAAAATTTGAACTGAGTGTTCTCAATATCTTGATCTTCGAGTGAAAATTAAAAGAACATGATTTGGAGTCTTGTAGTTCTATATTTCAAATTGTGAACAATAGCTACAATTTTTGATTTTCTTCCAATCTTCTCTTGTTCGGTGGTTATTCTTTGTTGCTGTTGTTGCTTCGTATTTGATATTTGATATTGTAGCCATATGGACAACTTTTGTAACTCTTTTATTTACTTAGTGGAGCCTTAGTAATTTTTACTCTTCATATTGAAGAGATTTTCCATGTAATTTGATGTCTCTTGCGTAGATTTACTTTTGCCTTATCATATCTAGGGGTGTCAATGGATCTTTTAAAATCGACTAAACCGATCAAACCTAACCGTAACGAACCGATTATGAGGTTTATTTTAATAAAATCATAAATTTTTATATAAATTTTTAACCGCACCGAATAATAGGGTACGTTTTTAATTTTATAAAAATAAATTGAAAAAATACCGAACCTTACCGAATAAATTTATATATGAAAAATGTATTTTATATTATAAGTTTTAAACTAACAAAAAGGTTTTTTTCGTGGGTCTTGGGATTATGGAAATAGTTACAAGTGATCAAAAATTAATATCCAAGGTCCCAACTTCCAAATCTATTTAACTACACATACTGAAACTAAGTTAGTTCTAACATCTTGAGTAGCAAGCCACTAGGTATTCCAACAATCTTCAGTAGCAAGCCGCAGTACATTGGATATCTTTCCGCTTGTATAATTTAGGTTTCTTTTGTTGGATACTAATCTTGTATTAAGCTCTATTCTTGAGTCCCAACTCAATTTATATATCCACTCGTATGATTTATAATTCTCATGTCTTTGCTTAATTTGTTTTACACTACCATAGAATAGTGGGATGAATCTCTATTTTGGTTATCTTTCATGTTCCTTTGATCATCACTTTTAAAATAATAAAAATATCTAGCTAGAGAGTTTTACCAAAGTCCTATGCAAGTACACATTATCAAATTCTAACTCTAACTAGCGACTCTTGCATGATATTTTTAAAAAATATCGAAAAATTAATCGAACTGTACTAATACCGAAGAGAAACCGAGATGATTATGACAATTTCAAAAAGTCTAATTTTGATTATATAAATAAAATAATCGAAAATTTAATATGATACAAATTTTATAAAATAACCGTCCGAATTGAACTATTTACGCCCCTAATCATATGTTGTTATAACTGCTGCCCGGGGTTATGTGTGTTAGTGTTTGTTGTACTCCCTTAGTTCAATTAGATGGAGAAATTTGATTTCGGTATGTTTTCGCTGTTACCTTATCATACATTTATTAGTGCATTACTTTTCCCCAACACTTAAAAGATGACCGAAGTAAATGATTTCACATAATTTAAAGTGATTATGAGTAGTAAATGCTTTAAGGCAGGAGGAAGAATTAGCAATCCACGCGCGTGGGGTAAGGAAAAGATGCTGTGGACAAAACAAAAGCAATAGTAGGAAGGTTCACTGTTGGATAACCACTACTAGAATCAGCCAACCACAACAGACAACGTTTTCTTCTTTTGGAGGCTTTGTCCAATCCATCTTTCACTGGTCCAACTTGTCACTCTCGCACATCTATACTCTTTCGTTTCAGTTTAAATGAATTTTTTTTAATCCGTATTAAAAGAATAATTTATTTTTATATTTTAAAATAATTTATCTTTATCTAATAATTTATAATCACATAAATATATGTACCTCATTTTACATCAAAAATTCAAATTTTTTTTTTTCTAAATCTGTATCCAATCAAATAGGTTCACATAAGTTGAACCGAAAGGAGCATGATATTATGGAAATTATTGCTACTCTTTCCTTTTATATGCAATTTGATTTTTTCTTGTATCACTTTTAGTTTTGATCATGATTTTTATTTTACTTTTTAAACTTTTCTTTATAATATCATTTTTTAAATCTATATACGTGATATGTGAGAATTCACTGGGCATATGTAGTTATTTTGTTTATATGCGTAAAATTGATTTTGGATTCTAACATTCACCTTCTTAGCTTTTGCGACAATCTTGTAAGACATTTCTAGAAGTTGAAAAATACGAGTATAGAGTTGAAGTTGAAAGATAATTCATCCGATTTTTGCTAGCAAAGATCAGATAACTTATCTTAAACAATGTTATATCAACTACTAAAGTAAGACTTAGAGTAGTGATTCATTGTTTTTCTTTTTCAATCAATAGAAGGATACATATAATGCTAAGATAGCACATATTCGACAATATATTAGAAGGGAGAATGTCAATATATAATTACACAAACCAACACTGTGATAGTATGTCTTGATCTAGCACCTCTCCTTCATCTATTGTAATTAATCCAAACCACACACACGATCTCGAATTTCTTGCATGATTCAACGTACTAAAATCAAGTATTTAATCAGAAGGAAGACGTCGAGACATAAAGCAATGTGGCATCAAATTTTTTCTCAAAAAAAGCAAAATAACTGGTATAGTTGTATCTCTTTAGCATAATATTTAAGATTTCAACCTTATACTTCTAATGTAAGTGCCTCTTTACAAATAGAGATCGATTCGATGTGTCCATCTCATATGTGAGAAAAGGAAAAGACCAAGTTAATTTCAGAGATAGCCTGCCATTTAAAGACATAAAAGCTGGTCATTTGCACGCCTATGGTGAGACACATTCCTCAGAGCCAACATGTTTGACCCTACAACACACAATGTAACTTAAACACTAGATGATTTTTCTCATCTGACCAAACTTTGGCGGACAAAGTTATCCCGTACTTGTGCTAGTGAAAAATAACAGATACCTCGTGAAATAGGCGAGGTATGCGCAAGCTGATCCGAACACCACGGTTATTTAAAAAAAACACACAATATAATTCTTAATTATGACATGGAATTTTGCTTTTCGAGTCGTCTAATAGCCTAAAGATCATAACCAAAGTCAGAGAAGCATCATTATAAATCAATTGAATCAAGAGAATTCTTTTATTATTTACAAATTACAAAAAATTCATGAATACACGTCAATAGCATATTCATATGTGACAAGACTCAAAACTGTATTGGTTCCCTATACTTTTTGATAAACAGGAAGACTGGTTTATACCCTGCTGGGCAAACAAAACAGTTTTTTTCCTATAATATCTACATCAAAGCATCAGCACTGAAAATCCGTAATCATATACACAACAGAGAATATGACGACTATGTACTCAATGAATCAATATCCGCAACAAAGAACAAACCTTTTGCTCCGTCAGGAAACTTTTGTATCCCGAGAACAGCTTCGAGCTGATGATATACCACGAAACATGAACAACAATGTTAAAAAGACGTTAACTTGGGTTCTACTCGTACAAATGGGAAAGCCAAGGGTGACCTAGGGCCTCTTTGGCCGTAGGACGCCTTTGAGGATTTATCTCAAGCAACTTTCTGACAAAGTCGAGGAACAATGGATCAGAAACTGGCAGCTGATGCTCCAATGACGTTTCCTCAGGGATTATGTATTCAAGTAGGTCAGTGTCCTATTACAGAATATCAAACATAAATCAGAAGTTGGAAAACTGTGCCATTCTATAGTTTATCCAGTTATATAAAGTTGCAAAAAGTAGCCACGCTTAGCGGGCAACTCATATGGAAAAGGGAGTGAAGAAATCTTTGCTCACAAATATGGGCAGAGAGCATAGTCTTCACAATTTTTAAACTTTTTGAAGGTTTAAAAATCAAAATAAAGTTGTGCATTGCTGCTACCTGCGCCCTCCCCCCCTCCCCCCCTTACCCCCCA
>MCJB01011409.1:150657-162730 GCA_002018475.1 Nicotiana obtusifolia | reverse complement strand
CCTTACCCCCCAAAAAAAAAAATTCAACCGCAGTTTCATAGAGAGGTAGCTAATGTACCACACATATTCAATAAGATGATGATAGTTTTTAGCGGTTCTTAAAATTTGAATATTGAAATTACAAGTGAATGAACATGACTAGCGGGAATATATAGAAATTGGACTCTCAGATTCACTTTCTGAACTAGATCGTTTTTTGAGAGCAATAGTCAAAGCAAAATCTAGCTAGCTAGAGTGTATAGATATTGCTAGCTTAATCGAGGCTTTAACGGTCTTCTGAGGAATAACGTCAGAAATATAACAAATTTTCTATCACAAATCTTAATTTTCTGAGATATGACTATGAGGAGGAACTTGTCATTTAAACAGAATTTACATCAGAAATGTCATATAAAGAGCTCCTTGTCATACAAAAATATTCAAGATCAGGTTCAGATAAAGTAAAGTCCCAAAACAAAAAAGAAGACAAAAACACATGCAGACAGATTTTTTTTAAATATTAGTTAAATGGGCAAACCAGCAGAAGCCGGTGCTCTCAGTTAATAAAAAATGTAGGTGGATGATCCATGCACTCTTAAATAACACAGCTCCCTACTACTTTCGTCGTCTTAGTTTAACTGCTCTAAGTTGAAATTACATTGATGATTTACAAGCATTAAGCAAACAGATTCAACGGTTACTTTCTAGTAAGGTAAAGGATAAAAAGTCGCTTCAGTATAACTCAAATAAATAAAGCCTAAAGCTAGCAAATAATGAACAGGAAGAAAGCTTTACTTAGTGGAAAATGGGGTACTTCTAGGTATAAAACAAAAGTAAGAGAAAGAAAATGGACAAAGAGATCAAAACATACCAAATAAGCACATGCCAAGACTAAACATTAACGTGAATACGAGCAAAAAAAATGCTAAATTTGTTAATAATACAGTGTTGAAAGAATGAAAAGGATTAACTAAGAGGCAAACCTCATTTATATGATAAAGGTCATAATCCTTTGTGAAATATTTGTGTGCCTCCTGTCCCCTTTGTAACATGTCCCCGTCCATAGGACCAAGCATTCCAATCATGCGTGCAAGCAACATGACAACTGCTTCATTTGGAAAAAGCACCTATCAAACAATAAGAATATTTAAGAGTGTATAAGTATAGCTGCCGGCAAATCATATGCTAATGAAGACTTTTAACTTGCTCTAAACACCACCCCACCCCACTCCCTCCCCTCCCCCCCCAAAAAAAAAAGAAAAAAAAGAAAAAGAAAAAGAAAAAGAAAAAGAAAAAAAAAGGGCCAAATCAGGAAGAGGAACAAGATACTATTTGCAATTTGAAACATACAAAGCGATAAGGTAAACAATACTAAAGGAAAGAAAAAGCAGGAGGATACCTCCCCAGAGCACAGCTCTCCCAAGATGCAGCCAAGAGACCAAAGATCAATTTTTGCGTCATAAGAGAGGCCTAAGATGACTTCGGGAGCTCTATAGGAACGAGACTGTACATATAAGGACAAGGGGTCTGACTGAAAGCAACTGCTTCCGAGATCAATAACTTTTATCTCACATCTTCGATAACTTTTGATGAGAATATTTTCTGGCTTTAGATCACAGTGGATGATCCCCAAATTGTGCAAAAACACAAGTGCCTCCAAGCATTGTCGTGTTATGGTCTGTTAAGGAATAAATAACCAACATAATTATATTTCACGGCTTTCCTTAGATATCTTTTGTGGTTTTGCTAACAAATTTTAACTTACAAGAGACAAAACGGACCTGCAGCCTGCTCATTGTAAAATAAGGCTCTAGATCAGACTCTCGGTTGTATTTATGAAATTCATATAAATTTGCTCGGAGAAGTTCACAAACAATAAAGAGGTGCTCCTGCATGTTATAACATCAGAAGAAAGAGTACAGTTAATAAATATGCAACATCAGATTCTAAGCAATATCTTTTATTTGTCAGACTTAAGCAATGGCAGAAGTTCCAAACCAAAAAACTCCACAAGAAATTACGGTAATGATCATTTCTTTTATCAAGTATATTTCACTAAATAATACCAAGAAGGTGCTGCAAAATTACAAGAAGGAGAGTTAATGATTCACAACTACCTCTCCAAATTCATATACTCCAAAAATTCAACAAGATCCACATCATCTAAGCTACCCTTGCACCAAATATAAAGATTTTGTAAGCATTTACTCTTTACAGTAATAATAATTAGACAAGATACCAATGATGTGTGAGCTAGATGTGAACCAAGAGAGCAGTATTGTGACATTCATTGGTGATTTCGATATTTATCCTAAGGTAACAAATAAAAGAACAATGTTATATGACTGTGAATGTTGCGCTTCTAAGTCCCAACATACCCACAAGATGACAACCTTAATAATGCAAATGTTAAAGATAGACATGCAGTCATTCTTTTTCTTCTCAAAAAAGATATGTGGTTATACAAAATTGAACAAGACTAGAAATGATCATAATTAATGGAGGGTGCAATAGCACACCGAGGGGTCATTTATAAGGGATAACAATCCCGGAATAAAATGTGAAATTATTTTATCTCATGGTTGATTGAAATTTTGATTCCGGTATAAGCAATCCCGGAATTATTCATACCAAATTTTGTTATTATTTTTATACCACACTCAATGTGGGATAACAATCCCGAAATTACTAATCTCACGGACTAAACAACAAAATGACAAAGATGCCCTTCTCCAAAACTCTTCGTGCAAAGTCCTTTAAGAAAGCGAAGAAAAAAATTGAAATTAAACAAAAGTTTATCCAAGTTTATCTAGTGTAAAATCCAACACATGTTTTATATTGTACGCTGCATATATCATTTTTAGTCCAATGATCCAAACATCTACCAATAAAAGTATATTCACTAAATAATTCCATCATTATTTGTTCCCCGTATTATAATCCAAAAATAACTTGTTCACAAACCAAACAACCCCTTAAAGGGTGAAAAGAAAGAAGGTCGTCCAAACTTATTTGGTCATATCCCACAGACCTTCAGATGTTGCACCCGTCTATGGGTGTGAAAATGTGATCATTGAAGATGTTAACACAAACGAGATTCACTTAAAACAACAGGGAGGAAGGTTAATCCAAAGGACCTAAGATCTCTCAGAATCAATGTAGATTTAACTGAGAACATATACTAATGGAAGCAAGATGCGATACCAACTTAGCTAGTTGGGGATTATCTAGTTAAGGTAAGCACCAGATCAGAGACCACCTAATTTGTCTTAAAAGGAAAATTATTTAGTATTAGAATGACCTGCACCTAAATAGAGCAGAAAAATATAGAGGATTAGTGCAGCCAACTTGTGGTTGAGGCATAGTTAATTGATTGTATGAAGTTAACCAATTGAGACATAACCTCTGGGAAAGTTGTAGAAGAACAGACCAGTTGTGGATAACAGATGCAACGGTTTCTTTTAGTTAATGCAGGAACTTATCATTTTAATCCAAGAACTCTATCAAATAAAACTTCGAAGTCCCACTAAAAGTTGAAACCCAATTGTGTTTGGAACTACATCCTTCCTAATTGAACAAAAATCCAGGATCTCTGATTAAAAACTCATCTAAGTACATTATCAAGTCTTCTCCCATCTATGGTGGGAATAGAATCAATGCCCTAGATAAGACTTTACCTTGCAAATACAGTCATCATATATCCAATATTGATCAAATCAAAATTCTAGAGTTTCTATTCTACCACTGTTTATGGTTTTAGCCTTACAATATATATGCATGTACATACACACGTATATCAATAGGTTAACACTTACACTATATTCTTACATCATATAAAACCTTTAATCTCCAGCAATCATATGAAACTAGAAAGTTTACGTTGAAAGTTTAGAGATGGCTATTAGTGCTAGCTACATAAATTCGTTGATGGCACGAGATCCCTCCAGACAAGATATGTCAGCAAATCTGCCACTAATACCTGGCAGTACATTTCAATTGGTTTATAACTTTATAGTTGTCCTTGCCATGCACCTTCCCTTATATCAGAAACAGAAAAATGGTAACTTCTGAATGCTGATCGTCTTGTTCATTTAGAGGTTGGGCAATCGATCTATAGTTCTTTATAAGTCTTGATTCAAAGCAAAGGACTCAAAAGAACATACATCTTCTCAAGCATACCTGATGGTAGAAGTAATCATATAGTCGCAGTATATGATGCTCATCACAAGGGTCATTCTTGTTCACAAACTTGAGAAGCTTAATCTCATCTAAACTCTGATCAAAGAAGTCCTTGTCATTCTTTATTATCTTCAAGCAAACGTCTATTCCGGTGTGCATATCATGAGCCTGAATGACTTTGCTGAATGCAGCCGAACCAAGGTATTCCGTCACATAGTATCTACCAGCGATAATGCTATTTAAAACAATAGGCAGGTCCTTGCTCTCCTCAAATCCAGTCCTGCGTATAGGGCAGAAAAAATAAGTACAAATATTCTCTACAAATAACCTGCAAGAAACAAGCTCAATATCTACATTAAATGTTAGAACAACTTTAGTGCCTAGAATAAATGATGAAACTAGAACTTGATGCGATATACATGCTGAACATGCATTATTGAAGAAACATTGCTCTCAAGTCTTATAAAAACACACCTTTTCACTCACTCGTCGATATTGGACTTAGACTTTGGAGGTATGGATATATGAAAACAAACCTGTTTTTTCTGTGTATAATTCTCAGATTAAATACTTCAAACTCATCTTCGCCTTCAAACATCAAAAGTTCATCTGATGTAGCACCTCCCTCTTCCTCTGCTGCCACAGCGGGTTCAATACCTTCCCCATCCTCTAATCTATCATCTTTTGGCTCATAGTCTCCGTGTACATATGAGTAGTAATCTTTGTCAATAGCCCTAGGTTGAAGGTCAGGGGTACCTTTGAGATCTCCAACCAAGTCAATATTGCAGCTTGTTTTAATTGAGTAGTTGTTTCTATCTTCAGTGTTCCTCTCACTCGTTGGTTCATACTCTAAATAATCAGCGTCAGTTAAGTTGATATTCGTGTCGTCAGGATCACCGCCATAAATCCCTTTTGGCCCCTTGCAGCAAGCACAAAGTGGGGATGAACAGCTAAATTCTCTTTTCCCACCTTTTCCTTCAAGTTGCTTTCGTTTATCCAAATGATAGTAATCGTCCAAGCCTACATCTTGCCCGTTGTGCACTGTGACTATAGGCCATCCTCCCGATTTATAATCCCAATTGGGACTCGTGGCTTTCTGTTTCTCGGACACTTCAGTCATCACAAACTTGTCCTCACTAGGGCCCCCGAGACCATCCGAGCTTCCAAAGTAAGGTGGCATGGGAAAATCTTCATCTTTCTCCCGGTACCAGAACAGGTCATTTTGCATATCAAAATCATGGTAATCTCTTGCAGTACCAAATTGAGATAATCTATCTGATGATGCTTGAGAACTGAGAGCGGTCGTAGTAGGAATTCCATATGGATTTGTAAATTCTGCACCAGAGACAACAGGATAAACCTAAAAAAATATGCAGAAGAGACAAAAACAGAGGAAATAATCACAAAGTGCTGACCAAAAGTTGCAATAAGACAAGATGATCAGTTCTTGGGTCACATTAATCTAAAATCATATTAACTTCTCGATACTCCAGGATCTTAAAATCATTTTGCCGAAATGGAATAAAAAGCAACTCTTAGAAATTAAAGAATAAATGACAATAATCCATTTCTGTCATTTCTAATTTCCAGGGGCAAAAGTCCTACTCCTATTTAAGGAATTATAAATTGTCACAATTACTAAACTCTGAATTCGGTAAGTTTTATTTTAGCTTTTGCACAATCCACAAAGCGGTAAACAGATATTCCAGAAAGAGAAACACAAGTTCTTGTCATAAAGAATCAGAATCAAATCCTTAGAAATATATAAATGGTCAAATAAACTATTCAAAGTGTCACAAACTAAAAATAGAAAATTCAAAAAAGGGAAAAGGGAGAAAAAGGAAGGAACTTTAATTTACCAGAGGAACAAAAATCGCTAGTAGAAGAACCCAAGCTGACAAATTCCTCATCAGAAGAAACAGAGTTCGATTGATTATTCTTAGGAGAAATTAAGTCATCAAGCCGCCGAGCAGAAGGAATCTTCAGAGGAGGTGGCGGCGGAATCATAGGAAACAAGAATCTTTCATAATCCAATGAACCTAATTCAGATTTCTCCATAATATCCTCCATAAGAGCTGATTCCGATTCTGAAAACCCATTACTTTTCAAGAATTCCAATACTTCTTTAACGTCAGAAACAGCCATGAGAAAAAAAAGAAGAAGAAGAAGAAGAAGAACAAAGTCTAAGAAGAAGGAAAAAGAAGAGAGTGTAGTAAGTAGAGGAAGTGGAGAAGAGGGGGGTTCATGGGAATGGAGTGAATTAAGGGAAAAAGGGTCAAAAGTGGGAAATTCTGAGTTGGGTTTTGCATGTTTTTTTGGCTATGTTATAGAAAGAGAAAGAGGAGAGAGAGAGAGAGAGAGTGTGTGTGATGACTTTCTGCTTTTCTCTTGAGTTTGTCTGCTGTAAAACTGAAGCTAACGGCAGGAGAAGGAAAGGAAAGATATCTTACCAACTTTGACAAGTATAAGAAGCTAGCTAGCTGTTGGAAAGTGGGGTCCTTTCCTGCTGAAACAACAGTGAGTATAGTATAAAACATGGATTTTTCGATGTAATCCAGGTTTTTTCTACTTCTGTTCTTATTTGTGGTCAAAATTTTCTACAGTGAGATAATAGATTTTTTATAACGCACTACTGTAAGATGAACTAAGTAATCAAATAGTTGTTGCCACGTTGTACACTTACACTAAAATACATATTAAAGTTAGCGAAAACCAGCATCTGTTTACTTAACCCCCTTCTTACTGATATTTTAACCACAAAACTTTACCCAGCATCAGTTTGTTTTCGGCGCAAAGGGACGTACGACACATAAGAATGTGGTATGACAAAAATCAAATTAAGTATAGAATAAAGTTACAGTTGAAGGCATTACATTACGCAAGCAATTTGTAGCTTTTACTTTTATCTTATTTTGTCCTCTTAGTTTTAGTTTTGTTTATTCTTCTTTTTGTCAAAAGAAAAATACTCTTATTACTTCTAAAGTTTGTTACTTAACTTGATTTGTCCAGCATACATGATACCTACGACAATTATTTTCATAAGATGATAAAGCAAAGAAGGGGTACATTATAAAACATTAGTCCATTATACTTTTCGAATTACTTTCATGTTTTATTATTATTGATGTTTGGTGTAAAAGATATATATTTCTAAGTAAATTACCTCATATTTGGCTTTTGTTTTATGAAATTGGGATGTTAATTGCTACTATTCATGTTAATTTAAAGTATTTTTATGTGTAGGAATGAGTCAGGAGCAATTGGGGGTGAAACGAGCAAGAAATAAGCCAAAACGAGACAAAAGCGGACGAAGGAGCATTGGGCGCCACAGGCAGCGCCTGGCGCCACCTGTGGCGCTGGAGGCAGTAAGATTGGAAGAAGCCACTGGACGCAGCGCCCTGGGGGGCGCCTGGCGCCAGCCAGGGCGCCGACGTCGGAAGTTGTCCTATTTCGTCTAGAAGTCTACTATTTTCGACCCTACCCCTTCCCAACACCTATATAAACACATCCAAACCCAAGAGGGACATATAGAACGTGATTTGGGAGGCAAAAACACAACGGAACATCGCACGGAAGCATCGATCATCAGTTCTTCATCCTTTTCTAGTATTTTTATAGTTTATTCAATACTCTATATTTTGATTGCTTTAATCATGAGTGGCTAATCACCCCTTGTTTTGGGGTTGTGATTAGCCATGAATATTGTGGTTCGAAGTTAACGATTTCTTGATTATAATTCATGATTATATGGTTGTTTCTTCAATTCTATGCTTAATTGCTTAATTGTTTGGCCATCAATTAGGTTCTATAAACTATCTATGCTATGTTTGGAAAAACTATATTTAGATTAGAGAAGAATTGAAGAAAGCATGTTCTTAACCTTTTAAGGGGGGCGGATTCGTGGTTAGGATAGGAATATACTTAATCACCATGCTTAATTGAATATCGTATTTTTATTGCGTTCTTAATAGATTAATTCCATAGGAATATAGGTATTAATTTTATTAAGAATAGGCGAATAGTACTTCGGAAGAAGGCTATGAGAACGTTTATTGATTAATTAGCAACCATAAGTGAATTATATGAAAGGGAAGTTAATTAGAACACAATAGGATTGGTGAAATAATCACAACCCTGGAATATTTGTTTCTATTGATTAAACAACACTTAATTTGTTCTTTGATAATCTAGTTATAAGTTAGAGCTGTAGTTTAGATTAATCAATATTTTGAACTTGAAGTTTTGCTTGCGTGAATAACAATATTAGACCGTTAGTAAGTAGCTGAATTAAGTCCCTGTGGGTACGATAACCTGGACTTACAATCCTATATTACTTGTCGACCGCGTATATTTGCGTGTGCATTAGGGAGCAACAAGTTTTTGGCGCCGTTGCCGGGGACTTAAAAATCTGCTACTTCACCGACTTAAGCTTATATTTGTTATTTGTTCAAGTTTTATTTATCGGCTTACGTTGTTTGCACACACAGGCTCTTCTATTGAATGCGGAGGAGTAGAAGCGCAAACAACCTTCTTCCTTTCGATCCAGAAATTGAACGAACACTACACAAAGTAAGGAGGGAGATAGAAGCCAGAACTAGAATTAACAGAGAGTTGGACATTGTCGTTCAACCACAGCCAATTGAGATGGCAGCTAATGCGGAACGAGCCGTGATTGAAGCTGCAAGACTCAATCTTGCCAACATGAGTCAGGCAATTGTCAAACCTGAGATCACGGGGCGCTTTGAACTAAAACAATATATGGTGCAGCTGATCCAATCTACAGGGCAGTATGTGGGACTGTCGCATGAAGACCCACAGAGACATATTCAAATTTTTTTGGAAATCACAGATACTTATAATTATCCAAACGTGTCCAAAGATTATGTGAGGTTGACATTGTTTCCCTTCTCACTATTGGGGGAAGCAAAGGAATGGCTGCAAAAGGAGCCTGCAAATTCTATCTACACATGGGATGACCTGGCCAGAAAATTCCTAATTAAATTCTTTCCGACCAAAAAGACAAAATCACTATGAAGTCAGATTCTGGGATTCGAACAACGGGAAGGAGAAACTCTTCGGCAAGCATGGGAAAGATATAAGAAGCTGCTTAGGGATTGTCCACACCATTGCCAGACAGATGAGGTCCTGGGACATACTTTTGTTGATGGGCTAGATGAAGCTTCAAAAATGAACCTCGACTCAGCTTGTGGGGACAGTTGCATGGCCAAGCCCTATAGTGAAATCCAACTACTGCTGAACAATTTCACGGCCAATGATCATAATTGGCAAGGGGACGGTGACTCACGCAGAACAATTAAACAAAAGGGAGCTGGGTTGATCGAACTGGATGACCTTGCAACTATGAGAGCAGAGATGGCAAAACTGGCCAATCAGATGAACAGAATAACGATGCAGCAGGTGCAACCGAGACAACAGGTCCAACAGATATCGTTGTGCTGTGAGATGTGTGGTGACAACCATACAAGTGACATGTG
Organism: Nicotiana obtusifolia; assembly: GCA_002018475.1. Classification (NCBI taxonomy): domain Eukaryota; kingdom Viridiplantae; phylum Streptophyta; class Magnoliopsida; order Solanales; family Solanaceae; genus Nicotiana; species Nicotiana obtusifolia. The sequence goes on along the minus strand of MCJB01011409.1, from coordinate 153,077 downwards.
CCCCACAAACCGGAATCCATATATTATGTGGGACAACAAAACAGGGGGCCATTGAATCAAAATACACAATATGGGAACACCTATAATCCGAATTGGAGGAATCACCCCAACTTTTCATGGGGTGGACATCAACAACAGCAGAATCCTATTAAACCACAAGGGAATTATAATCAACCACAAAGGCAACCTCAGCAGGCAGAAGATAACACAAATGAATTATTGAAGCAGCTGGTGCAAGACAATAAACAGTTCAGAACAGAATACCAAACACTCACCACAACAGTGAGGAATCTGGAGCGCCAATTGGGACAGCTGGCCGGGGCTCAAAATACTAGACCAGCTGGAGCTCTACCTAGTGATACTGAAGCAAACCCAAGGGCGGCCCTTAATGCAGTATCATTGAGAAACGGGAGACAACTGGAAGAGGTAGAATCTAAAAAGAAGAAGCAGGTGACCTTTAATGAAAAGCCGATCACCATAGAGGCAACAACAGAGAAAGCTAAGGAAACTGAGAAGCCGGCTGTAGAGGAAGGAGCTAAGCAACCCCCACAACTGGTTGCAAGGCCACCACCTCCATTTCCACAAAGATTACAAAAACTGAGGGATAATGAGGCATACAAAAAGTTCCTTGACATTTTGAAGCAGGTACAAATCAACATTCTGTTGGTCGATATATTACAAGAAGTGCCTAAGTATGCAAAGTATATCAAGGATATTGTGCCAATAAACGGAGATTGACTGAACTGTGGCACTCACCGAGGAGTGTAGTTCTAGAATCCAAGGCAAGCTACCACAGAAATTGAAGGATCCGGGTAGCTTCACCATTCAAATTTCGATTGGGAAACATGCCGTGGGAAGAGCTCTTTGTGATCTTTGGAGCAAGCATAAATTTGATGCCGCTATCAGTGTTCAAACAGTTGAGTTTGGGTGATCCACGCCCAACAACAGTCACCTTACAGTTAGCTGATCGCTCCCTTGCTTAGCCTGAGGGAGTGATTGAAGATGTATTAGTCCAAGTGGGTTCATTCATATTTCCTGCTGACTTTATCATTCTGGATTACGAGCCCGATCAGGACGTCCCATTTATTTTGGGACGTCCATTCTTAGCCACGGGCCGAGCAATTATTGATGTTTGTGAAGGAAAAATGACAATGAGAGTAGGTGACCAAGAGGAGGTGTTCAAAGTTTATAAAGCACTCAGGTTGCCAACTCAGTATGAAGAATTATCAATGATCTCTGTGGTAGAGAGTAATTCTACGTCATTAGTGTCACATATGAGCCCAGTTGATCCTATTGAACGAGCATTGATTGGGAAGGTGGAAAAGAGTAAAGATGGAACACTGGAAGAAATTAAGAAAGTCCTGGATAGTTCCGGCAATTATGTCCCGGGCTTCAGAAAAGCAGAAGAGTTGGAAAGGCCTGTCACTCTGACCCGTCTCAGGCCATCTGTTGAGGAAGATCGAAGGCTAGAAATCAAGCCAGATTGACAGCACAAATCTACATCGTGCCGCGACATTAAATCAGGCGCTTGTTGGGAGGCAACCCAATTTTTATCGCTTTTCTAGTTTAGCTTCTTAATTTACCTTTTTTTTAGAGTAGATAAAATAGTACAATTGATGTATAGGTGTAGAACTATTAGTTGTAATGAGGTAAGACATATAAATTGTAAGGGTTGGGGAATTCAATTGAAAAAACAAAAAAGGATTTTCGGCCTACAGCGCCCAGCGCCGCCTGTGGCGCCCCAGGCAGTAAGCTCGAGACGCCCCAGCGCCAGGAAGGGCGCTAGGCGCCGGCTGGGGGGGTGACAAGTAAGTTTTCTAATTTTCTTTTTATTCTTTAATTTTTGACCCATACCCGATAAACCCGACCCACAACCCGTTTTTCACTAACACTAATAACCCTTTTTACACCCCCAACCCACCCGAATCCCTAACAAACAACAACACACAACAGAAAAAATTTTGTCTTCCTCTGCTGCGGTTCCTCTCCTCCTTCTTCTTCTTCTTCACTAAAACTTTCAGCTTTTCATTCTCTCTTATCTTCATTCTTCAGGTATGTTAAAGCTTCATCTTCTCCTTCATCTTCTCTTTTCTTTTCTTTAATGTATTTTATTTAATATGTATGCTCATGTGCCCATCCCCACAAAATCCCCCATATCTTCTCCTTCTCTTACCCTTTCATGGTAGTATGTGTGTACGAGAAATTGTTTGGTTATTAGTGTTATCGGAGTAGTAAACTACAATTCCCTCTACTCCGTCAAAAATCGGGAGGTTCACTACACTTCACCATTGTTTGAAATTGCAGCACACACTCCATGCCCACCATCTGTTTGTTTAAATGCCTGAATGAGACTTTTTATGCACCGGTGAAGTCTGAGTAGCCGACGACACTTGTATTGGCGTTTGAACTAAGTGCGGGGT